>CAUYUJ010005647.1:216431-248931 GCA_963575745.1 Prorocentrum cordatum | reverse complement strand
TAGGAGGCCTAGACCGACGGGCCCCGACGGGGCAACGGGCACATCGCTCCCGCCAGGAACCGCGCCGCTGCATGAACGCCACGCTGCGCAGCCCTAGCCGCCTCGCGCGGGGAGAAAAGCAATGCGCCGCGAGCCCCGCCGCCTCCGGCGCCAGCAAGAGAAAGGGGCGCGCCGCGCTGCGCGGCCCCAGCCGCCTCGCGCGGGGCCGCGAGGCCACGAGCTGCGCGCTCTGCCGCTTCCAGCGCCGGGCCACTCTGAGCCCCGCCCCACCCCCCGCGGGCCCCCCCCTCCCACGGGCCTGCATTGCAGAGCGCCCCCGCCCGCGACCCGCCCCTGGGCCCCCCGGGGCGGTTTCGCTGGACATCGAGAAAAGTTTGGCGGCCTCGCCAGAATTCGAAAGAAGTTCGGCGGCCTCGCAGGGGATCGAAGATATACAAAAAGTTTGAAAACAAAACAAACAAACCGATGAACCAATTGACAAACTTGGAAAACGCTCTTTGAAATAATTTCCCCTGCCCCGTCCCCGGGGGCCCCTTCGGGGCCGCTTCGCCGGAATTTGAAACAAGTTCGGCGGCCTCGCCGGAGTTTGACAAAAAGAATTCGGCGGCCTCGCGAGCTCGAGAAACATCAAACAGTTCGACAGTTTGGAGATACGGGAGTTGGGAACAAATGCGCCGAGATTTCGCCCCCCCCCCCGGCTCTCCCCCCACTCGGGTCGAAGGCCCCAGCGGGCCTTGCCCCCCCCGCCAGGGCAGCCTGTTAACTGGCCGTCTCCGGCGCGCGCGCGCGCGACGCCGCCGGGGCGCCCCGCGCCCCGCCCAGCCGCCGAGGAGGTCAGATTTCGCGGGCCCGTCGCCGAGTGGCGCCAAATTCACTTGCCCCCGGGCGCCGCGAGACAAACGAACAGCGAAAGCGCGGCACCCACGGGGGATGCGCCCCCCATGGCCCGAGGGCCCGACGGACTGCACTCATGGGTCGGGCCGACGGCCTGCAGGGGGCCGCGTCTTGAAACAAAGCGCAACGCGCCGGAAGAGTAGGCCCGCGATGCCATGGGGCACCAGCGCTCTACAAGCTCCCGGGGGCCACCGCGGGTGCGCGCGTGGCGCTTCGAGGGCGCTTTTCGGGCGGGGGCCGCGCGCGGCGCGCGTCGGCGAACCGCCGTCGGGCCCTGCGCCAGGCCCTGGCGCGAGGCCGCGGCGGGTGGCACTAGCGCGCGCGCCCATCATCAGTTCTGGACAGCGAAGAGCTCTCTCCGATCGCACTGAAGGGCCCCTACTTCCCCGCAGGCCCAGGCGCGGCGGCCCTCTGGTTTTGTCGGCGCGGCCGCGAAGCCTCGCTGGTGCGCCGCGCGCGGGGGCCGCAGATTTGTCGGCGAGGCCGCGCGGCCACGCCCGCGCGCGGCGCGGGGGGGCCCGCAAGTTTTGCGCGCGGCCATGGGGCCCTGCCCGCGCGTCGCCCGAGGGGGCGCGCAGACTCCTCGTTCTAGCCGCGGAACCTCGCGCGCGCTTGGCGCGCAGGTGGCCGCGGCACCTTCGGCGCGGCCCCGCGGCCGCGTCCGCGCGCCGAGCTCGGGGCTGGGGCGAGGGGGCGCGCGCGGCCGCGCGCGCCAGTGCACGGGCGTAGCCGCTGGGCCCCGCCCGCGCGTCGCCCGCGGGGGGCGCGCGCGGGCCCCCCGCCCTCGCCGCGAAGCCTCGCGCGCGGGGGAGTGGCCGCGGGATCTCCGGCGAAGCGCCGCGGCCCCGTCCGCGCGCCGAGCCGAAGCGCGAGGGCGGGGGGGGGGGGGGGGCGCGCCGCGCGCGGGCGCGCGGGCGCGCCAGCGCATCGGGGCGGCCATGAGGCCCTGCCCGCGCGTCGCCCGCGGGGGCGCGCAGACTGAGTCTTGGCCGCGACGCCGACCCCTCTCGCAGGCCGCGCGCGGGGCGCGCGCGCGCGCGCCCTGCGACGCGGCCGCGCGCGCCCCCCCCCCCCCCCCTCCGCGATCGCCGCGCAAGGGCGCGCGGGCCCGCGGCGCGGCCGCGGGGCCCCGCCCGCGCGATGCGCGAGAGGGGCCACAGATCCCTCGGCGCGCGGCAGTCCCGCCCATGCGTTTTGCAAGACGCGCCGCCGTGTTTTCCGCTCCCGTGAGTCTGCCGCAGAACATGGATCAGCCTTGCGCGATCATCCCGCCAGCGCGCTCGGCGCGACAAGCGGCGGCCCTCCAGCGCGGCCGCGCAACCCCGCGCGCGCGCCGCGCGCGGCGACGCAGGACCGACGCGCGCGGCCGCGGGGGGGCCTTCCGCGCGAAGCGCGCGGGGCGTCGCAGATACTTCGGCGCGGCTGCAGGATCGCCCCCACGCGTTGCGCGAGAGGTGCCGCCGCGGGGCCCCGCCCGCGCGCCTCGCGCGAAGTGCCGCGCACTTCTCCGCGCGTCCCGCGAAGGCCCGCGCGCGCGCGTTGCGCGCGAAATGCCGCGGCGTTTTCAGGGCGGCCACGAGGCCCCACCAATGCGCCGCGCGCGAGGCCCTGCCCATGCATGATATCGAGCGCGAGCTACGCCGAGTCACATTCCACTCCTGCCCCGGCTGGATGCGACTGACGCGCGCAACAAATGTTGCAGGCCCCGCCCGCGCTGGCCATGCGGAGTTGAACCGAACTTTTTTCCGAACTTCAGAATTTCAACGACATTGAACTTCGCGCAAGCATTGGTCTTGATTTTCCGAACTTGGATTATTTTTAGAGGATGACCGTTTATGCCCCATCAGCCACTTGCAACTCCACGCTGCAGCTCTATGTCCTACTTCCTCCTGTTCATTGTCGAGGTCCGCGCGAGGTGGGCGGAACCCAGAAACGTCTCATTTACCGCGCCTGGATCGCGTGCTCGGAACTTCTGCGCCGCCGTGGGACACGTGAGTATGTATGTATGTATGTATGTATGTATGTATATATATATATGTACATATATATATATACACATATATATATATATGAGCTTAGGCTGCTACCCGTGCCAAGATCAACTTTTCCTTCGGCATGCTCCGCTGCTTCGAAGCAAATCAAGAGAACGAACGGCAGGCGGTGACAGGGCAGCACGATGGCGCTGACCTGAAGGGACTGAGCGAGCGGCATTCAAGACTCTGAGCCCCCTGTGGGGCGAAGTGACGCCCAGGTAGGTGGAAGATGGGGACGGCAGGCGGGTCCTGGAAAAAAACTTGAGCACAAGTACAACATACGGCACTGAACGCAGCAAGAGATCATTAATGTGCAAGCACAACGCATGAGCTTAGGCTGCTACCCGTGCCAAGATCAACTTTTCCTTCGGCATGCTCCGCTGCTTCGAAGCAAATCAAGAGAACGAGCGGCAGGCGGTGACAGGGCAGCACGATGGCGCTGACCTGAACGGACTGAGCGAGCGGCATTCAAGACTCTGAGCCCCTACCCACTGCCAACCAGTGTCTTGGCTTTGGCCACCACCAGCGCTGCTAGATCTTTGCAGAGCGCCGCGGGGTAAGGGCACGCCCTTGAAGTCCAGAACACACCGAGCGGGTCTTTACCCTTCAGCGTTATGTGTGCCTTACCTGTTGCACTGCACCTTTTTTGACAGCCTGAACACAGGCGGAGGGAAGGCTGCGCTGGCAGCCAATTGAAAAGCAAAAAGGTAGTCGCCTTTTTCCAGGGGACCTGATACTGGCAATAATCAACAGAAGCCCACTCGGCGTGAGCGTCGCGGGCCATGTCCAGCAGCTTTGGGACCAGCCAGAGGCGAGACGTGCGAGGGTTCTCGAGAGAGAAGGGGACTCCCGCCTCGACGGCCGCCGCCAGCAGGCGCAGAACATTAGCGAGCAGACGATTGGCGATCCTCACCTTCTCAGCGTCTGCCGCCGCCAGCAGAGGGAGGCCGTGCAAATTCGCATCGTCCCTGAGCGGCGGCGGACCCTGTCCATCATTCTTCCTTGCCCGGCTCCACGTTTTGCAGTCCAGGCCGACATGCGCCCCTGCGACTCCGTTCCGTGAGATCCTCAAAACCAGACTGTCGACGAGGGACTCATCAAGAAGGTCGGCTCGCGGGTCGTCAGCATTGCCCCAGCCTTCCGAAGCCCAGCCGGCGGCGTGGACGGCCTTGGCCAAGGCGGCGGAGCCGCACATGAGCTCGACGAACGGCCTGGCACGGGCGCGGGCCGCGGCACCTTGGCAGAAGGTGCGGGGCGGCGCATGCTGGGCACAGGTGCCGCCTGCAGCCGCGCCGACGGCGTGGCCGTCCGCGGCCTCTGGGGCCGCGCCAGGAGCCTCTCGAGCTCGGCGTGCAGCTTCGCGGGCGCCCCCTCGGCCCTGCGGCGGACGTCGACTGGGAGTGCCGCCAGCTCCTGCTGCACCAGCGCGTGGGCCTCGTAGCGTTTCATCGTGCAGTCGCTGGCCCACCGCCCGCGCCTCTTGATCTCGTCCATGGAGCGATACTTCTTGAGGCGATCGTGCGACGGGCCACCGTGGCGGAGCTGGTAGGGCACGTACTTGGTGGGCACCTCGGCCAGCTCCAGCGCCTGACGCCACATGACGCCCAGCTGCGCGGCGGTGAGACGGAACAGCGGCGCCTGCGGGCCCCCCGACCTCGCGCGCGCCAGCAGCGGGCCCAGCCAGGGCACCTCGACCGAATCGAGGAGCAGGCTCTCGTCCGACAAGCTGGTCTTGCTGCACTCGCCCCTCGCGCTGGGGTGCAGGTTGAAGCCGTAGTCCGCGCACGAGCCCGAGGGGAGGAAGAGGTCCTGCTCGCGAAGGCCGACGGCCTCGGAGGGCCTGAGGTACACCCAGAACATCGTCACCACCATGAGCGCCGCGCGCGGGGACCCCAGCTGCGTGGCCATCGCCAGCGCGACCAGCGCGACCACTTGCCAGGGCATGGGCGGGCGCGTCTGGCCTGGGTCCAGGCGCCTCCAACCCTGGAGGGCCCGACAGAAACGCGGCAGGCGGAGCGACCCCTTTCGGGAAAAGTCGGGGTGCGCCGAGATGTACGCGGCATATGTTTTCAGGACGGCGGCTCTCTCGAGCCCGATGCTCCAGGCGTAGTCGGCGTAGTTCATCACCGGCAGGTCGACCTGAGCCGCGGTGTGCAGCGGCAGCTCGAAAAGGTCCACGAACGTCTGGAAGTCGTCGAGGGCGCCCTTGTAGCATGCCTGGGTCTCGGGCGCCACCGCGTTCCACTCCAGGAAGCTCCTCTCGTCCTCTCCCACCATCGTGAACGGCCCAGAGGCCCGCAGACGGTGAGCAATCCTCTCCTCCTTCGTCGCCCCAACAAACGGCCTGCCCTTCAAAAAGCTCTTCTGCGCGATCTTGGGGCTGGCAGCTGGGCGCTTGACGGACACCGCGCGGGGCAGGCGGGACACCTCCCGACTTGGCATCCCAGCGCCTCGACCCCTCATCGGAGGGGTTGAGCTCCGAAGGTATCCACCGATGCTCGAACCGCGACGCAGTGGCGACGGAGTAGGCAGCCTCTCTGCGGCAGCACAGCAGAAGGGGATAGGAGGAGCATCGCCCTCGTCCGAGCGCGAGCACTGTGCCGAGGTTGTCCCCAAAACGTAGATGTCGGAGACCAAAGGAGGCCTGGGCCCTCGTGATATGACGAGATGTCATGTTCGAAGCCCTCCCCTCGATAATAGTGATGGGCTCCTTGGCGTGAACCCTGGCCGAGACCACCTGCTTCCACTGGGGGCCCTGCAGAGCCTGTGCGGGCACCTCTGTGAACTGCGGGTTGAGCTCCCAGGGGTCCTTGATGAGGTCCATGCTGGTACTCTTGGGGGCCTTGACGGTCTCGATGTCGCTGAAGACGTCGAACGGCCCCTCCGAGGCCTCACAGCCTCCAGAACGGACTCCCAGAGCAGAACGGCGTGCCGAGATAGCCGAAGGCATGCGATATCTCCATCTCTCACTGACTGACCCGATGCGCTTGACAAGATCTGATGACAGTGTTGTCTGACACGTGGCCATACCCGTCAAGCACGCGTCGTAAGCGAAGACCGTCGGCGACCACTGAAGCCGAAGGTTGGCAGCCATCAGCGGCAGCAGGCGACGGCGCTGCTCGACTTCGCGGGCAGCCGAGGGCCAGAGACGGGCTCGCACGTGATAGCACTCTCTGACGAAATCATGCAAACTCCTGAGGATCGAGAGCAGCTCCCTCTTCAGCATCAGATGATCAATGAGATGACCCACGTACCTCTCCACCTCCCTCCCCGTGACTCTAGGGCGCTGCTCTAGCCACAGTGAAGCTTGGCGGAGGCGCTCGGAGCGCTCGGGCCGTGAGAAAACTCGCCCAGACGCGCCGTCGATCAGACGGCCGAGGCTGGTGAAGACGTCAGTGGCCTCGACCACCTCGTGAATCTGCACGCCATGCTTCCTCCAGGCGTCGCAGATCTGGTGCATCAAAACATTGCATCTGACAGGGTCGGTGCCGATTACGTTGATGTTATCGCAATAGGGGAGGAGGCAAGGGGCCCCCCCGTCGAGCGGGGGCACCGGACCGTGATCGGTCAGCACCCGCGGGAACCCGAGCCCCGAGGCAGAGCAGCAGACGTGCGCATTCGCACGCTGCCCAAGCCAGAAAGCCCAAGACCAGCCCATCGGAACGACCCGCAGGAACGGCCACACCCAGCCCCCCGAGGGGCCCTCGGGAGTGTCCACTGCCTCAACCCCCCATTGCGACAACGAAGCCTGCGACACCGGAGGCAGCGAGAAGAACAGTCCCAGCTCCTCCCTCAGGCCGAGAGCGTAGAAGTAGTTGCGCACGTCAGCCTGGGCGCAGAAAAGCTTGGTGTTGAAGCTGCCGTCCTCCTTACGATCATCAGGTAGCTGTAGGCGACCGTGCGCCGCCGAGGTCCCCATGGCCAGCGGCGGCGGGTCGCGGACACGTCGATTTGGTACTCGAGCGTCCCACACTAGACGCTGCGCTCCACTCTTCTTGGCCACGAAAAAGGGAGTGACTAAATCCTTTGGGCGGTACGTGAAACCCAGCATGTTAGCCTTCACCAGGTCGCCGATGAAAGTGTGGTATGCCGCTGGGTCACGCTTCAAAACTTCATCCATGTAGGGGGTGACGGGCGGCTCGCTATCCAAGACGCGGGACCACTCGTCAGGAGTCTTCATCATGGCTTGCTCGTAGTCCAGCACGTAGCTCCTCCCGATCCCGTCGAGCACCGACTCAACAGGAGGTATGACCGCACCCACTTCTGGGATGTCGACTCGGGATCAGACGTACCTTACCACGGGACTCGGTGCCTCGTCCGCGGTGTAGGACAGGCTGGAGGCCAGGAGCTCCTTCGCGGCTCCACGGCGAGAAAAGTGAGTGTCAGACTTCGGGGCCATTCTGACCTCGTTCAAAATGGTGGCGGTAGCAAGCCGCTGAGCCGCCGTGATGGGCCCACGCTGCTCGCGCGGAGGATGGAGAGCGTTGAGACCCGCAATGGCATCATTGGCACACTGCTCCGTCTGCCGCCTATGTGCCAGCCTTCGCCTCGTCGACGTAGACGCTGGCGCAGAAGTAGGCGGAGTCGGCTGAATGGAGGGCAGCGGGAACAGATCACGCTGGCGATCGTCCGCTGCACTCAGCCCAGGAGGGCGTCCACTGTCACTACCACAGGCCTTGTGCACGTCGCGGGCTGGCCAGCCCCCGCGACTGGGAGCCGTCATGATCCCTGCCCGCCAGCACCGCTGGCGTCGGTCCTGTTGCCCCCCTTGCCGCGGCGCAGCTTCTGCTCCTCCTTCGCCTTGCGAGCCTCTTTGAGAATCGCTGCCCTGTCGCGCATGCCCGCGGCCACGTGGCGCTGCAGGTCGGGCGCGACGGCGGCGCCCTGGCGATGCGTGGCCCAGCCCATGAACTCATCGGCCGCGGAGTAGTCTGGGTTCGAGGGCGAGGCGGAGTGAGCATCCTCGATGACCTGGATCCTGCGCACGACGAGCTCGGCGCTCTGGAGCGCAGGCGCGTTGAGCTGGTCCACGGTCACGATTGCCTCCAGCACATGGCTCAGCACCTCGTGTTCGTGAACTGAACGATCTCCATCAGGGATGCGAGCCGACCTCAGCCAGTTCGAGTGGTGAGTGACTGGCGTGAGCCCGGCATCCCGATACGACCTCAGCACCCAATCCGTAGTGCGAGGGCCCTGCAGCATGATGCCTCCCTCAGGCTCATCCACGATCTGCATGTCCACGGCCTCGCTGTAAGGGCGACGGCGCGCCCCCTGCTGGTTGAAACGCACAGGCAGCACGCGCAGGTCGTTCACGACGAAGGCATCCACGTCGGCTAGGGCCACCTGGCGCGCTCCGACGAAGCCCCCTCCATGAGGCACCAGCGCCATCTCCCCGTGTACGACGGCACCCTGAGGGAGAGGATCAGGCATCTGCTCGCCGCGCCGCATCCCCTGGAAGTCCTCAGTAGCCAGCCAAACTGTGCCAGCCACTGCGGGGGCGGCCGCGGCCCCGGCGCGGGGGACCCCTCCCACCACGCCAGCGCCTCGAGGCACGATGGCCCCCTGCGGTGCGGCCGCCGCGGGGGGGGCCGCCACGGGCGCCGCTGCGGCGGCAGGAACAACGGCAGCAGGCGGCGCCACCCCCCCGATCAGGAGCGAGCCCTCGCGGATCAGCTGCTGGACCTCGGCCGCCGTTGGCACCTGTCGGAAGCGGTAGACGTGGGCGGGGTTGACCCCAGGGGGGGTGGCGCCCTGCGCTCCCGACCACCGCACATCTCTGAGGTCGTCGGACGTCGTGTACTCGGCGTAGTGGTCCCCGTCTGGCGAGAACGTGCTGACAAGACCTGGATCCCCGATCGAGACCCCTGTCACGAGCCTCTCATGATACACCGGCGCCCCAGGCAGGTCATACTGGAAGAGCACGTAGTCACCTACTCTCGCCATTGCGCCTCCTGATCAGCTGCAGCTGCTCTCGCGCTCGATCTCCGACCCCTGTCGCCTCGGCGTCGACGCGGCCGCCCCGCCGCCAGAGTGCGCCACCCAGCCCGAGCCCCGCAGAGGCTCCTGCCAGGTATCCCCAGCAGGCCGAGGGGATGTCGAGCCCGTCAGGGACGAGCTCCGCTCCTGCAGGCGGGCAGGAGAGATCCACCAGCGGCACGGGACACGCTGGGGTCGGGCAGGCCAGCGCTGGGCAGACCTGGACGGGGCAAGAGACGTTCGCGGGCGGGCACGCCAGCGAGACCGCGGGGCACTGGGACACCGCCGAGATCAGGGACTGACGCAGCGCCAGCAGCTCGAGAGCACGGATCCCTGCAGACTGGAAGGTCTCGATGAGGGCGGACTGCGCCCCCATCAGGGAAAACCTCTCCTGGAAAAAACTTGAGCACAAGTACAACATACGGCACTGAACGCAGCAAGAGATCATTAATGTGCAAGCACAACGCATACATGTATATATTCCCTAATCAGTGCTTGCCTCTGTCAGGTTTGCCGCCAATTTTCGCCGCACGCCCGGGTGCCCGGGTGCCAGGGGGTGCCCGGGTGCCCGGGCGTGCCCGGGGGTGCCCGGGGGTGCCCGGGTGCCCGGGTGCCCAGGTGCCCGGGCGTGCCCGGGGGTGCTTGGGGGTGCCCGGGCGAGCATTTGGGGTCCATCTTGAGGCATCTTGCGCTATCTTGAGCCATCTTGGAAGCTATCTTGGGCTCTCTGAAGCCCTCTTGGCGTCGTCTTGGGCCATCTTGGACGCCCCCAACGACCCGCGGAACCCTCCGTGCAGGTCCAGGGGAACCCTTCCCCGAAGGGGAAGAAAGAGGTTGAAAGAGGAAGCTCTCTAGACCACCGACGCCCAGAGGGTTGGTGGGATTACGCAATGTTCGCGTCACCGAGGCCACGTTCCCATTCAAATGAATCCACATTCGCGTTCCCGAAGCCACGCTCCATCGAAACCCCACCAGCCCTTTAGGGCGTAGGTGGTCTAGAGCGTTTCCTCTGCCTACCCCCTTCTTTCCCTTCGGGGGGGGAATTCCCCCTCCCCTTTACCCCTCCCCGCCGGCCTGGACGAGGGGTTCCGCGGGTCGCTGGGGCGTCCAAGATGGCCCAAGACGGCTCCAAGAGCGAAAAAACGAACAAGCACAAACCATTGGTCTTCCTCAGGTTTTGGAATGATTTAGGCCTCTTGGGGGGGCCTAAGAGGCGATTCGAGGCACTCTAGAGGGGCAAGGCTAATATACGACCACCCTTCTTTGATAGATCTCCTCCACCATGCCCCCAAGAGCGCCCCGAATGCTCCCAAGAGCGCCCCAAGAGCGCCCCAAGAGCGCCCCAAGAGGGCCCCAAGAGGCCCCCAAGAAGCCCCCAAGAGGCCTTCAAAAAACTCCCAAGAGATCCCCAAGAGGCCCCAAGGGGCTCCCAAGATGGCCCAAGACGGCTCCAAGAGCGAAAAAGCAAACAACGCACAAAACATTGACTTTCCTAAGGTTTTGGAAGGATTTCGGCCCCCCCCTTCTTTGATATATCTCCTCCAAGATGGCCCCAAGAGCGCCCCGAAGGCTCCCAAGGGCGCCCCAAGAGCGCCCCAAGAGGGCCCCAAGAGGTCTCAAGAGGCCCCAAAAAGGCCTCCAAGAGGCCCCCAAGAGGCCCCAAGAGGCTCCCCGAGATACGCAAGAGGCCCCCGGGACCGCCAAGAGGCCACAAAGACGGCCCAAGAGGCCCCCAAGCTCGCCACTGTCCTCTTCCTCCTTCCCCTCCTCCTTTTTTTCTTCCTCCTCCCTCCCCCCCCCCTCCCCCTCCTTCTCCTCGTCGTCCTCCTCCTTCTTCTCCTTTTCCTCCTTCTTGCCCCCCTCGTCCTCGCAGTCCTCCATTTCCTCCTCCTCATCCTCCTCGTCCTCCTCCTCCTCCTCATCCTCCTCCTCCTCCTCCCCCTCCTGCTCCTGCTCCTCCTCCTGCTCCTCCTCTTCCTTCTCCTACTCCGACGACGACGGTTCCTCCTACATCCTCCCCCTCTTGGGGCATATGGCGGCTCACCCCGCCCTTTGTCCTTCTGCATGCTCCCCCGCTTCCCTCATGACCTCCACTCCCCTGGGACTCATTTCTAGACGGGCTGGTGGGGGTACTTTTTAGTCAGCGGCCGCAGGCGAGCGCGCCAGCGGCGAGTCCATTCAAAGCGGGGCACCCAGCGACAAATTCACCTAAAGGAGACTGGTGGGGATACTTTTTGATCTGCGGCTCCAAGGACGATTCCAGTGAGCGGGTCGTAGCAAGCTTGGGGCGACAAGCAAGATAATTGCCAGCGGGCCAAAAGCCAACGCCGGAATGCACATGCGAGGAACAAAATGAACCTCACTAAGCCGAGCAATGACGGCGGCAGACACGAAGGCCAGCGGAAGGTCGCACAGTGGCGCCAGCTCCCGAGACGCAGGCCTGCGAAAGACCGGTGGGGAAGGCGGAAAGAAGAAGCAGAGGCGAAGACAGGCGCGGAAAAGAAGGCAGAGGGAGACAGGAGGAGCACAGGAAACCTCACTCACAGAGCATCTCATGTGCTCGAAGACTAACCGTGCGGGGGGAAGTCCTGCCAAAGGATGAACCACTTGTACAGGGAACCGTCTCCCTCAGGCCCTCCAGCCAGCACCTCAGGTGGCCTTGACCAGTTGCGGGAAGGCGCAGCCGATAGCCGCAGATCAAGTGAATACTGGAGGAAGGAGAGGCGCAGGTGGGCCAGGCGACGCAGACTGCCGAGGACCCAACAGAGCGTTGCCAGGGGCGTGTCTGCGGGGAAAGGTCGTCGGTGTCGCGCAGCGGGAGGCCCGTCGTGGGAAGGCAGAGCCCGCCACATGAAGAACCACTTGTGCAGGAGTGTGCCTTACCTGGGCCCACCCGCAGGCGGTGGTCGAGGGGCCCGCCACTGCAGTCGTCGTGAAGGGGGGGGGGGGGGGGGGCGCAGCCAATAGCCGCAAACCAAATGAATGCAAAGGAGGAGGAGGAGAGCCAGGTGGCGACACAGGCAGTCGAGGACCCAACATGGCGTAGTCGGAATGTAGTCGAAGGGATGGCGCCTGCCTGGTGGGGGGGGCACGCCGCCAGAGCAAGGCCGCCAGTCGTCGGATGTACTCCGTCGCAGGAGCTGGGGGAACAACCTTCACAGCAGTGGGCCGGGCCCGCCGTGGACAGGAGGAGCCTGCCAAAGGAGGTGCCACTTGTGCAGGACAGCAGCGCCACCGGTGGCGGTTCTCCCGTATGGGCCAGAATGCGGGCCGGCGGAGGGCTGCGTTGTCCTGTGTCTGGATGGCTGTCCCGTGGTCTCCCTGCTGTGAGCGAGGCGCAGTCAGAGGACGGCTGACGGACGGAAGGTCCAGAGGGGATGCTCCACGGCCTCTGCAGCCCCCGTCGCTTCCGCCGTGACTTCCCGCACCTTTCCTCTGGGCAGCGCCGCGTAAGCTGGGCGCCGCCGACCCGGGTGCAGCTGCCGTTGCCGGGCCCAGTCGACGTTGAGGCCCAGCGCGTCGCTGAGGACCCGTACGTCGCACTTGTGGCTGCGGAAGGACTCCGGGAAGAGGTGGCAGGTTTGCGGGTCGTGCCGAAGCGGGTCGAGCGCGCCCTTGCTGCCGGGCACAGACTGCCGCTTGGCGAAAGCGTGCCAGGTGCCAGTGAACATCGATCCTAGTGTGCCCTGGAGTCGCCGCATCGCTTCGCCGGGCGTCTCCCCGGGGAGGTCCCACTGGATGTTGTTGATTCCTGTTTTGTACAGCTGCTGCACGGTGTGGGGGTCTTTGGGCTCTGGCCATTGCCGCGGGTCGGGCCTCTGGTGTGGCCGTGTGCCCTGGCCGCAAGTGTCCGCCGCAAGGGCCTCGCTGCCCTGGCTGGGGGACTCGCGATCTGTTCGCGACAGCTCCAGCTGCACGCCTGGCAGGAATTTGCGGGGAAATGCAGGCCTCAAGGTTGGCCGCCAGGCTGGCGCGGCGCGGGGGGAACTGCTCGCAATTGGGAGGCCTGTGCCAGGATGGGACTTGTGCCCGTGTCCTGCAGTAAGTGCGCCCTGCGCAGTGCTGGGCGTCCGCGTATAGTGGCCCGAGTCGTCTGCCTCAGCCTCAGCCTGGGGATGCTCTCCTTGCGCGGCGCGGGGGGAACGTGGCGCAACCTGCGGGTTGTGCCCGTGTCCAGCTGCGAGAGCGCCCTGCGCGGCAGGGGGGGGGGGGGGGGGGGGCGCAGCCGATGGCCGCAAGATCTGGTACATTGAAGAAGGAGAGGGGATCGGCGATGTATCCTCGCGTGGGGCAGGTCGAGTCGTCTTGGGCGGCTCTTTCCTCGTAGGCGTGCGTCCGCGCATAGTGGCCCGAGTCGTCTGCCACAGCCTCAGCCTGGGGATGCTCTCCTTGCGCGGCGCGGGGGGAACAGGGCACAACCGCGTCGTTGTCGGCGTCTACGTCGTCGTCGTCGTCGTCGGCGGCGGCGTCGGCGTCGGCGTCGGCGTCGGCTTCGGCGTCGGCCTCGGCTTCGCCTGTGCCGAGATATGGGTTTTGCCCATGTCCTGCTGCGAGAGTGCCTTGCGCATGAGCCGTGCACTGGTCGCTGCATGTTGCCTCCTCTCGAGGGTCGTTCGTGCGAGCCGCATCCTGGAAACTGCATCCCGGAAGACAGCTGGCTCGCTGGTTGCACTGTGGGGGAAATGCCGCGGCTTCCGCAGCCTCCGCCGTCTCCGCCGTGACTTCCCCCCCCCCATTCCTCTGCCTTGCTGGCGCAGGGGGCTGCTGGCGGACAGTTTGACCAGAGGGGGGTGCTTCGCGGCTTCCGCAGCCCCCGCCGTCTCCGCAGTGACTTCCCGTTCCTTTCCTCTGGCCTGATGGCGCAGCTGAAGGGGGGGGGCGTTCGTGTGAGCTGTGCGCTGGTCACTGCAGGCTACCTCCTCTCGATTCCCACCCGGGACACCATCGTCTGACCACGATGTGGGGGGTGGTATCGTGGCCTCTGCCTCAACCGCGCGTCGGTTCCCTTCTGGGACGTTGTCTTCAGTCGACGAAGCGGGGGGGGGCGAGCTGCCGCTGCTGCTGCTGCAGCAGCAGCTGCGGCAGCTGTGGCGCAGCCGATCGCTGTCAGGGGACGGAGGGCGAATAGGCGCGGAGAGGTTTCTCTCGACGAGCCGGCGCATGGCTTCATTGTTCTGCGTCTGGGTGGCAGCTCTGTGGTCCCCCTGCAGTGCGCGTGGCTCCCCCAGAGGACTGCTGGCGGGCTGATTATCCTGAGGGGGATGTTCCGCGGCTTCCGCAGCCTCCGCAGCCTCCGCCGTAACTTCCCACTCCTTTCCTCCGGCCTGTTGGCCCTGCTGGAGGGGGGGTCGTTGGTGTGGGCTGAACACTGGTCACTATGGGCTACCTCTTCTCGATTCCCCACTGGGACATCGTCGTCTGTCCACGATGCGGGGGGTGGTATCGTGCCCTCAGCCTCAACCGCCTCTCGATTCCCCTCTGGGACGTCTTCGTCTGTCGACGAAACGGGGAATGGCACGCTGCCGCTGCTGCTGCCGCTATGTTCCGATGCGTCGTTGTGCGTGGCAGGATCCTCTGTCACGGCGCGGGGGGAACATGGCACAACCTGCGGGTTGTGCCCATGCCCTGCTGCGAGAGTGCCCTGCGCAGTAGGGGGGGGGGAGGAGAGAAGGAGGCGCAGCCGATAGCCGCAAGATCTGGTAAATTGAAGGAGGAGAGGAAGGGTCGGCGATGTGTGCTTGCATGGGGGAGGTCGAGTCATCTGGGACGTGGTCGTGGTCGTCTGGTGGGGATGCGCAAAGCGTCAAGAATTGGCACCATAGTCGCTGGTGAAAAAAAACGTGTGAACCATCTATAAGTAACCGCCGATTCCCGGTGAGGACTTGGACCAGGTACCGTGCACCGTGGAAGAACATGCCGATGACCGCCATCATGGCCAGGCGAAAGGTGGCGATCTGAGCCGCCAACTTCGACCGCTCCGCTGCGTCGCTGGACGTCGGCACTTCCCCGCCGAGGTCGCCCGCCGTGCATCGGTGCCAGCGGACTGGTCCTGGACCAGCTCGCAGAGCGCACGGTGCGCCGCGATTCGCCCCCATCCCGCCGCGGGACCTTTGGAGCTGGCGCTGAGAGGCCGTGCAGGATGTCCTTGACGGCGAAGCCCTGGGTGATGTAGCCCATAGTCGCCAGCATGCTCACGAGGCCGTGCTTCAGCTCTGTGCGGCGTCGGCGGGCGAGGTTCTCCATGTTGCCATCAGCTGTGGGCCCAGCGGGATCCCAAGAGCCGACAGGATCATGCACGCCAAGCTCGCTCTCGGACGCCTCCTCCACCTCGCCCTCGATGCCCTCCCCCTCGTCCTCGACGTCGACGTCCCCCTCCACCTTGTCCACGCCCTCGTCCTCCATCGTCTCTTCCACGTCCTCGTCCACGCCCCCGTCCTCCATCGTCTGCTCCTCGCCCGCGGCCAGGGTCGTGAGCATGTTCACGGGGGCGTGCTTCAGGTCGTCCTCGTCCTCCACCTCGTCGTCGTGCGCCTTCACGCGCTCCGCCTCCGCGGCCGCTGCGGAGCTGGCAGACTCGTGCTGCTGCTGCTGCTGAACTGTCAGCCTGTGCTGCAGCTCCGAAGCCTGCTGCCGCAACTGCTCCGCCTCAGCGGCGACGGCGGCAGCGGTCCCAGCAGCGGCCGCGGCCGCCGGCCCGGCCGAAAGGGGGGAACCCCCGTCGGCGCCAGCGCCAACGGCGACGGCGGCGGCGTCCGCGACGAGGCGAGACGCGGCGGCCAGGGCCGCCGAAAACGCGGCGGCCGCCGCCGCCGGCGGAGTGGCGGGAGGCAAGGTCGCAACGGTAACGGCCACAGCTGCGTCAGCGGCCGCCGACGCGGCGTGGCCGAGGGCCGAAGCCGCGGCGCTGCCAGCGGCACCAGCGGCGCGAGCCGCGGCGCTGGCGGCGCGCGCGGCGGCCGCCGAGGCGTCGGGGGGGCCAGCGGCGCCGGCCGTGGCCCCGAGAGGGCCGGCGGCCGCGCCCGTGGCATCCGGATGGCCATCGGCAGCGGCCCAGTCGCCGAAGGGGTGGGCGGCACCGCGGGCGCGGGCCGCAGCAGTTTTGCGCTACCGCCGCCGTCGCGCCGAGACGGTCTCCATCGCCCGCGGCGAGGGGCCCCGGGAGGGGGAGGCCCGAAGGGGTGACCCCTCCTGGCGCCCCGCAGGCGGCCCGCCGGTCGGGCGGCCGCCGGTCCGCGGGCGCGGCAAGCCAGCTATGGTTCCCTTGAGCCAAAGCGGCTTGAGCCAGGCTTGAGCCAAAATGGCTACGGACTGGTGGGGATACGCGAAGCGTCTAGACTTGCGCCGCACTTGTCCTCAAAACAATAGTCTCTAGTACCATGCCCACTATTCGCGTCCTCGAAGTCGCAAATCCGTGCGAAGTATACAATATTTGGGTCGCCGGGGCCACAACCCCCGTGTAAGTTATACAAGCGTCCCCGAAGCCACCAACCCTAGTGCAATACGTTATTTCTGCGTCCTCGAGAAGCCATGCTCTTTCGCACATTGCACAATTTTCGCGTCCTCGAAACCATAACCTTACAAAGTACGACGCAACTTTTGCGTCCTCGAGGCCGCTCCCTCGTAAATTACACATATTCGCGTCCTCGAGGCCACGACCCTTTCGTAAATTACGCTGCGTTCGCGTCCCCGAGGCTACGATCTCTAGTAACTTCTGCGGTGTTCGCGTCCCGAAGTTACGATTGTTGGGAATCTTACGCTGCGAACCGTCAGAATTCGAGCGATGGTTTTCAACTTTACGGTGCAAGCCGTGACGTGCGATGTTGGCCGTCGCGTGAACTCCCGGCACTGCTTCACGACGGCTCCCTTGCATCCCAACTCAGCTCTGGCATGCCACATTCTGAAAGAAAGGGAACCGGCGGCAACGGGCGAAGCCCTAACGGGTCTATACATGTCGGAGGTTGAGGGGTGAGATCGCAGTGGAACGCAGACCCCCAATCGGGAAATCGTTTCGTTTCGTTCGTGTCGTGCGTGCGGGCGAGGCGAAGTTGCGTGGGCGCGCGAGAGGAATGAACCCGCCGTTGCTAGGGCGAAGTCAAAACAAACGGTGCTCCCCCGTCCGTCCGTCCGTCCGTCCGTCTGGCGGTGGCCCTAGCGGTGTCCCGCGGTGTCCCGTAGTCTCCTGTGGTGTCCGCCGTTGCGAGGGCGAAGTCAGGACAAATCATTATCCTCCGTCTGGCGGTAGCCCTCGGTGTCCCGCGGTGTCCCGTGGTGTCCCGTGGTGTCCGCCGCTGCTAGGGCGAAGTCAAGACAAATGATTATCCTCCGTCCGGCGGTGGCCCTCGGTGTCCCGAGGTGTCCCGTGGTGCCGTGGTGTCCCGTGGTGTCCCGTTGAGCGGGATCGATAGTGAGATCGATGAGATCGATCGTGAGATCGATACTGAGATCGATGTGGTGCCCCGTGGTGTCGCGCGATGTCCCAAACAGAGAGATCGATAGTGAGATCGATGGAGAGATCGACAGGTGCCCCGTGGTGTCCCGTGGTGTCGCGTTGAGTGAGATCGACAGTGAGATCGATAGTGAGATCGGTAGAGAGACCGATCGTGCGATCGAGAGGTGTCCCGCGGTGTCCCGTGGTGTCCCGTTGAGTGAGATCGATAGTGAGATCGATAGTGAGATTGACAAGTGTCCCGTGGTGTCCCGTGGTGTCCCGTTGAATGAGATCGCTTGTGATATCGATTGAGTCAAATGTTGGTTCACCGCCTCTTCCCCCCCACACAAAACCTCCTTATCACCCGAGGGGTGGTCGTACAGGTATACCTGTAGATAAAGATGTATATCTATATGTAGATGTACACATGACAGCCAACGTGGGCCCCTGGCAGTAAGTCATTACAGTCGATGCGGTGGAATCTAGGTGGGGCAACCAATGCCGTGCAATCTAGATGGTTCAATCCATGTGGTGCAAGCTATGTGGCGCAACGCAACGCAAACCAATACAATGCTGACCGCTGCGAAACAATACAACACCAATGCAAGGCACCGCGCAGCAACGCACAGCCAGGCGAAGCAATGCACAACAATACAAAACAATGCAACACAATGCAACGCAGTGCACAGAAGTGCAAAGCCATGGAAAGTAATCACAAGCAACGCATGACCATGCACATCAATGCTAAGCAACGCGGAGTAATGCAACGCCTTGCAAAGCAATACCATGTAAAGCAATGCAATGCCAAGCAATGTAATGCAAAGCGCAGCAAGACAATGCAAATCAGTGCAACGCAGAGCATGCGATGCGATGCAAAGCAATGAAATGAAAGGCCTGCACTCTATTTTTCAATCAGCAATGTGTCTAATCAACTCTGCCACCGTCTTCGCGAGCTGGCCCTCAACTGGACATGGGAACGCAAGAGAGTATATACTCGGCATTATGCGTCAGAAGATTCCCTATTGAAACGTGGAGTAAACGACGGCACAGCTCAAGAGAGGGAGAGGGGGGAGGGAAGCTTGAGCGAATATATAATGGAATACGAGGGAGCACGGTGAACACGTCGTTGGGCCCCTCAATCCCGTGCCCGTTTGCAAGCACACTCCGCACTAACATGAGAGGCCTGCACTCTGTTTTTCAATCAGCAATGTGTCTAATCAACTCTGCCACCGTCTTCACGAGCTGGCCCTCAACTGGGCATGAGAACGCAAGAGAGTATATACTCGGCATTATGCGTCAGAAGATTCCCAAAACGTCCCGAAAGGTAGTGAGCTTATGAGTTGATTGTATAGAGGCAGGCTCGTCGGTAGACTGCTGCACTGCAAAGGATTTTGGCCAGGAGTTGGGAGAAACGGGGTGGGTATGTTTGGGCCTGGGCAGTCATGCGTTTCCCTTCCAACTCGACGTGAGGCTTTCCTGAGAAGCAGCATTGTCCTCGACCGTGGCAGACATATTTACCACACATGGTAACATCGATCGGGTCGCAGTTGCCGAACATGAGCTGAGTGCGCTTACGCCATGGAGTACCGAAAGCACACTGGTCGAAAGTCTTAACGTACACCCTGGGGTCCTTCGCGAATTGCAAGAAACCAGGAACCCACCAAAGCAAACTTGTCGAAGAGTTTTCAACGGCCCACGGGATACCAAGAACATGGATGTACGTGATAAGCTTGAGGATCCTTCGGGCCTGGAGGTTTCCAGTCCTGAGGGCTTCCATGTCGTTGTCCGAGAAAGGTTTGGCCGGCTTGGTAACGCCCCAGGGCTCGGATCGCGAGCGTATTGCATTGGTTCTGTGGCGTGCGACACCCCATGAACGGCATTCAATAGCGATCATGACCGCCGCGAGCTTATTGTCTTTAGCCTCTGAGCACAAGAGCTGGATATTATTTAGGACCGTCAGGTCCAGAGAGTCAGAGATGGACTTGTCCCACAGGCGGTCTCGGATACCGTGCCTGCCTGCCGCGCGCCCGACGCCGCCTGTGCCGCCGAACAGATCAGCTAGGTACGGCGTCGCTTCTTTGGGGCTGAGCTCTGGGTGACGGGCGGTGCGATGGCCAAGGGGTCGGTCTGGCCGCACAAAAGGGCCCCGAGCTGGAGCTCGCACCCGTGCACGTGAGACGCCAACGAGCCGGTCAGCATGCCCACGCTGTCGGCGACCGTGGCCATCGTGTCGTACCTCAACACCGACCTGTCCGCTTTCCATGTTTTTTGTGCTTTTGGTCCCGGCTCTTGTGCGGTACTTCATGGCGGCGTCGGTGGAGAAGTTTGAGTGCCCTGCCTAGCTTCTCGCAGGCGATTCTGAACTGGTGCGTGTAGCTGCTGCACGTGAAGTTGAAGACCTTGGACTTCGAGTCCCCAGCTTGGAGCGCCGCCAGCACCGACGACAGGAAAGGCACCCACTCGCCACTCAGGTCGATGCTCTTGTGCGTCGCGCATGTCCTGGACGCCGCTCCCCGCCCCTGCCGAAATGCGAAGCAGATCCATGAGGCAGAGGGTCCGTGCGCTGGTGCAAGGAGATCTCCCTTCAACGGCTTCAGCAGTTCCGCCGGCCGCATGTAGGTCACTGGCATGAACGGCGTGTAGACCTTCGTGTTCCAGCAACTGGCGCGGCACAGCTCCCAAATGTTGGCCGCCCAGATTCTGGAGGCCAGGGGGCGGAGCGATCGCGGCGGACGGCGGCGCCTCCATCCCTTCAGAGCTCGATAACGGCGGGATAGATGAGGACCACCGTGGCGTCCGAGACCGGACAAGGAATGCTCCAACCCGGCCACTAGCTCTGCGCCCTTGCTGAGGTTCTCGCCCTGGTCGAAAGGCCCTTGAGGCTGCCGCCCCACCAAGGCGTCCACCTCGACAGCCACGCCGAGAGGCTCGTCCAACCCGCGGGCCCGAGCTCGCCAGGTGTACACCTCCTCGTGGTACTGGATCTCCGTCTTCGCCTGCGCCGTGCTTGACCCCAGCGGCAAAAGGCCCAGTCCTTGTAGGCGGCTCGCTTCCACGGGCCGGCGTATTCGCTCCAGACGTGGGACCGACAACACTCGCGTGCGGCGGGTCGGCAGCGCTCGGACCTGGGCCGTGTCGGAGGTCGCGTCGCTCTCCTCGACCACGTTCGAGGCCTCCTCGTCGTTCGTCTCGTCGAGGGCCGGCGCGTTGTGCTCCTTCGGGGCCGGCTCGAGCTTTCCCATCAGCATATCCCCGGGCTGTGAGCGACGGGAACGGGTCGGCCTGCGGGGTGGAGGAGTTGACACTGTCGCCACTAAACTCCTCGAAGCCACTGGTGTCGAGGGCGCAGGTGCCGGCCCTGCTGGCAGCAGGTCTGCCCGCGCCTTCGCCCGAGGAACCGCCCGGGCCTGCCGAAGGGTCGGTCCTCTCATCCTCGCATCTGAGTGGGCACGGATTGATGCCAGAAGCGCCAGCACCGTCGGGAACATAACGTGAGCCAACATGCTCTACTGAGAAGCGACGGGGGGGGTCATCAGCCGTATTCCACTCAGATGGTATCCATCGAAACATGTACGCAGCCCGAGAGCCAGGCACCACGATCCCATGCGTCTCATACACATCAGGGTCCTGAAGTCCGTGGTGCGCCCTCGGGCGAAAGACAAGCAAACCCC
This sequence comes from Prorocentrum cordatum, assembly GCA_963575745.1. Taxonomy (NCBI): domain Eukaryota; class Dinophyceae; order Prorocentrales; family Prorocentraceae; genus Prorocentrum; species Prorocentrum cordatum. The sequence goes on along the minus strand of CAUYUJ010005647.1, from coordinate 227,929 downwards.
CATATTGTCAACCAAGAAGAGCACCCTCGCGTTTCTGACATTGTACTCGCTCACCAGCGCCTGGAATCCCAACAGAAGGGCTCCGGCTTCCAAGGTAAAGATGCCCTCGTCAAAATATTTCCACGGACCTGCCAGAAGGGTGCTCCAGCGGGCCCTCGTGAGTAATGCATGGGGGACCTCCGGAAAATCCGAGTCGACGTCGCACGGCCGCTCAGACTCGCCCTCCTCCTCGTCGGACCCCAGCTCCTCCAAGCTTCCGAAAAACCTGGCCCGAGCAGAAACTCCAGGAAGCCTCCGAAAACGACCTCTCTCCAAGATCCTCCCCACCTCCGAGACGTCCTGGGTGTCCCACTCCGAGACCGTGGCCCCGAACCCCTCCTCTGAGGCGTCAGTCGCCACGACGTTTGGGGGCCAGGGTAAAGTCCACGAAGCATCCATCAAGAACAGCAGAGAGGCTGCAGCCGACACCTCCTGTCTAGCTGTGTCCCACAAACGCATGGGCGTGGCGTAGTACTTATTTATGAACGCGTAGATACTCCTGAAAACGCTCATCATGCTACGATTGATCAGCGCACAGAATGCGAGGTGACCCAACAGCACTTCCCAGACCCGACCGGGCAGCTTCCGACACGACAGGGCGTAAAGGACCCCTTGACGTACTTTCCACAGCCTAGCAGGTGCGAAAAAAGACTCCATCTCAAGATCCACATGAGTCCCAAGAGCCTTCGCGGCATTGACGCTCACCTCATGCTCATGGGTCACCAAACCCGCCTCCTCAAAGCGGGCCGCCGCGTCGGACAGAAGAGCCGATGTGTGGGAGGGGTCGCATGAGAGAACGCCCAGGTTGTCGACGTAGAGGTAATGACAGACCCCTGATCCCTCGAGGACCGCCCCCTTCTCGTGGCCCGTGTCCGACTCGACGAAGCTGAAGACCCCTGGCTTACCGCGATCTCGAAGAAGGACCGAACCGCGAAGGCCAGGGACTCCACCCAGACGATGCTCCCCGGCCTGCTGACATAAGTAAAGAGACCAAGAGAACCCCATTGGAAGAGACGCCCAACAGATGTCGATGCAGTCATCGATCCCCGAGATCTTCCCGCCGACGATATCGCCCACTGCCTTCAACTCCCCAGCCGCGGCAACACCGAGACCAAAATAACTGGCTAGTCCCGGAGGAAGACGAAAACGATGAAACGCGTCCTTTACATCCGCCAGCCCCAGGGACATCTGGGCGCTACGAAATTGATCAGGAGTGAGACTGGAGCAACCTGGAGGGAGAGAGACCTCGATCCTAGCGAGGCTCTCCGAAGAACAAAGATGGACCCCTGGGGGCTCGGCGAATCGCCTGTTTGCCCTACGCGCGTCGATGGTGAGACGACTCTTGCTTTTGCCGGTCTTCTTTACAAAGAACATACCGACTTGCTCCTGAGACGAGCCCGCTGGCAGAAGCGTGACCAGCCCGACCCGCAGGGGCGCCCGCATCAGCCGCAGAAACTTGCGGCGGCTGCGAGCCAGCACAGGGTCCCAATAGGGAGTTATAGCGGGCAGCGACTCCTGTCGCTCCAAAAAGTCCGAAGAGGGGCGCAGCATGCACTCGTAGTTCTGCTCCTAGTATTGGCTTGCCTCCGGGCCCACAACCTCCTGCACCGAGGGGGCGCCTACGAGGCTGTCAGGTAGGCTCACAGAGGCAACATTGGAGAAACTGGCAAGGTTGTGTCCACCGGGCTCTGCATCATACACAGCTCGGCCGTGCAGCAGCTCCAAAAAAGCCGCTCGCCGGCTAGGGATCGCGACGTCCGAGGTCAAAGGGGCAAAATCTTCCCCCGCACGCGCGCATGCACACTAGCCTGTTCTGGGGTGCGCGGCGGCCCGTACTCGGGCGGATGCCGATCCCCAGCCATCCAATTCCAAGCCTTCACAGTTGCTTTGACGTCTGCATTCGGGCGTCGCAAATGGCCTTTCAGGCCCGAGGCCTGTCGGCCACGTCCGCTGGGCATGGTGGGCGCGGGGGCAAGGGGAATGGGGCAGAGCGGCAACATGGCGACGCGCCTCACTCGCTCGTCGTCAGCCGCCGGATCTAGGCCTCCAGCGTCGGCTCGACCACGGCCGGCGCCGGCCGCGACCGTCGCCCCAGGGCCTGAGCCTTCCCCGCCTCCGCGCCAGCCCACTTCACGTCCTCCCAATCGGCGCGGCCAGGGGTCCCTGCCGAATGGGCCTCGATGATCTGGCACACCCTCCTCGGCATGGCCTCGACTCTCGCAAGGGAAGGGCCGTTGACCTGGCCGTGGCCGCCGCTCAGGTAGAGGCTCCTCGGCAGCAGCTTCATCTCGATGCCCGCGCGCTCCTGCGGGCTCACGTCCGAATCTCGACGCCAGATGGGAAGGAAACGGCGGGGGTCGCCTCCCTGGCGCTGGATGTTCTTGAGCGACGACAACGTCACAGGAGGCCCCTCATGGTACTTCTCCCGCTCACCGAAATGGCCGTACGAGATCTCCGCGCAGACTAACCGCCAGTCCTGGTGCCGCTCCCCGTGCTCGTCGTGGCTCACCGCCAGGGTCCTCGCATCCACACCAGCTGGGGACGTCTTCGTGCCACCGTCTAGGGCATCGCTCAGGCGGCCCTCCAGCCCTCCACCCGCCTTCATGGCGGCGGCCTCGTCATCCAAGATCCTGGGCACCCGCATGTGCCCCGTGTCAAGGAAGGTCACGACGATGGAGATCGGCACTCGCTTCGCTGGCATCGGCCGACGACTGACTTCTAGAGCCCTCGCGTACTCCCCCGCCGTCTCCGCATCAGAGGACGGGTGCCGTTCTCGTCCGAAGCGGGGATGCACCGGGCCGATGATCAGCGACGTGACGTCAGATGGCGGGGCAGCCGGCGTGGCCAGCGCCGGGGCCGCCGTGCCTGGCGCAACGCCCGGCACCGCGCGGCCGTCATCCACCACCAGCGGCATGTGCTGCAGCGTGATGGCCTCGTGCGCCGGCCCCCGACGCCTGGTGATCCCGAGCGCCTCGCCCTCTGCCAGTTTGATCTGCTCCACCAGCTCGGACGCGTCGGGCGCGGCACCGAACTCATAGAAGTGCCCCTTCATCGGATCCAGAAGCTCCACGCCGGGAACGAGGTGAGCCGCCATCGCTATCCGCTCGTGCCAGTAAGTGTCGTCCTCATACCAAACAGCGAACCGCATGACCGGTCCAAGCTCACGCATAAACTCCTCATCCTCGAGCGCTGTCTGCAGCCCCGCCAGTCGCTCCTCCAGGCGGACCACCGTCGGGTGGGTCTCCGCCAGCTCCTTGGGCACCTCGCCCAGTCCGAGAGCCGCAGAGCCCCCGGGCGGCCCCGAGTCCGGAGCCGCTGCCGTCAACACGCAGTCGGGACGAATCAGCGCTGGGCAGAAGGGGGCCGGGCGCACCGGCTGCGGGCAGATGGGCGTGGGCGTCGAGCTCCAGATCCCTAGCGCCACCGCCACATAGACCGCGACCGCCGCCGCGGCAGTCTGGGGCCCGCACGGGGGGCCCATGCGAGCGAACCTGTGAAAGCTTGAGCGAATATATAATGGAATACAGGGGAGCACGGTGAACACGTCGTTGGGCCCCTCAATCCCGTGCCCGTTTGCAAGCACACTCCGCACTAACAGGCAATGCGCAAATAATTGAAAAGCAATGCAAAGCAATCCAATGCAAATCAATGTAAACCAATACAAAGCAACGCGGTGCAAAGCAATGTAAAGCCATGCAACGCAACGCAAGGCAATGCAAACTAATGCAAAGCAATGCGAAACGCGGCAACACAATGAAGAACAATGCAAAGCAATGCAAAGCAACGCAATGCAGAGCCACGCAGAGAGCAATGCGGAGAGCAATGCAAATCAATGCAAACAAATGCAAAGTAATGCAGAACGATGAAAAGCATTGCGACGGACGGCTGCGACGGCCTGCCACGGCGACAACAAGCGCGGTGACCGACACGCAAATGCAGAAGCACGGGCAACGGACGGCGGCGACGGGCGGCGACGGCGACAACAAGCCGGCCGGACCGACACCCAGACCCAGTTCTTGTCAGACCAAATGGTAAAAATCCCTGAGTGCAAGTACCAAGCGGGAAATGTGCGCACATATGTTTGTATGCATGCATGCATGTATGCATGCATGTAGGTATGTACATACATGTTTACATCGAGAGCGAGAGAGAGGGAGCGAGAGAGCGAGAGGTCGAGAGAGCGAGAGAGAGAGAGAGATCAGAGGAAATACAGCAGAAGGGAGGGTTCTGGAGACCCAGTACGTGAACGCGGAGCGAAACATATTCCATATGTTTCTCCACGCGCTACGGTCTTTCTCGTCCCGCCCAAAGGGGCACGGCTCTCCCCGCCATGGGCGCGGGGCTCGCTCGCTCGCGAGGTCCGAGGTGCTCTGAGCACCGCTGGGGGGGCGTCTGGCAGAACAGGAGCCCGCAGCAACCGCAGCGGCAACCCTCGCGGCCCTCCCGGAACTCGGCGGCGCAGTCCGGGTCCTCGGAGGGTCGTCGTCGTCGTCGTCGTCGTTGTCGTCGGTTGTCGCCATCGTCGCCATCGTCGCCGTCGTCGCCGCCGCCGCCGTCGCCGTCGCCGTCGTTGTCGTCGTCGTCGTCGCGGTCTCCGTCGCCGTCGTCGTCGAAGTCGTCGCTGTCGTCAACGTCGCCGTCGTCGGCCGCGGCGTCGAGACGGGAACGGAGGAGGAGAAGAGAAGATGAGGGGGATGAGAATGGGGAGACGGCGGTCCTTGCATGCGCGTGCCCTTGCATTAGCACACGCGCGCTGCAACCAGAATTCCGCGTGCCACCCCTGGTGCCACCAAGGCGTTTCTTTGCAGGCTTGGCGACCAGATACTCACCGAGCAGCGTTAGACTCTGCTGCATGGTAACTCTGCGCCTGGCTCGTCGCTGGGCGCCGCGTGTTCCCTCTTCTTCTTGTTCAGATATTCCTCTAGCTACCTCGTCCTTCCCATCCGTCTTCCTCATCCCCATCTTCTCATAGAGCCTCCTTCCCCTCCTTCCCTTTCACATGCCCTGCTATCATACCCCACGTCCCCTCCTCCTCCCTCTCCCGCAGCCTCCCTCATCCTTTCTCCCTCCTCCCTGCTTCCTCCTTCCAGCAGATTTGTTCAGCAGATGGCCAGGTTCAATTCAGCATTGGTGCACCTCCCTTCGGACGCGTGCGAGTTTCTGTTCGGGCATGTACACTTGCGGGCAGCCGTCCTTCACGACGCTGGCCGAGGGCATCATCGACTCTGCTGACGCCAAGTGCAGGCAGTTCCAGCAAGAGCGCACGGCGAAGTGGCAGGGTTGGGCGCGCGACAGCGTCAAGAACGGGGCGAGAGCCACAGTGGCAGACCTGACAGTGCGCGGTGGTCCTCATGAGCTCGTGGACCGCGAGATGGGCAAGTGGAGTCAGGTCAGGACCCAGCATGGCCTGACTCAGGCGGCGCGGCCCCCCGACCTCGACTCGTGGGGTGAGTTGCCGTTCCTGACGGTGGCGCACCTGCGGGCGGTTCTGATGGCGCTCAAGGAGCGCACGGGGCTGGGCCCCAGGCGCGTGTCCCCGCGAGCGCTGTGGCACCTGTCAGACGTCGGCATCCACATCATGAGTGAGCTGTTCCAGCGCTGCGAGAAACTTGGTGTGTGGCCCGAGAATCGCTTCTACACGGAGTAGGTCAGACTGCCGAAAGCTGACGGAGGATTTCTGGTAATTGCGCTGGTCCGCACGCTCCTGCGTGTATGGGCGAAGGGCCGCAGTGTCATCTCCCGCGCTTGGCTCACATGGACCGTGCCTATATTTCGGGAGCCGGCGGTGGCGCGCGTACGTCTACAAGTGCCGCCTTCGAACACAACCTGATGGCCGAGGTGGCGAAGCTGCTGGGCCTGCACAGCGCCACCGCCGCGCTGGACGCCTGGAAAGCTTACGAGTCGGCCAACCCCAGCGCGCTGCTCGGCCAGGCGCGAGAGCACGGCTTCCCGCTGCGCCTCTGTTGGATGGTTACAGGATATCATCGCCAGCCTCGCGTGCTGCGTGCTTTCGCTTCATGGTCGGACGAGGAGGAGGAGGAGGAGGAGGAGGAGGAGGAGGAGGAGGAGGAGGAGGAGAACCTTTGTCTCGTGGCAAAAGTTGCCGGCGGGGTGCTCTCATTCCACCGTTGGCCTCACGCTTATTTAGCTCTGCGCGCGGCGTGCGCTCGTTGACGATCTGACGGGGCAGTGGGTGGTTGAGCGGGCGGGGGGCGTGATCATAGATCGCAGAAAACTCACCCCCATAATGAGCACCCCGCCAAGCGAAGCCGTTTGGTAAACGCACCCAAAGATGGAATCGAACAGGGCAGGGCTGTTTAGTAAACGCTCAAGCTGACGTCCGTCCCTTCGGACTCATCCTACAGAACTCAGATTCGGGCAAGTCGGGCTTCGTCGCGGCCACGAGGGAGGTCGCTCAGGCAGCAAGCAAGCAGGTCAGAGCTGGCCTCAAGCGCGCCACCAGCATGCGGAACCTCGGCCACGAGCTGAGCGGAGCGGATCGCAGGCGGTCCGTCACTAGCAAGCGTTCGTCAAGTTGAGAGGTAAGCTGGCCAAGGCGCAGTTGCCGAGTCGAGCGGTGGGCTCTCGTGCATCGTGTCTCTGGCGCACAGGCCTGGCGCCAGTCGTATTGGGGCGGCGCCTGGGAAAACGGATGCGGAGTTGCGAAAGCCGAGAGCTACGGCAAACAGTCTTGTGAACGCAGAGGCTCGAGGCAACTCTCTCACCGCATACCTTGCGACGCGAAGAGATCCGTCGTACGCCCGGATATTCGACGCCTCCCCCGGACCTGTGCGCGAGGAGGAGGATGAGGATGAGGATGATGAGGAGGGGGAGGCAGCTCGAGCGTGCGTGGCAGGTGCTTCGCGACAGGCGCGGAGAGAGAGTTTTGCCTGGCAGCACGCCGCGGGCCCCTGTTGGTCGTCGTGTGGCTCGCGCTGAGCTACGGGTTGGCAGGACGATAGATTCGTCGACGCTGCTGCGCACAGCTCTTGGGATGTTGGCCTCTCTCCTTGCCACCGACCCGAATACCGATCGGTCACAAAAAAGTAGGTAGAACCATGGAGTGGGAAGGCGTTGGAAGTAGATTGTGCTTCCGCCCGCCTCCTGAAGAGGAGGGAAGAGGGAAAACCATTCGACCCTTGAAACAAGAAGGCGGCTACATTAGATTTGGAGCTGGAAGTCCAAACATACCTACTTTCAACGACCGATGGGTAATGTGTGCCTGTTGCTCCGGCAGGGTACCCACCGGTGGCAGATGGCCCGCATCGCTAGGCACTCCCAGGAGGTCCCTCATGAAGTGCAGCTGTGACCGCGAGCTCTCCGCGTCTGTGTCGGCCGTCCGCATGCCGCTGTACAGAGTCCCACGCAGGCTGGCATTGTGCGCGCGATCTGGTCGGACTCCGTCTGGCCAAGCGGTAAGCTGCACGAGCATGGCACGTCGACCACGGCCTGCTGCCGAGGGTGTGGAGCACCACGCAAGATGCTTGGCCAGATGTTTTTAGCCTGCCCTGTGCTGCAGAATCTTACGATTGCTGAGGAGATCGCGGTGCCGTTGCCCTTTGCGTTACAAACGGCGCGTGACCTGCGTGTGGAAAAAGGACCTGTCAGCAGAGGGGTCACGGACCCGAATTCCTTCGAACTGCCTTTTGGTCTGCCGATGGGGCTGGAGCCAGCATGGCACACTGCGGCTGACTCTCGCATCCATTTTTGGGACGACTGGAGCAGCCCAGGCAGCAGCCGTGGTCGACTTGTCTTAACCGACGGCTCGGCGATGCACCCGAGCACTCCCGAGCTGCGCCACGCCAGACGGGCCGCCGTTCAGATCTCCGAGGATGGGGTTCCGTTGAGAGCGGTGTCTGGGGGGGTGCTCCGGGGTCCACCAAACCGTCAGGATTGCTGAACGGCTGGCCGTCGCGCGAGCTCTCGAAATTTTGTCTCAACTGTGCACTGTGGTGTCTGACCTGCCGTCCTTGGTATAAGGGGAGCAGAGATGGTCGGCGGAGGACGCCGGACCAACTGGCAAGCACGCTGCCGTGCCGTATGGCGCATGATCCGTGCCGAGGTCAGGGAGCAAAGCTGGTCTCTTCCAGAATTTTCCTGGTGTCCCGCCCGTGGGAGTTTTACGGAGGCGGCCCTGGCGCGCCCGGGTCAAGGGGAGCCGTTCCTGGCACGTGGTTGGAAACGCCTGACCCGATGTCTCTGCCAAGATTGCAGCTAGAGATGGGGTCGCGTCGAATGTCCAGGCTTATCTGTGCAAGCGTGCCTCGAAGGAGTCAAATCCATCAAAGACCTGGGGTGGGCGGGCTGTGCAGGCGCAGCAGTCTGCCAAATACCGGGGATGAGCGGGCTGAAGGGTGCTGGCACTGGGGTTCCTTCTTAAAGGTGGCCGGCCTGAGCCCTGGAAGCCCGTCCCCCCAACAAGACCTTCCCTTGCAGATGCAAATGGTTTTAGGTACTAGTGCTGTGCTATAGTTGGGCGAATGAAAGTGTATCGAGTGTAACATATATCGACCAGGCCCCAGCCTGGCCTCAAGCGCCCTCGCATCACGAAGTCATTTCAAGCAATGCTCCCCAGGGGGACGCCCAAGACGTGGCTCACGACTCGGTCCTTCGAATCATCTCGGGACGCTTGGTTTTCACCTGGCTCGCCCGAGCCCGCGAGGGTCGCGGTGCGGTGGAGGCCGCTCGTCTGGTGGAAGGGGGAGGATGTCGTGCGCACTGCGGCCGCTGTGCGCCACTGCGCGCGAGATCCACGGGTCTCCAGGTTGCGTGGCGGGATGTGCGCACCGACCCAGTGATCCGATGCCGTGTTTTTTCAATGCGCGGCCCCTGGAAGTCTTGACCCATTTCCTGGGACAAGTTTTTCATCCTGCGTCGTTTTTTGATGCTCCCGAGGCCCAGCGTTTGGACGCCCGAAATGGGTACGGACAAAAATGGGTACACTGCCCGACAACACATGGTGTTCCAAACCAACAACGGCCGCTGTTGGGCAGGCGGCCTTCTGTCTCGAATGGACAGAAGCCGCGGCGGCGTGGACAGCGAGTCCTGTTCAAAATGAACAAGATCCGCTGTTGGGCATTGTACCCATTCTTTCCGTGCCCATTTCGTTCGTGCAGACAGCGAGGGCCCCTAGGGGCCGAAATTGGCGAAAACCTCCGTCTTCATGTCTTCAATGCGCTGGCTCTCTGGGGAGGGGGCGCCGCGCTCGCGGGGCGGTGGGCCCACGCCTGCGGGGCACCGGGCCGCGCACGCAGACCGCGGGCCGAGGCGCCGCGTCAGGGAGGACCGGCGACCCCGAGCCTCCTCCTCCTCCTCCTGCTGCTTGCTGCTTGCTGCTGCTGCTGCTGCTGCTGCTGCTGCTGCTGCTGCTGCTGCTGGCGCGAGCCTTTGATGTGTGGCGAGGAGCAGCTCGGGGAAGCGTGCCCGCCCTCTGTCGACTTTTTTTTGGGGGGGCCTGCCGTGCCCTCGGCCACGCGGTGGCCGGGGTCGGTCCGAGGTCGTCTTCTGTCGGCAGCGTGCCTGTTCCTCGGAGGGGTATAAGCAGTCTTGTGCCCGGACAGAGCACCTGGGTGACACATCCCGAAGGCTGGAGCCCAAGGTGCCTGCATGAATTCACATGCAGTCGGACCTCGCAACATGAATGGCAGCACAGGCACGCCCCAGGCGTCACATCTGCGCCGCCGATGCGAGCTGCCTCGAGATGCCACCCCGAGACACTGCCACCGGCGCCACCCCCATTCGGCCGCCGGCCTCAAACAGCGGAGACCCCACTGCCCGATGACTGAAGTTCCCGCCTCCGGCAGGCTTGTAGAGGACTCTCGCGCGAGCCCCTCCCCCCAAAACACGTGCCAGCCGATCGAGAAGCTCGTTCCGTCGAAGCGTGGCCAGCACAAGGCCAAGAAGTAAGGCGTGCTGAATCGCTTAGCAGGGTGCTTTCGGGCAGTTGGAACGTGCTCCTCTGTCGCTCGTTACGTTCTTTCTCATCCGTTCTCCTGTTCACCCATGATTCCTCCTCCTCCTCCTCCTCCTCCTCCTCCTCCGACCTCACTCCTCCTCCTCCGCCTCTTCCTCCTCACTCAACCCTCCTCTTCCCCTCACCTCCGCCGCCGCCTTGTCCTTCTTCTGCCCTGTCTCCTCCTCATTTCCCGTCCTTGTTCAACGCCTTCTTCTCCAACCTTCTCCTTCTTCTTCTCTTTCTTCTCATCTTTCTTCTTCTCCTCCTCCTCGTCCTCCTCCTCCTCCTCCTCTCAACTCGGTCCTGCTCCTGTTTCTGCTCATGCTGCTACTGCTGTTCCTTCGCCTCCTTATCGTTGCACTGCTCGTTCTCCCCCTTCTCCTACTCCCCATCTGGTGTCCAGGCAGCCCATGATCAGGTCGTAGGGCATCTCGGAGGCCCCTGTGGGATGGTGGGCACTGTGGGGCTCCCCCTCCTAGCGGCGGAGCGCCAGGCCTGACACGCCCGCCGCCTTCCCACACTCCCGCCCCGTCCCCCCGCTTCCCTCCCATCTACCCTCCCTCCCTGCCTGCGCACCTCCCCTCTCCCTCCTCCTGTACACGACATGAATACTTCTCTCCTCTCTCTCCCGGAGACGCCAGTGAGGTGTCCGAGCCTCCTCCACATATTGTCTGTTACGCACAAGGTGCAGCCGAATTGGCCATGAAGGCGCATGCGTGTTTCCAATCCGAACGTTGTCGGTCCTTTCAGAATGGCGCTGCCGCTACAGCGTTGCCTTCACATTCCCGTTCTCAACCCTTCCAAATCGTATACAAACTGCAGCGCTGACCTCATTTAATTGTTTCGGTTCTTCCAAGTCGTGCTCCTGCTGCAACGTTGGCTTCGGTTCCGCGCTTCCAATCCTTCCAAGTCGTGCTCCCACTGCATCGCTGGTATGCTTTCCGCGGCTTCGGTCCTTCGAAATCGTGCTAATTATCGCTGCAACGCTGATCTCATGTTACGCTTCCCGCTTTCCAAATCGTCCATTTGCGTTTCCCGTCCTGTGTCATATCTGGTTTCCGTCTGACCTTGTTGTCGAAATGAGTCGCGTTCTCGACGCGACGACGTCGGCTAAGGCCGTGCCCTTCCGTGCCATGATCTGCCGTGCTGTACCATGCATCGCGTACTCTCTCGGAACCGTGGCCCTGTTCGACAGCCGACTGTGCGAGTAGAGAGAGGAGACCTACGCAGCGTTAAGGGATGGGGGGGAGGGGCAGGACGTCAGACATGACGCTTGCGCACCTAGCTTACCCCTGCCCGCTCTCTCTCCCCCTCCCTCCTCCTTCTCTCTCTCTCTCTCTCTCTCTCTTCCCGCCAGCGATCGCACCTCTGGGCGCGTGGGCACCACCGCGGCGAGGCGCGCGGCGCAGCCCGCGCCCCACCCCGCGAGGGCGTGCGCGCCTCGCTCTCGCGCCCTCCTCCCCCTCGCCTTCCTCCCCCTTGCCTTCCTCCCCCTCGCCTTCCT
>CAUYUJ010005647.1:176431-211431 GCA_963575745.1 Prorocentrum cordatum | reverse complement strand
AGGTCTTATAGCTGATCAGTTTAAGTGCGCGGCTCTTCGTCGGGGTACTTGATGTCCATGATTTCGTTGTGCCAGTCGTGTAGGAGTAACTCGTCTTCCTCATGCTGGTCCCCCCGTGCCTCAATCGTCGATCGACGGCCGTCACCTCGTTCTGATGCCGCGGGCGTTTCGAAGTTCGTCACGGTACCGCGGTCCCCAACATAAGGCGCACCAGACAGCTCAGAGATCCGAGTCATGTCCTGGTCGAACGAGTGGGCGGGTCTCGCCGAAATGAGGGATTGGATGAGACGCGCGTGATTGCTGCCCGTGGCACCTCTGATGTTGAGGTTGGTGTTGTGCGGTCCGTAAGAGCGAAATCTAAGCTGGACATCGTTGCCACAATCTATCGTGCTACGATTAGCTCCGTCAAACGTTGGGGACAAAAACGCACTCTTGGCCAGCCGCGCGGCAACCACATTCTCGATTCGACAGTGAGTCTTGGCAATGTACTGTAATGCCACGTGAACCCTGGGAGCCCGCTTGCTGCCTGGCCGGACCTAGGACAGAATAGCACCCTTCAAGCAGATGAGACCCTCCGCCGGCCAAAACAACCCAAACCGAACATAAGGTCACTCGAGGGTGTCCTCCCAAAGGATGCACAAGACCATCCTTCAACCCCGAAGGACATTAGGGTACCCTCCCCGAATGAGGCGGCTCTGCTCTTCAACGCCTGACCGACAAGTATTCACCAGCTGCGTTGCGCTCGAAGCTTCAATGTCCAGGCCAAGCCGCCCCCGCGCTTGGCGACACAATCACGATCGCATCCGTCACAATCCACCCATCGTTTCACGCCGATGGCCGCTCTGAAGTGCCGACCGTGGACTCAATTGAGACGGTCAAAGTTACGACTCTTAAGACATACGCGTGTGCGCGTACGCCCGTGAGTGCGAAGCGCGAGTACGACTACTGCTAGAATGAGCGCGGGTATGGCTACGAGTGCGAGTACTTGTGTGCGCAAGAAAACGCATACGATTATGCTCATGAGTAGCAGGAGTGGAGATATACATGTGGTAGTTAGCGAACTCAAGCGAAACAACGGATACGATACAGTACGTTCCCCCGACAAATTTGGAAACGGGCGGTGAATAGACATAGTCCGGACACGTGTGGTTTCTCGCTGTAGAGCTTCTGGCCAGCATGGGATGCGAAGGTGAACGTGATGTTGCGCTTGCGTTGGCTTTCAATATAGCGGATTCCCCGTCCATGCGCTTGCGTACCGCATGCGCTTGAATCAGAACCTTTTGCAATGATCTATTCACGCGCGAACGCCAACTTGCCGCGCGCACACTTTGGCGTGCGAATTCCCGTACGGCAAAGACTATGTAACCCACATGTGTCCAGCTTTTGCCGTAGACAGCCGCCGTCGGAGTGACGCTTCGCGTTCTCGCGAGCGGTGTGCGCCGCGTCCCGTTCCTAATACGAGGTTCGGAATGTCGACTACATCGGGCAAAGGGGGTGATGGCGTTGGGTTGCTTATCTGGGTTGGAGCAGGATGCTCAGCTAAGGCTTGTTTTCGGGACGCTGGCGCAGGCACTGGTCACAGATGTTCGGAATGGCATGGGGAAATAACTGTATTGGAAGTGGGAGTCTGAGACGGCTCGCAGGGGTGCAGGGCGCGATAGAGCATGAATGGGAGCATTTTCGCGAACACAGAGATGATGGTGATGATGATGCTGCTGATGCTGATGATGCTGATGATGATGATTCCGATGCTGCTGCTGCTGATGATGATCATCATGTTAATGATTATGCTGCTGCTGCTGATGATGATCATGATGATGATGATGATGATGATGATGATGATGATGATGATGCTGATGATGGTACTGATGATGGACTGATGATACTGCTGCTAATGATGATGATGATGATAATGATGATGATGATGATGATGATGATGATGATGACGACGACGACGACGACGATGCTGATGACTGGTGAGGGATGCTGATCGGCTGTTTCCCGTGTGCCCAGCTGACCACTGGCAAGATGGGCCAAACATTCCAACTACTCGGCCGTGTCGACCCAAACCCGGAACCTCCCTCCTCCACCACCACGTGCCCCCAAGCAATGCGAAGCCCCTCCGCCGCGGGCCCTGCGGGTGGTCCCCACCGCGACGTTCGACCCGCTCTCCTACGACCTCCGTCCTCGGCCAAAGGAGGACCCTTCCCTCCTCCTCCCTCCTCCTCCTTCCTCCCCTCCTCCTCCTCCTTCCTCCCTCCTCCTCCCTCCAACTCCCTCCAACTCCCTCCTCCTCCTCCTCCTCCTCCTCCTCCTCCTCCTCCTCCTCCTCCTCCTCCCCCTGCCTCGCCTTCTGCTCCTCGAGCTGTGGAAAAAGGGCGAGAGCAAGAGAAGGGCAGCGGTGTCGGCACCTCTTCCTCCTGCGAGCCTCCCCTTCCAGGGCAACGCCGCCCCTCCTCTACTCGCCTTCCCCTCGGCGGGTGCGGGGGCTGCGCCTCCACGGGCTCCGACACGCCCCAGTCCTCCTGTCCAGACGCGGCCATGTGCAGCGCGGGCACCTCGCTGCCTGCGCCCGGCACGGGCTCGTCCATGGGCTCCATCGCTGGGGCGCCCTGGATTGGGGCAGAAACGCACCGTCCCAGGAGGAGGAGAGCGGGCAAGGGCAACGGGGTCCGGCACAATCGGGAAGACAATGAACCCTCTGGCTCCGGCCACGCAGCCGCCTAGTCCGAAAGCATTCGATCGGGAGGTCCCAGCGAGCCCAAACAAGGAGTCCGCCGACCCCTTGGGATTCATCGGCGTGTGAGACGCTTCCCCCTCCCCAAACCCCTCCCCCAGGAGCCCAGTTCGGTCGATTTGGAGGGGGGACCGCTGGAACGCGTCACGGGGGGACAGAGGACCCCAAAACAGGCCACGAGGCCCCCAAGACGCCACAGAAGCCCTAGACGCGCCCCAAGACGGCCTCAAAGAAAAAAAATATCGCCCCATTTCCTCCACCCTGTTTGCCCCGCGAAGCCCACAACAGGCCCCCGGGGAGCTCCAAGAGACCCCCCAAAAATACCCAAGAGGCCCCCAGGAGGCCCCTGGAATGTTCAAAAACTGCCTCCCAAACGCCCCCGAGACGCCTCCCACGAGACTCAATCTGCCAGCCGAGTGGCCTCAGACCCGCAGCCTAAGCACGGTGGCGGGATGTGCCGAAGGCCATTCGATCCGCCGCCCCCTTTTGCTTTAGCAAAGGGGTGCCTGGCGTGCTAGATCCTCTCGGTTTTGGTTTTGGTTCTTTTTCCAAAAGAACTCCCCCTGGGGCTCCGGCGCGTCCCCCGGCCACCTGTAAACTGCGTCCGTCGATGCCCAAAACGGCCGTTTCGCTCGGGACATCGTCAACAAATCGCGAACATGGCCCAAGATGGCCTGCAAGATGCCTCCAAGACAGCCAAGATGGCCTCCAAGACGGCTAAGATGGCCCCAAGATGCATCCAAGACGGCCCAAGATGGCCCCAACATGGTCTAAGACGGCCCAAAAAGCCCGCAAGAGGCCTCCAAGACGGCCCAAGAGGTCCCAAGAGGTCCTCCAGGAAGGCCCGACGAGGCCAAAATCATTGATTTGCCGTAGGTTTTTGAAGGATTTTTGTATTTGCGCTTTTTCGGCTTTCCGACAGCCCGTGACGGCCCCAGAGGCCCCCAAGGTCGCCCCAAGATCGCCCAAGATGCCTCCAAAATGGCCCATGACGGCCCACGAGGCCCCCAAGACGGCCCCAAGAGGGCGCCAAGACGGCCCAAGAGGCCTCGAAGACGCCCAAGATGGCCTCTAAGACGGCCCTGGAGCACCCGAAGAGGGCCCCAAGTCGGCCCAGAAAGGCACCCGAAACGGCTTCCGACGGCGTCAGACGGGCCAGGAGCTCACCAAGATGGCCGAAGGTGGCTCGCAGCTTGCCCAAGACGGCCCAAGAGGCCTCCAAGAGGGTCACCAGGAAGGCCAGCAAAAAGCCAAAAAGAGTGATTTTCCGAAGGTTTTTGAAAGATTGTGTCATTTGCTTCGTTTCGGCCTTCCGACGGCCCGATACGGCCCAAGAGCTCCCAAATATCGCCCAAGGATCGCCCAAGAGGCCTCCAAGATGGCCCCAGAACGGCCCAAGAGGCGCCCAAGACGGCCCCAAGAGGGCGCCAAGACGGCACAGGAGGCTTTTGAGATGCCCAAGATGGCCTCCAAGACGGCCCTGGAGCATTCCAAGAGGGCCCCAGGTCGGCCCATAGAGGCTCCCAAAACTGCTGCCGACGGCGTCAGACGGACAAGGAGCCCACCAGGACGGCCGAACATGGCCTTAAGATGGCCCAAGACGGCCGAAGAGCCCTCCAAGACGTCCTCCAAGAAGGCCCGAAAGGGTCAAAATGGCCTCCAGGCGGCCAAGATGACCTTCTAGATGCCCACGTGTTCCCCGAAGGCTTTCCAAACCGATTCGGGGAACACATGGTCCGATAGCTTGGCAGGTCTGGCCTCAACGTTCGGCCACATAGGCGCTTCCACAAAGGCGGGCGGCGGTGATTCGCCGTAGGCGTCTTCGATCCACCGCCCCCTGTTGATTCATCACAGGGGTGCCTGGCGTGCCAGACTATTACGGTTTTGGTTTTTGTTTTTTTGTTCCAAAGGAACTCCCCCTGGGGCTCCGGCACGTCCCGCCGGCCACCCGGAAACTGCATCAGTCAATGCCTGAAACGGCCGTTTCGCTCGGGACATCCTTAAAAAATCGCGACGATGGCCCAAGATGGCCTCCAAGTCAGCCCAAGATGGTCCAAGACGGCCTCCAAGACGGCCCAAGAGGCCCCCAAGAGGGCCTCCAGGAAGGCCAGAAAAGGCAAAACACCTTGATTTTCCGCAGGCGTTCGAAGAATTTTGACATTTCCTTCTTGTCGGCCTTCCGACGGCCCGAGACGGCCCAAGAGCCCCCAAAGATCGCCGAAAGATCGCCCAAGAGGCCTCCAAGATGGCCCCAGAACGGCCCAAGGGGGCCCCAAGACGGCCCCAAGAGGGCGCCAAGACGGCACAGGAGGCTTTTGAGATGCCCAAGATGGCCTCCAAGACGGCCCTGGAGCATTCCAAGAGGGCCCCAGGTCGGCCCATAGAGGCTCCCAAAACTGCTGCCGACGGCTTCAGACGGACAAGGAGCCCACCAAGACGGCCGAACATGGCCTTAAGATGGCCCAAGACGGCCCAAGATCCTCCAAAAGGGCCTCCAGGAAGGCCCGAAAAGGCCAAAATCATGAATTTCCCATGAGTTTTTGAAGGATTGTGGCATTTGCTTGTTTTTCGGCCTTCCGACGGCCCGAGTGCTCCCAAAGATCGCCCAAGAGGCCCAAGACACGGTCCCAAGAGGCCCCCAAGACGGGCCAAGAGGCCTCCAAGACGCTCAAGGCGGCCTCCAAGACGGCCGAAGAGCCCTCCAAGACGTCCTCCAAGAAGGCCCGAAAGGGTCAAAATGGCCTCCAGACGGCCAAGATGACCTTCTAGATGCCCACGTGTTCCCCGAAGGCTTTCCAAACCGATTCGGGGAACACATGGTCCGATAGCTTGGCAGGTCTGGCCTCAACGTTCGGCCACATAGGCGCTTCCAAAAAGGCAGGGGGCGGCGGTGATTCGCCGTAGGGGTCTTCGATAATCCGCCGACCCCTCGGGGTTCATCGGCATGTGAAACGTTTTCCCCTCCCCAAACCCCTCCCCCGAGAGCGCGGTCTGGTCGATTTGGAAGGGGGGGGTCCCCCGGGATCTGGATGATCGCGCCCAGGGGGCAGAGGGCCCCAAGACAGGCCAAGAGAGCCCCAAGATGCTCTTGGGGCGGTCCACGAGGGTCACGAGTCGCTGAAAGATCAATCCAAAACGGGCCTCCAGAAGCAAAAATCATCCCATTCCCTTTGGAAGACATGCTTAACACATTCGCTTCTTGGGCGTTCACAACATTCCAGACGGCCCACGAGGCCTTCAAGATCGCCCCAAGACGGGCCAACAGGCCCCCGAGAGGGCTCCAAGGCGACCCAAGCGGGTCCCAAGAAGGCCCAAGAAGTCCCCAAGACGGCCCAGGAGGGCCCCAGGACAACCCGAAGAGGGGGCGTGGAGGGGAAACCCGACCGGACATCTCGAGTCTTCCACCGTAAGACGCCTCTGGGTTGTCCAAGAAGCCCCCAACAGGCTCCCCGGGAGCCCCAATATGGCAGTAAAAAGCTCCGACGAGGTCCCCAGGAGGCCTCCGAGAGGTTCAAAAGCTGCATCCAAGACGCCTCACACGAGACCCCTATCAGCCATCCGAGTGGCCTCAGACCCGCAACCCAGGCACGGTGGTGGGACGTGCCGAAGGCCATTCGATCCGCCGCCACCTGTCGATTCATCGCAGGGGTGCCTGGCGTGCTAGATGATTTCGGTTTTGGTTCTTTTCCAAAAGATCTCCCCCTGGGGCCCCGGCGCGTCCCGCCGGGGTCCCGGGAAGGATCTCAAAACGCATCCGTCGATGCCTTTGTTGCCCCAAGTTGGCCCAAGATGGCCTCCAAGACGGCCAACGATGGCCCAGGATGGCCTCCAAGTTCGCCCAAGATGGTCCAAGATGGCCTCCAAGACGGCCCAAGAGGGTCCAAGATGCTTTCTAAATCGTCCAAGACGCCTGAAAACGGGCCAAGATGGCTCCAAGATGGCCTCAAGATGGCCCAAGAGGGTGCCAAGAGGTCCCCCAGGAGAGCCCGAAGAGACCCAAATCATTAGTTGTCCATTGGTTTTTAATTGATGTTGACATATGCTTCGCGACGGCCCAAGAGGCCCCCAAGATCGCCCCCAGAGTACCCACGAGGCCTCCAAGATGGCCCCATGACGGCCCAACAGGCCCCCTAGACGGCCAGCCAAGAGGCCTCCAAGACGCCCAAGATGGCCTCCAAGACGGCCCCGAAGCGCCCCAAGAGGCCCCCAAGCCGGTTCAGAGAGGCCCCCAAGACGGCTCTCGACGGCGTCAGACGGGCCAGGAACCCCCCCAGATGGCCGAAGTTGGCTCGAAGCTGGCCCAAGACGGCCCAAGGGGCCTCCAAGAGGGCCTCCAGGAAGGCCAGAAAAGGTAAAACAAAACACTGATTTCGCCAAGGTGTTTGAAGGATTGTGACATTTGGTTCATTTCGGCCTTCCGACGGTCCGAGACGGCCCCGAAGCCCCAAAAGATCGCCCAAAGATCGCTCAAGAGGCCTCCGAGATGGCACCAGAACGAACCAAGAGGCTCCCAAGACGGCCCCAAGAGGCCCCCAAGACGGCTCAGGAGGCCTTTAAGACGCCCAATATGGCCTCCAAGACGGCCCTGGAGCATTCCAAGAGGGCTCCAAGTCGGCCCAGAGAGGCCCCCCAAACGACTTCCGACGGCGTCAGACGGGCCAGGAACCCACCAAGACGGCCGAAGATGGCCCTAAGATGACCCAAGAGGCCTCCAAGAGGGCCTCCAGGAAGGGCCGACAAGGCCCAAATCATTGATTTCCCATGAATGTTTGAAAGAATTGTGGCGTTTGCATTTTTTCGGCCTTCCGAGACGGCCCAAGTGCCCCCAAAGATCGCCCAAGAGGCCCAACACGGCCCCAAGAGGCCCCCAAGACGGCCAGGAGGCCTCCAAGACGCTCAAGGCGGCCTCCAAGACGGCCCAAGAGCCCTCCAAGACGTCCTCCAAGAAGGCCCGAAAAGGGTCAACATGGCCTCCGGACGGCCAAGACGACCTTCTAGATGCCCACGTGTTCCCCGAAGGCTATCCAAACCGATTCGGGGAACACATGGTCCGATAGCTCGGCAGGTCTGGCCTCAACGTTCGGCCACATAGGCGCTTCCAAAAAGGGCAGGGGGCGGCGGTGATTCGCCGTAGGCGTCTTCGATCATCACTTTTCGTGTGCTTTGACAGATGCCGGCCGTCTGTCTACGTGTGCTCTCTCCCGTTTCCCCATGTGCGCACGACGAATTCTGAAAATGTCAGCCCGAAAGGCTCCGAAAAAGGCTCCCCAAAAGCCCCGTGGAGTCCCAAAAGAGCTTCAATAACCCCCCAACAAACGCACAAGAGGCCCCCAGGAGCAACGTGCAACAACCGCCAATTCCCTAAGGGGTCGGCGGTGGGGAAGTCCCCCAGAAGCCTCCAAAAGACACCCCAAAAAAAAACCCAAAGGCCACACAGCGACTGGAGTGTAATGTTATTTCCCCCCCTCTGGGCGAACTGCGGAGCAGCGCCAGCCAGGTGGAAGTTGGTCACTGCGGCGCCCATGATTAGAGCCGGCGCTGGAAGGGAAGATGGGGAGGGTCTATGAAAAGGAGGGAGGGGTTAAAGGCCCCAAAGAAGTCCCCAAGGCCGCTGCGCGCGCGAGAGCATGCGCGGGCTAGCGCGGCCGCAGAGATGCACCAGCCAACACCAAGCACAACGCACTGCGAGTAGGAATTATCTGCACCACATAAATTGCACCACGTAGCTTGCACCACGTATATCGCACTGCACCATATAGACTATCCTTGCTAAACGAATAATATGATAACCCTGCCGGAATTAAACATGTTCCCTTTTTCGTACTGCAATGTACATACGATTCTGCCCCATCTTCCATCCGAAATCTGAAATCATATCATCCCAAACAGACTGGTACCCCCCCTCGATCTCAACAGCAAATACTATGCACGCGCATTCGTTTATCACAAACACAAGTGTTCAAACATTCCCTGCGCAAAACGGGACGAAGTGCACACGCGCGCGCCGTCGCGCGCGCATGCCGAAATCATAAAAAAACTGTGGGTTTCGCAGCGCTTTCAAAATCGAGAGCCCCGAAACATACAAACACAAATGGTCTCGCAACAAGAATTTTCAAAGACGCCTTGCACTCCCGCTTTTGCAGGTTCTTGAAACAAACAAGAGTCTCAACATTTTCATCCAAGGTTGCCAAACGTGCCTTCGGCACGCGCACGTCGAATTCGCTCGAACGCCCTTGCGCGCGTGCTGTCGTAACAAGCCCGTGCAAAAAAACAGAAACACATGACGAAATTCGCACGCGCGCGTCGTCCCGCGCGCATGCAGGAACCCGTCAAAACACGAAGTTCGTAGGGATTCCAAATTCGAGTGTCCCGAACACATCAGGGTGAGGGGGCCGAACGGTCATTCATGGGGGCGTGGATGACCCGCGACCCACCCCGCGACCCACCCCGCGACCCAGCCGCGACCCACCCCGCGACCCACCCGCGACCCACCCCGCGACCCACCCGCGACCTGGCCCGCGACCCACCCGCGACCCACTCGCGACCCACCCGCGACCCACCCCGCGACCCACCCCGCGACCCACCCGCGACCCGGCCCGCGACCCACCCGCGACCCACCCCGCGACCCACCCCGCGACCCACCCCGCGACCCACCCTGCGACTCACTCAGTATACAAAATGCGAGCTTCGTATATGAGGATTCAGCTTGTCTTGTTGCGTCGTCCTTCCCACGACCCGGCCCGCGACCCACCCGCGACCACCCCGCGACCCACCCGTGATCCACCCCGCGACCCACCTGCGACCCACCCGCGACACACACCCCGCTCGCAACCCACCCGCGACCCACCCGCGACGCACCCGCGACCCATCCGCGACCTACCCGCAACCTGGCCCGCGACCCACCCGCGACACTGTCGACCCAACCGCGACCCACCTGCGACCCAATCCGCGACCCACCCACATTGTTTTAACAAAAAATCGGCGCCTGCGGCGGGCTCGTTGTATAGTTTAAATACCTCTACGCCTGCGGCGCGCTTCTTCGGAGTTTCGCGGACTGCCGGCGTCCCCGCCGCCCCCTCACTCTTATCCGCAACTGCGGTGTGTTACTTATAAAACACATACGACTTGACAACATCAATTTTCAAACATGTTTGCGCCCGCGTTCCTGCGAATTCTTGAGAATTTGCCAAACGGGCCTCTCGCGCCGCATGTCGGCATCATTCGAACGCCCCTGCGCTCGAATGCTGGGGGGTGGGGCGCGATCCGTGTCAAGCAACATAATGCGGGCCACTCTCGCGCGTCGGCCGCGCGCGCATGTCGAACCCTTTTTTCCAAAACCTTCATCACCGACGCCGTCATCGTCGTCAACGTGATGAGCATCGGCACCGTCACTGGCCGTGCCATCGTCTTTGTCAGCACCGCCACCAGCATCGTAACTATCATCCTCTCGCCTACCGCTGTCGACGTTGCCATGATACCGCGCCCGCCCAAATTGCCGACTCGAACTGAAGTGCCCGCTTGGATGTGCCCAACGGTCAGCGCCACCGCGGCCGCGCCGGTCGCGTCAAACTAGCGGGCCGCTGCGCGTGCGAGCATGCGCGGGCCTGCGCGGCCGCAGAGATGCACCAGCCAACACCAAGCACTCATCGCCATCGCCGCCGCATGGGCTTATGCATGCCAAGTTGCGGGTGGGTGGGTGGGATGATTGCGCGAGCAGTGGATTTGACAACTCACTGCGAACAGCAATTAATTGCACCATATCGATTCCACCACATAGGGCGCACAACCCATATATGTACATATATATATATATATATATATATACATATATATATACATATATATATATGTACATGTCTGTATATGTGTGTGCGTGTGTAAATGCCGTTGTCGGCAACTCCATTTCCTTCGCCTTCCGGGTCTTCGCCTTCGGTCCCTGTCCATGGCGTACCTTTTCCTGCACATCCACTTCGGCACCGCCTGCTCCCCGGGCCCCGCCCGCTCCGGCCGCCTGAGGCCTCGCCTTCCTGTGCCCTGTCTCCCTGATTAAAGCTGTGCGTAGCCCGCCTAGCTTTTAGCGGAAGAGGTTCGCTCTCGCCCCGCAGATCAAACAATGTGTGTGCGTGTGTGCTGCACCACATCGGGTGCACTACGTAGATTGCACCACGTGGATGACACCACACCAAAAAACTAGAAAACACTGTTTGGGGCCCACGTTGTCTGACATCGGTCCAACGTCTTCGCTGTACGAATGCCAAGTGGAATGAAGCTAGGAGGGGGGAGCCGGCTGCCGTTCGATCAGCCACTCGGTCGAAGGGTAAGTCATGCGGGCCAGCTCCTTGACCGAACCGGCTGGGCTCCCTGCTGCTGCTGCTGCTGCTGCTGCTGCCTCTCGCTCTCGCTCTCACTCTCGCTCTCGCTCTCGCTCTCGCTCTCTCTCCATTGAGAATTCTGGTTTCTCTGTTCCTCATGTTCGTCCTCCTCCCTGGGGCGTCCTTCCCTGTCCTTCTCCTTCTCATCCTCCTGCTCTTTCTCTTCCGCCTCTTGTTCCTCCTGCTCCTTTTTTTCGCACTGCCCTTGTGCGCCCACGCTGTCGGCCCTTGTGTCTGTGGTCCCAGCGCCCCCCTCCCCCCCCTCCGAGAATCTGCCTCCCTCTGCTCCTCCTCCTCCTCCAGCTCCTCCTCCTTCTCGGCCGGCCCCTGCACCTCCCCTTGTTCGTGCTCGAACGCCTCCTTTTGCGCACACCTATGCTGCAATCCAAAGCTGGTCAACGATCGCTCCCCCCCCCAGAGGTCCCAGCGGAGCAGAGCTCGGGCGTTGCTTAATGGGAGGGGCCATCAATTGGGGGGGACGTGTACCTTTCTCTCCTCTTTTGGGCCCCATGGGGACCCCTTCAGGGTGCAAAAGGTGTACCTTTCTTCACTCCCCCAGGTATCGCTCCCCCCATTACGCAGCGCTCACAGCAGAGAGCGCTGTGTCCGCTGGCTCGCCAGCGGGCCCCTTAGGAGCAGCGAGGGTGGGCCGGGGACCGCTTGTTGCATGTGGTGGACGAGGTCGTGCTCCCAACTGCCTCACATGTATTTTCCCAAAACAGTGCTTGTACGTCGGCATTTCTTTTTCTTCATGGTCAATGCGCCTGTGCTCTCGGACTCAAGATCAACATCGGCTACAGCTACTGACAAGCTGCCGAGCAAGAGACTACACAAGCGCATGAAAGCTCGCGGCGCCTGCGCTGTGTGCGGGTCACATGTGCTCCACACACACACCCTTGGCTGAGCGTGCGGACCACTGGTTTCGAGATGAGGGGGGGAGAGATGGAGAGAGAGAGAGCGAGGGAGAGAGATAAAGAGAGAGAGCGAGAGAGAGAGAGCCATAGCGATAGAGATATTGCCACTGCTTGGGGTGAGCCCGCCATCTGGAGCAAGACCCAGCACCTCGTCAGAGGCGCACTGTACTCGTGGCAATCATCTGCGAATTCAGAATGTGCTCTCGTCCGCAAGGTACGTGTCGACGAACACCGACATTTGTTGCCGCCGCCCTTCAGCACACCCAATGCGGTAACTTTCCAAACGAACGCCCTGTGAGGTTATGGCTGGGTCTGGTGCTCAGCTGGCTCACCCGAGCGCCCTCCGAACCGCCTACGACTGAAAAAAACGATGGCGCCCTCTAAATGCGACCCACAACGACCCACAACATTTCACATCATGCCTCTTGGAACATCGATGCTGCCGCTATTTGAGCAAAAACGCTGCAGGGGTTGCCCCGCTTCGCAATCAGCACCGTGGTGTGATCTGTGTTCTGTAACCACGCCACAATCGAGCTGCGCGAAGAGAACAAAAAATACGCACCGCAACAGTGCCCGACCCGATATCATTCTTGCCAGACCCGATCGAGGAAAGCCCCCGCCTCCACCCAGCCAAACTTGGTGCTCAGGTCATGCGGGCGTCTGTGAGCTTCTTGGGGATCCCCTGGTCGAGGCCAGCCTCGGAAAGCCAAGTTTTATGTGCTGGCGACGGGTCTAGGCAAGAGGGGGCCTGGCGAAAAAAAAATGGCATTGAACAGTCTAGCTTAACCCTACCTTATGTTGTATAGCGCAACGTATTGCGACTTGCCTAGTGCGACAAACAACAAGCACACACACATAACGCTGATGAACTCAAGCGCTACCCGCGCACCTGGATCGCACAGGGGAGGAAGACGAGCAACAACTCGCTTCTTCCCGGGGGCTACACGGAGAATCACAGCATGAACATCCGGCCCAGGTATAATTAACGAATCCTCGTAGGGTGCCGCTCAATCCCAGATCAGTGCAGCCAAAGCCCTGCGAACCCGACCTGGACAGGCACAGAAAGCAAAACCGCCCCGCGTCTGTACGACGTCCTCGCGTGTCCGAAACGGCTCGCAAGAAGGGCAGCCCCCCCATCATTAGAGCCCTACACGTCCCTGATCTCCAATGGCCCTTGGCCCCCGGGCGGGTGGGACCCTCGTCGCCACGCGCGCCTTATCGGCAAGGCCCGCGGACCACGGGCCGACCAGCGTGTGGCCTAACCGGCAACAGGCCGATTCTTGCTGCAGGGCCAGGCCTACGTCAAGCAGGTGGCACTGCTGTGGCCGTGCTGCTCGCCGTTTGGTTCGGCACGCTGGCCAATCGCGTGAGGGGTAGACCCGCCGGCCCTGGCACCTCCGACGAAGAGCACGTGTAGGCTACGTAGAAGCCGAGGGAGTCTACGTAGTCTTGGGAGTGGCCGTACAAGCCTACCAACCACGCACTCCTTGGAAAGTATCCAGTCGCGTTGCCCACTGCGTCCTTGAAGTTCACCATCTTTGTGTACAGTCCGCCGGGGCCGCCCACGACTTGCTGAATGCCGTCGTCTGTCCAAAAGGATATCTTGTCGATGTACCTCTCGTATGTCAACTCGACAGCAATGATTTTCTGGCCGTCGGAGAAGGTCATCGTGCCAGGGACGCCGGCCTTGCCGCCGTGCTCTGGCAGGGGCCAGTTGTCATTTCCCAGAGCCAGCACAAGCTGGATGCTGTCCATCCAACGCCCGCTCCGATACTCAATCTGCTTAACCTGGAGGTTTGTGAACAGTCCGTGGAGCTCGACCATCGTGGCGGAGTCGTCGAACGACTGGCCATTCTGGCCACCTCCACCCCAGACTTTGGCCAGGCAAGTCTTTTCCATAGCTGTCCCGTCAGGATCGTACACGTTCTTTGTGCAACTGTCGACCTTCCCTTCCTTGAGCAGCTTATCGGGGCAGTACTCGTGCAAGGCCCTTTCCATGTTCTCTTTCTTGGCTTTGAGCTTCGTCATGTTTGTCTCAGACACGACAATGGAACTGGCGAACAGCTCGCTGAGCGGCTTGAGCTCCATCGAAGTGGGTACTGGGTTCTTGATCGTGTCCGTCAACCATTGCCCTGGATCTCCAGACTGCGGCGGCAACGCCCCGAGTGAGTACTGCAGAGTGTTCGTGCTGTACTCCTCAAAGAAGGCCCTCGACGTCATCTCTGTGGAACTCGCAACGCCGGCCTTGATCGACACTATGAAAGAAGCCTGAGCCTCCACCCACCAATCACTTTTCGACGCTTTCATGTTGTCGTACTGGACCTTTGTGAACTGGGTTTCTTCGCCGTACATGGCACCCAGCTGCACGGTCGACAAAAAATGTGTGCCGAACTCGCCGATGATATCAAAATAAAAATCCGGATCGTATTCTACTGGAGCCATGTCCACGGCTGCCAGGAAGTTCTCGTCGGCCGGCGGGGGCTTGAAAGTTTGGACGAAAGCCTCGTAGGCACAGCAATGGGCAGTGACGATGGTGTAGACGTTCTCGCGAGACTGAAAACCTTCCAAGACGCGCTGAAAATCCGCAGATGCCTGAAATCTGGCGATGTCCCCAAACTCGATGTCTGTATAGACACTGGTGGACAAGAAATCATAATAATCCTCCATGCTCATTATCTCCTGCACCTGAGTAGCCAAAGAACATGAACCCTGACACTGAAGCGCGGTGATCCCCTCCGGAAGCGCGGTGCCGTCTGGCGACAACTCGCTGCCATAATTTGCCTTGAACACTCTGTTCCGGAAGCCCTTGTCCACAGCGCCGCGGGTTGGGTCTGGATTTAGGGGAACGAAGAATGACATAAACATAAAAACTCGGAGGTCCGCGCGGATTTCTCGGGTCGCGCGCCAGGGAGGGGGGTCCAGCCCCGATCCGAGAAATCCGCGCGGACTTCAGAATTTGTATGTTTATGTCCTTCTTCGCTCCACTATGGATTTCCTAGGAAGATGTCGTAACCGCTGATGACATACTCTAAACCCTTCAGCTTCTCGCCTGCGCCCAGCGATAGGCGGCGGGGTGACGAGTCGCCTCGGCCTCTGGAGGCGCTCCCCCGCAGGCCGCCCCCCGCGGGCGCGGCGCAGCCGACGAGCGCCCACGCGGCCACTGCGCAGCTGGCGAGCGCCCAGGCGACCGCGGCTGCCGCGAGGCAGCCCTGCCTGACCAGAGGCATCGTGGCCTGCGGAGGCGCGCCGCTCGTCGCGGGCGGCAGGGGGGGCACGGGCCTCGTGGCTTCGGCCATAGCGGCTTGAACCAAGTGCAAAAGCGGCATGAGCCAAAACGGCTGGGGAATTGCACTTGGGGGCAGTTCCTGGTCGTCAGAAGACCTAAGCTCTTTTGTTGGGTCCGCCGCCATGACGCCGCCGTCGCCGCCCCGGCCCCGCCTTGTCGCCGCCCGCTGTCTGGGCTCATTCGCGGGATCCGCCGCTTTGTTGCCGCCGTAGTCGCCGCCTTGTTGCCGCCGTCGTCGCCCCGTCGCCGCCCATCGTCGGGGCTCCATTGTCGGGTCCGCCGTCTTGTTGTCGCCGTCTTCGCCCCGTCGCCGCCCAGTAGAGATTGCACCATATACACAACATAGATTATCACTATATTTTCTCCCCAAGTGAATTCGGATCTACCCCCCTTCTTGGTTTATCGCTTCCCATTGGGATGATGCAGTTTACACGTGGTTCTGCCTCATCGTACATTGTACATATGAACTCATACCTTCCCATGGGACAACTTGTAATGCGCCCCCCCCATCCCTGCCAAATAATACAATGCGCGCGCATTCGTTTTATCAATTCTCGAGAATTTACCAAAATCCCGGGCAAAAGTCGGGACAACATCCACACACGCGCGCGTCGTCGCGCGCGCATGCCGGAATCGTAGAAGAAACGAAACAAACAACGTCGGTTTCGTGAAGATTGCGAGGTCGATATTCCCGAGCACGTATGCAACACGTGACTTTGCAACGTGTTTTCAGAAAAAATCAGCGCGCGTGTTTTTGCGAATTGTTGCGAGAAACATAGTCTTGTGTTTCATCTCGTGTGCGCATGTCAAACTTATTCGAGCGCCTTTTGCGCGCGCGGGGGGGGGGGGGTCAATCCTGTTCAAATAACACCACGCGGGCCGCTCGCATCCGTCGGTCGCGCGTGCACGCCGCCATTCTTGCAAAACTTTCATCGCCGACACGTGGACGCCATCATCGCCACCAGAGCAATCAGCATCGGCGCCGATATTGGCCGTGCTGTCGAAATCATCATCGTCACCAACATCGTCACCACCGTCACCAACATTGCTAATACCCATTGCGGCTGCCATTGTCGACGTCGCCATGATATCGCGCCCGCCCGGGTCGCCGACTCGCATTGCAGTGCCCGCGCGTCATCGCGGCCTGCGAGACGCGCTTGGGAGCCCCCAGCGGTCAGCGCCACCGCGGCCGCGTCGGTCGCTCGCTCTACGCGCGAGCCTGCGCGCGCTGGCGCGGCCGCAGCGATGCGCCAGCCAGCGCCAAGCAATCATCGCAATCGCCGCCGCATGGGTTGTGCAAGCCCAGGCGCGGGTGGGCGGGTGGGAGGATTGCGAGAACAGTAGACTTGACAACTCACTGCGACCATGTATTCTCACGAAAAAGCAAGCTCGACCCCCCCCCCGGCTTGATCGCCCCCCCACCCCACCCCGTTGAGATGGTAGAATGTTTGAATGATTTTGCTCGACCGACCATGTCAACGTGAACTCATACCATCCCGGCCAGACTCCTATGAATCGACCCCCTACCAGTCATCTTTCTAAAATAATGCTGTGCGCGCATTCGCCCATCACCAATTTCTGGTTATCAAACATCCCTTGCGGAAAAAATGCAAAGGTGACGCGACCGCATCGTCGTGCGCGCGCGTGCCGAAGTTTTGGAAGAAAAAACGAAACCATACCGCACGGCTACGGACACCCATGCTTCAGAAAAAGCATGTGAGCCAGCGTGGGCCAATCAAGCATTGTTTCTAATGGTCTACGTTGTAAAACCTACGTGGACACTCTATGTTGTGCAACCTACGTAGTGCAACCTGCGCAATAAAAACTACGTCGTGCAATAGATGATGTAGAGTATATAAGTTGGGCATTGCGCGTGGAGCGACCTATGTTCAAAACCTGTTTATGCGTTTACACGATGCGATATGTGGTGCAATTAACTTGTGTTCGCCCTGAGTAGTCAACTCCACGGCTCGCGCATTCATCCCACCCGCCCGCCCGCAACTTGGTTTGCATAAGCCTATGCGGCGACGATTGTTGTTCTTAGGTCCGCGGCGTTGGCTAGTGCACCCATGCGGCCGCGCTGGCCCGCGCATGCTCGCGCGCGCAGCGGTCGGCTGGTTTGGCGCGACCGGTGCGGCCGCGGGCGGCGCTGAGCTGGGCACGTCCCAGCGGACACTTCGGTGCGAGTCGGCGACTTGGGCGGGCGCGGTATCACGGCAACGTCGACAGCGGTAGGCGCGAGGATGATAGTTTCAATGCTGGCGGCGATGATGCCAACTACGATGGCAAAGACAGTGACGGCGCCGATCCTGATGCAAGAGTTCGGCGCGCGCGCGCCGCCGAAGCGCGAGAGCGGCCCGCATGGTGTCATTCGACGCGCATCGCGCCCCCCCCCAGCGCGCGCCCAAGGGCGTTCGAGCGACTTCGACGTGCCGCGCGAGAGGCCCGCTCGGGATAATTTAGTGGTCATGTTGAACAACCTATGGCTCTCTCAAGAACCGACGAAAGCGTGAACGCTGATCATTACCTAACAGCGAAGAGTGATAGGCTTCTAGTGGTGTCAAAAGAGAGCATCTGATGACTCAGAAGGGAGGTCTGGGCGGCATCCGGACAGCGAGGGCCGGGCTCAGGGCCAGGCTCGTTTTAAGCAAACAGTCGCACACTTCGGGCTCTACGACCTCCCAGAACTCCACTCCCGGGCCACATTTTCAATGCCCGAAGCAAACTGTAAGCCACTTCGTGCTCTACGACTTCCCAGAACTCCATTCCCGGGCCACATTTTGGATGCTCGGAGCCAACTGTAGGCCACTTCGTGCTCTTCGAGTTCCCACAACACCATTCCCGGGCCACATTTTGAATGTCCGGAGCCAACTGTAGGCCACTTCGTGGTCTTCGAGTTCCCAGAACTCCATTCCTGGGCATGATTTTGAATGCCCGGAGCCAACTGTAGGCCACTTCGTGTTCTTCGAGTTCCCAGAACTCCATTCCCGGGCCACATTTTGAATGCTGAGGCATGCTGAGGCTGAGGTGAGGCAGGCTGAGGCTGAGGCTGAGGCTGAGGCTGAAGGCAGGCTGAGGCTGAGGCTGAGGCAGGCTGATGCTGAGGCAGGCTGAGGCTGAGGCTGAGGCATGCAGGCTGAGGCTGAGGCAGCCTGAGGCTGAGGCCAAGGCTGAAGGCAGACTGAGGCTGAGGCTGAAGCAGGCTGAGGCTGAGGCTGAGGCAGGCTGAGGCTGAGGCTGAGTCAGGCTGATGCTGAGGCAGGCTGAGGCTGAGGCTGAGGCTGATGCAGGCTTAGGCTGAGGCAGGCTGAGGCTGAGGCCGAGGCTGAAGGCAGATTGAGGCTGAGGCTGAAGCAGGCTGAGGCTGAGGCAGCAGCAGGGCAGGCTGCTGCTGAGGCAGGCTGAGCTGAGGCCGAGGCCGAGGCTGAAGGCAGACTGAGGCTGAGGCTGAAGCAGGCTGAGGCTGAGGCTGAGGCAGGCTGAGGCTGAGGCTGAGGCAGGCTGATGCTGAGGCAGGCTGAGGCTGAGGCTGAGGCTTATGCAGGCTGAGGCTGAGGCAGCCTGAGGCTGAGGCCAAGGCTGAAGGCAGACTGAGGCTGAGGCTGAAGCAGGCTGAGGCTGAGGCTGAGGCAGGCTGAGGCTGAGGCTGAGTCAGGCTGATGCTGAGGCAGGCTGAGGCTGAGGCTGAGGCTGATGCAGGCTTAGGCTGAGGCAGGCTGAGGCTGAGGCCGAGGCTGAAGGCAGATTGAGCTGAGGCCGAGCAGGCTGAGGCTGAGGCAGAGGCAGGCTGAGGCTGAGGCTGAGGCAGCGGAGGCAGAGGCCGGGGGGAGGCTGAATGGCAGACGAGGCTGAGGGGGCTGAAGCAGGCTAAGCTGAGGCTGAGACAAGCTGGCTTGAGGCTGATGCAGGCTGAGGCTGAGGCAGGCTGAGGCGGAGGCCGAGGCTGAAGGCAGGCTGAGGCTGAGGCTGAAGCAGGCTGAGGCTGAGGCAAAGGCAGGCTGAGGCTGAGGCTGAGGCAGGCTGAGGCTGAGGCAGGCTGAGGCTGAGGCTGAGGCTGAGGCAGGCTCAGGCTGGGCCGAGGCCGAGGCTGCAGGCAGCTGAGGCTGAGGCTGAAGCAGGCTGAGGGCTGAGGCTGAGGCAGGCTGAGGCTGAGGCTGAGGCTGGAGGCAGTCTGACTGGTGAGCAGGCTGAGGCTGAGGCTGATGCTGATGCAGGCTGAGGCTGAGGCAGGCTGAGGCTGAGGCCAGGCTGAGGCAGACCTGAGGCTGAGGCTGAAGATGCTGAGGCTTGAGGCTGATGCAGCCTGAGGCTGAGGCTGAAGGCAGGCTGAGGCTAGGCAGGCTGAGGCTGAGGCTGAGTGCTGATGCAGGCTGAGGCTGAGGCAGGCTGAGGCTGAGGCCGAGGCTGAAGGCAGACTGATGCTGAGGCTGAAGCAGGCTGAGGCTGAGGCTGAGACAGGCTGAGGCTGAGGCTGAGGCAGGCTGAGGCTGAGGCTGTGAGTGTGACTGCCGTTGCCACTGCGACTGTCATCGCGAATGTGACTACGACTGCGAGAACAACAGAATTCTACAACTGGATTCTCATCCGAATCGTAAGGGGAATGCTTCCAGATATGCTCATACACATCGCTGTTAGGTTGCGTTGCCGGGATTTTTTTTGTTTTTTTTGTTTTGAAAAGCTGGCTTTGCAAACCCATGGGTTTGCAGATGTTTCCAGGGGGGTCGATGTTGAAATCATTTTTTGAAAACTCACGTTGCACAGCCATGTGGTCGTACATGTTTTCGGGGCATTCGATGTTGCAACCCGTGCGACACCCAAGGTTCCCGATGGATTCTGGCATGCGCGCGCGACGGCGCGCGCGCGTGCTCTTCGTCCCATCTGTTGCCAGGGAGTGTTGAAACGAGTGTGTGCGCATAATGCTTTCCGCAGATGATTAGGCGGGTCGATAAAGACTGCGTGGGGTGGTATGGATAATGGGCTAAACGGAAAAAAAACAATACGATACCGCCAAGCGTCAAGTGTTTGTTGTTCTTTTGTTTGGGAGGGGGGTCGGTCCTCATGCCTTATATGTACATATATGTACATGTATGGAGGTTTACACATCTATATAAACATATGTGTATACATGTGTGTGTTTATATATATATATATATATACACATACATATATATACACACATATATGTATATATATATATATATATATATAGGGGAACCAGCGTGGTGCAATGCACGGGGTGCGATCTAGGTCGTGCAATCGACGCGGCGCAATATGCATGGCGCGGTAGAATTGGTGCAATCGATGTGGCGCAACTCACCAATGATCGCAGTGGGTCGTCAACTCCAGTGCTCGCGCAATCATCCCGCCCGCCCGCCCGCAACTTCGTTTGCATAACCCATGCGACGGTGATTGTTATGAGTGCTCGGCGTTGACTGGCGCATCTCCTGTCTACTTTTCGCGTCGCAGGCCCCCCCCTTTCCCGCGGGCCGCTGCCGCCGCCGACGTCCTCCAGCCCCCCCCCCCGCCCCCCCGCCTCGGCATGCAGCCGCCCCTGCCCCTCGCTCCGCCGAGGCCCCCGCCTCCGCCCCCCTGTCCCCGCCGTCCTGCAGCAGCACGGCACGCCCTCCGCCCCGACCATCTTATTTCTTGCGCCGCGCCCTCCCGCCCCACCCCCCGCCCCCCGCCGCCCCCCTCCGCCCGAACCTCCCCCGCGGCGCCCCCCCCCGCCCCCCCTTGCCCCGCCCCTCCTCAGCACCCAGTCCCCCCTCCGCCCCGCCAATCTTTATTTTCCGCATCGCCCCCCCCCGCCCCGCCCCCCCCCGCCCCGCCCCCTCTCTCGCACCTCCCCCCGTCCCCTCGCCCGCCCCCTCCAGCGGCCGCCGCCCCCGCCCCCCTGCGCCCGATTGTCCTCCAGCAGTCCCATTGCCCCGTCCGCCCGGCCCTTTTTCATTTTCGCGCCGCACCCCCCTCCCCGCCTCCTCTCTGGCGCAGCGCCCCCTCCGCCCTGGTCATTTATTTGTCGCGTCG
Organism: Prorocentrum cordatum; assembly: GCA_963575745.1. Lineage (NCBI taxonomy): Eukaryota > Dinophyceae > Prorocentrales > Prorocentraceae > Prorocentrum > Prorocentrum cordatum. The sequence goes on along the minus strand of CAUYUJ010005647.1, from coordinate 190,095 downwards.
CCAGCTCTCCCACCTCCCCTTCCCCCCGCAAAGCCTTTTCCCGCCGCCCGCGTGCCCCCCTCCGCCTCGACGTTTTTCTTCCGCTCGCAGCCCGCCCCGCCTTCCCCTGCGGGCCCCCCGCCGCCGCCCGCTGCCAATGCTGTCCCCCAGCAGCTCAATGCCCCCTCCGCCCCAACAACTTTATGTTTCGCGTCTCAATCACACTCCCCCCCCTCTGCGGGCCGCCGCCGCCGACGCCGTCCTCCAGCCCCCTCTCCGCCCCCTCCTCCCCCGGCGTGCCACCGCTCCTGTCCCCGCCGCTCGTGCCCCCTGTCCCCACTGAAGCCCCCGCCCCCGCCCCCTGCTTCAGCTGTTCTCCGGCGGCGCCCCCCCCTCTCCTCTCCCACCCACCCTTCCGTGCGCACCCTACCCCCGTGGCCCTCTAGCAGCCTCCCCAGTTGCCCGCCCCGCGTTCCCCCCGCCATCCCCCGCAGGCCGCCGCCGCCGCCCCTTGTCACCGCTGTCTTCCAGCATCCCAGCGCCCCCTCCGCCCCGACCATCACATTTTGCGAGTTGCAGCCCTCCCCCCAAACGCCCCCGCGCACCTACCTCCGTGGGACCCCGCCCCCGCCCGCTGTCCCCATTGTCCATCGGCAGCCCAGCGCCCCCTCCGCCCCGACGATTTCACATTCGAGTCGTAGCGACGACCCGCAACTCCCCCCCCTCGCGCAGGCCGCCGCCCCCGCCCCCTGCCCCCGCTTTCCTCCAGCAGCCCAGTGCCCCCCTCCGCCCCGGCTCTTTTTTACCTAACAGCGAAAACTGATAGGTTTCTAGTGGTGCTAAAAGAGAGCATCTGATGACTCAGAAGGGAGGCCTGGGCGGCATCCGGACAGCGAGGGCCGGGCTCAGGGCCGGGCTCGTTTTAAGCAAGCAGTCGCACACTTCGTGCTCTTCGACCTCCCAGAACTCCATTCCCGGGCAACATTTTCAAGGCCCGAAACCAACTGTACGCCACTTCGTGCTCTACGACTTCCCAAAACTCCATTCCCGGGCCACATTTTGCATGCCCGGAGCCAACTGTAGGCCACTTCGTGCTCTTCGACGTCCCAGAACTCTACTCCCGGGCCATATTTTGGATGCCCGGAGCCAACTGTAGGCCACTTCGTGCTCTTGGACTTCCCAGAACACCATTCCCGGACCACATTTTGAATGCCCGGAGCCAACTGTAAGCCACTTCGTGCTCTTCCATTTCCCAGAACTCCACTCCCAGGCCACATTTTGAATGCCCGGAGCCAACTGTACGCCACTTCGTGCTCTTCCACTTCCCAGACTTCCAAGACTCATCATCTTCATCATCATCATCATCATCATCATCATCATCATCATCATCATCATCATCGTCCCCGTAGCCTTCTTGGCTACAGCCCTGCTTTCGAAGATTCCCTTTCCAAGGAACTGCGCAGCGCCTACTGCGCACCTTAATGCCAGGACATGCTGATCGTTCTCGGTCTGGCGGCGGTGCTGCTGACCCTGCTGCATTGAACAGCGGTGCTCCTCAGCCTGCGGCAGGGAACAGCGCTGCTCCCGGAGGCCGAGAAAGACGGACAGAACAAATCCAAGTTGCGCGGTCATCATCCCGTCATCCTCCTCAATCATCACATCATCATCATCAATGGCTTCGCCGAACACCCCGGTGGAGACTCAGGTCTTACGGGTCCGTGCCCATACTACTACTACTACGACATCACACTAAATCCATTCATGGGAGTGCCTGTTTGGGAGCTACACTCATTGATGCAAGTGTGTCGTTTGAGGCTCAACCCGTGGATAACAGTGTCTCGTTTGGAATCACATCCGTTGATCGCAGTGTCTTGTTCAGACCTCAATGCATTTATACAAAGATCTCATTTGGAGATACCGTTATCGAAAGCAGTGTTTCTACTGCTACTACCACTGCTCCCATCACTCCTACTCGTTCACTCCACATTCTACAACTACTACTTCACTGTTACCACTACTACCATCACTACTACTTCTACTAGTACTACTACTGTTACTATTACTGCTGCTGCTGCTGTTGCTGCTGCTAGTGTAGCTATTGCTATTACATCTACTGGCAGTGCCACTGCGACTGCCGCTGATGTTGCCACTGCGACTGCCACTGCGAATCCGAATGCGACTGCGAGAACACCAGAATTCTACAACAGCGCTCTTACATGAATACCACAGGCAATGTTTCCAGCTATGCTTCTACACATCGCTGTTAGGTTGCTTTGCCGGGATAATTCAACTAACAGCAAAGACTGATAGGTTTCTAGGTGGGTCAAAAAAGAGCATCTAATGAATCCCCAGAGGGGGTCTGGGCGGGAGCCAGACAGGCGAGGGCCGGGCTCGTTTTAAGCAAACAGTCACACACTTCGTGCTCTTCGACCTCCCAGAACTCCACTCCCGGGCCACATTTTGAATGCCCGGAGCCAACCGTAAGCCACTTCGTGGTCTTCGACTTCCCAGAACTCCATTCCCGGGCCACATTTTGAATGCCCGGAGCCAACTGTAAGCCACTTCGTGGTCTTCGAGGTCCCAGAACTATATTCCCGGGCCACATTCTGAATGCCTGGGGCCAACTGTAAGCCACTTCGTGGTCTTCGAGGTCCCAGAACTCCATTCCCGGGCCACATTTTGAATGCCCGGAGCCAACTGTAGGCCACTTCGTGGTCTTCGAGTTCCCAGAAATCCATTCCCGGGCCACATTTTGAATGCCCGGAGCCAACTGTAGGCCACTTCGTGGTCTTCGAGTTCCCAAAACTTCATTCCTGGACATGATTTTGAATGCCCGGAGCCAACTGTAGGCCACTTCGTGGTCTTCGAGTTCCCAGAAATCCATTCCCGGGCCACATTTTGAATGCTGAGGCAGGCTGATGCTGAGGCTGAGGCAGGCTGAGGCTGAGGCCGAGGCTGAAGGCATACGAGGCTGAGGCTGAAGCAGGCTGAGGCTGAGGCTGAGGCAGGCTGAGGCTGAGGCTGAGGTCAGGCTGAGGCTGAGGCCAGGCTGAGCTAGGCTGAGGCTGATCAGGCTGATGCTCAGCAGCTGATGCTGAGGCCGAGACTGAAGGCAGACTGAGGCTGAGGCTGAATGCAAGGCTGAAGGCTGAGCTGATGCTGAGAGCAGGCGAGGCTGAGGCTGACGCAGGCTGAGGCTGAGAAGGCTGTGGCGGAGGCTGGAGCCAGATGCAGGCTGAGGCTGAGGCCAGGCCTGAGGCTTGAGGCCGAGGCTGAAGGCAGCGAGGCTGAGGCCGATGGAGGCTGAGGCCGATCTGCAGGCCGACTGAGGCTGATGCAGGCAGTAGCTGAGGCAGGCTAGGCAGGCTGAGGCTGGAGCAGGCTGAGGATCCGGCTGAGCTGATCAGGCTGATCCTGAGGCAGGCTGAGGCTGAGGCAGGAGGCTGATGCAGGCTGAGGCTGAGGCAGGCTGAGCCTGAGGCCGAGGCTGAAGGCAGACTGAGGCTGAGGCTGAAGCAGGCTGAGGCTGAGGCTGAGGCTGAGGCAGGCCGAGGCTGAGGCGGGCTGAGGCTGGGGCTGAGGCTGATGCAGGCTGAGGCTGAGGCAGGCTGAGGCTGAGGCCGAGGCTGAAGGCAGGCTGAGGCTGAGGCTGAGGCAGGCTGAGGCTGAGGAAAGGCAGGCTGAGGCTGAGGCAGGCTGAGGCTGAGGCAGGCTGAGGCTGAGGCTGAGGCAGGCTGAGGCTGAGGGGCGGCTGGAGGCCGATGCTGAGGGATGACTCAGGCTGAGACTGAGGCAGACTCAGGGCTGAGCCGAGGCTCCAGGCAGACTGAGGCGAGGCTGAGGCAGGTCTGAGGCTGAGGCAGGCTGAGGCGATGCTGATTGCTGAGGCAGGCTGAGGCTGAGGCAGGCTGATGCTGCGGCCGAGGCAGGCTGAGGCTGAGGCAGGCTGAGGCTGAGGCCGAGGCTGAAGGCAGACTGAGGCTGAGGCTGAAGCAGACTGAGGCTGAGGCTGAGGCAGGCTGAGGCTGAGGCTGAAGCAGGGTGATGCTGAGGCAGGCTGAGGCTGAGGCTGAGGCTGATGCAGGCTGAGGCTGAGGCAGGCTGAGGCTGAGGCCGAGGCTGAAGGCAGACTGAGGCTGAGGCTGAAGCAGGCTGAGGCTGAGGCTGAGGCAGGCTGAGGCTGATGCAGGGTGAGGCTGAGGCAGGCTGAGCTGAGGCTGAGGCTGATGCAGGCTGAGGCTGAGGCAGGCTTGAGCCGAGACCGACGGCAGAATGAGGCTGAGGCTGAAGCAGGCTGAGGCTGAAGGCAGGCTGAGGCTGAGGCTGAGGCTGAGGCAGGCTGAGGCTGAGGCCGAGGCTGAAGGCAGACTGATGCTGAGGCTGAAGCAGGCTGAGGCTGATGCTGAGGCAGGCTGAGGCTGAGGGTGAGGCTGATGCAGGCTGAGGCTGAGGCAGGCTGAGGCCGAGGCCGAGGCTGAAGGCAGACTAAGGCTGAGGCTGAATCAGGCTGAGGCTGAGGCTGAGGCAGGCTGAGGCTGAGGCTGAGACAGGCTGAGGCTGAGGCAGGCTGAGGCTGATGCTGATGCTGAGGCAGGCTCAGGCTGAGGCAGACTGAGGCTGAGGCCGAGGCTGCAGGCAGACTGAGGCTGAGGCTGAAGCAGGGTGAGGCTGAGGCAGACTGAGGCTGAGGCTGAGGCTGAGGCAGGCTGAGGCTGAGGCTGAGGCTGATGCAGGCTGAGGCTGAGGCAGGCTGAGGCCGAGGCCGACTCCGACGGCAGACTGGCTGAGGCTGAAGCAGGCCAAGGCTGAGGCAGAGGCAGGCTGAGGCTGGGGCAGGCTGATGCTGAGGCAGGCTGAGGCTGAGGCTGAGGCTGATGCAGAGTGAGGCTGAGGCAGGCTGAGGCTGAGGCCGAGGCTGAAGGCAGACTCATGCTGAGGCTGAAGCAGGCTGAGGCTGAGGCTGAGGCAGGCTGAGGCTGAGGCAGGCTGAGGCTGATGTTGAGGCAGGCTGAGGCTGAGGCTGTGACTGCGACTGCCGTTGCCACTGCGACTGTCATTGCGAATGCGACTACGACTGCGAGAACAGCAGAATTCGACAGCTGGATTCTCATCTGAATCTTGACGGGAATGCTTCCAGATATGCTCCTACACATCGCCTGTGGAAGGCACTTGCAGAACAGAACGTTGGACATGAATATATCAATCTGTTCAAACGGCTGTACGCCAAACAGTCAGCATGCGTCATGGCATGGGTCAGAAGCAGGATGTTTGACATATCCCGGGGTGTCAAGCAGGGCGGCCCGATTAGCTCTTTCTTGTTCATCGTTGTCATGGAGGCCGTCTTCAGGAAGCTGAAGGTGCGATGGGCTGGCCTGAATCACAAGCGACTCGGGCCATACTACGGCATGGTCATCGACAGCACTGACGACCCCCTCACCAATCTGAGGTTCGCGGATGATGTATTGCTGGTGGCGTCGTCTGCCAGAGATTCATCAATAATGCTTGTGGATTTGGAGACTGAGGCGCGCAAGTATGGTCTCCGAGTACACATGGGCAAAACAATAATTCTGACGAGCGTCAGCAACAGGCCGGCTACTCTACGGTGCGGAGGACATGATGTACGAGTAGTTCAGCAAGGCCAGTCCGAAAAGTATTTGGGTCGTAAGTTTTCCGTCGATTCATATCACGACACGGAACTGCAATACAGAATTGGGTGTGGTTGGGCATCATTCTCAAATCACAAGTTTATTTTCTGCAACCGGCGCATCCACATGCTCCACCGCATGCGATTGTTCACGGCATCCGTTGCGCCATGTGTGCTGTATGGCTCTGGGGCATGGACGCTAACGGTGGAACAGCAGCGACAATTGCAGAGCACGCAACGACGGATGCTCATAATGATAGTTGGGACACGGCGGCTCCCAGAAGAATGCTGGGTCGACTACATCAAGCGATCTACTACTGCAGCTGTGGACGCTGCGCAGAAATATGATGTTACCGATTGGGTTCTTGATTCTCAGAATAACAAAAAGCGCCTCCACGATAAGATGCAGTCGACCTCCGATGGGCGGTGGGGCAGGAGGCTCTTGGAGTGGCACCCGTGGCACCACGTGCACGCCAAGCGACGCCCTGGACGGCAGCGAAAACGCTGGCAAGACTCCTTAGTGCACCAGTGAGCGGTGCGCGCGGCCCGGCGTAATGCTGGGGCGAACTCGTCTGCCCTACGGGCCCTCTCTCTCTCTCTCTCTCTCTCTCGCTCTCTCTCTCTCTCTCTCTCTCTCTTTCTCTTTCTCTCTCTCTCTCTCTCTCTCTCTCTCTCTCTCTCTCTCTCCCTCTCTCTCCTACGCATCGCTATTAGGTTGCTTTGCCAAGATAATGTTCCCCCTTGTCTGCAGCACCAGCGAAGAGCGAAGGCAGCCCGTTTCGCAGCCTGCTCTAGCTGGCGTTTCCATGCTCTTTCTCGCAGTGCCAGCGACAGCTCCACGGAAGAACGACAGTTGGCCATAGTACGATGAAGCCGGTGCCTGTCAGAGGAGCGAGTATCCAGCCAGCCCAGCGCCGGTAAGTTTCAAGCTTCAGGCACTTTGCCAATCTAGGCCGAGCGAGTTGCGGTCGGCACTTTCTCGCGCTTCCAGTCCACAATTTTCCGGGGCACTGGGGATTAGCGCCTTTGGCTGATTAGTTTAGTGAGCCCCCCTGGACTGAAGCGAGAGTCGAGATCACGTGCCACCGCATCCGGTTTGGCTCAAGCCGGATCTCGCCCACTCGTTGACAATTTCGAGCCCACCATAAATTTCCCGATCCCACTTCACTTCTACTCCTTACACGCCCATTTTGTCTGGGCGCCGCGGCGATAGTTGCTATGAAACTGTCTTGTGCGATAAAAGGTTTTGGAGAGAATATCCAGATATTTTGTTGAGTCCGTCGACTGGGGAACATTTTTTCCAGCCATGCAATCTTGATTGGTATGGGGGGAAAAGGGCGGGGCGAGTCTCTCCAGGTACACTTGGCATTCGCGTTTTGGATGTCGCGTGAGCCTCTCCAGGTTCACTTGCACTTCGAGTTTTTTGATGTTGCGTGATTGTCTGCATGTAGTCTGCACGTGATTTGCATGCTTGGAGAGAGAGCGCCCCCCCCCCCCCCCCCTCCCCCCCCCCCCCCCCCCCCCCCCCCCCCCCCCCCCCCCCCCCCCCCCCCCCCCCAGAAAAACGACAAGTGTTGGGCAAGCTTGATCCTTTCATGTTGGATGAGATGCTGCGGGAAGCTGGGCCCAGTGACGGGTCTTACGTGCAAGATCTGCTACGGGGCTTTCCCCTCACAGAAACATTGCACGTCGGCGGCGGCGGCGTTGACGCGCCGGGTGGGCTCCGCAGTAGGGGCCGGCCCGGTCTCGGAGGCCCCCCGCCTCTGAGTGAGCTGAAGCAAGATTGCCGCCGCCTGAACTTGGAGACGCTGCGGGCGGCCCAGAGGCGCAGAAGTTCCGAAGAATCCGACGCTGCCTTGGCATGTGAGATCTGGGACCAGACGCTTAAGGACGTAGCTGAAGGCAGGGCCGGCCCGCCGATCCCCGTTGAGCAGGTGAATCTCGACGAGATATTCTCGGTTGACACTTTTGGGATCTGGGAACAACGCGGGGGCGCGGCAGCGCCGAAGGCGAGGGCGATCCGCAACTTCCGTAAGAACGAGGTCAACGAGTACGCCTTCATGCCCCAGAAGCTGAAATATGATGACTCCCACCAAATTGCGGCAGCTTTCCGGGTTGCATCGGAAAACGGGGGCGGCGGCTGTGCTCCGCACATGGGCAAGGCAGACTTCAAGTCTGCCTTCAAGACGCTGCCGCCCGACAGCTCGCACGAGTGGCTGCGCTGGGCGTAGGTGTACAACCCGTCTCTGGAAGCGTGGTTCGCACTGCCGCTGTGGTCCCACGTTCTCGGTAATCTCGGTGGCGTCACCGGTTGGTGCCGGACAGCAAGAGCTATCCAGTGCATCATGTTGCGGTTGTTCATGTTGGCTGTGTTCATGTATGTACGTAGACGATGCTTTCTGGGTGTGCCCAGGGGTTCATATCCCTGGCGTTGGCCCCATGGCGCCGTGGGCGCACAACGTCTTCCAGGAGGTGGTCGAGGAGCTGCTCGGGTGGCGCGTTGACCCCGCAAAATGCGTTTCCGGGTCATCCGCAGTGCTCCTCGGTTTACACATTAGCAACAGCGAAAGCGAGACCCACTGGACACTGGACAGGCAGAAGTCTGAGAAGTGGTCGCATGACATCCGGCAAGTCTTAGTCTCTGGGGTGCTCACCCCAGGCTTCGCGGCGAAGTTGTGCGGAAGATGGCAGTATCTGAATTCCCGCATCTTCAACGGGGTCGGCCGTGCCCTGCTCCGTCCGTTGATCTGGAGACAGCAGCAGAAAGCGGGATCGCATGCGCTGACGCCCCGAATCAAGTTCTCCCTGGCTTGGTTTCTAGGTGTCGTCGAGAGCGGCCTGCACCGCGCGATCCCTTTGCTCCGGCCAGTTCGTCTGCCTCTCGTGATTCTGCAAGCAGACGCGGAACACACAGGCCAGGTAGGTGCAGTAGCTCAGACGCACGACTCCCGCATCATGTTCTTGAGGGGCAGGCTTCCCAGGCTCACCCGTAAACTGTTGTCCTCGCGCAAGACAAACATTGTTGGCTATGAGCTGCTGGCAGCGTTAGTGGGCCTCGTGTCGCTGTCTCCACGGGATTTGACAAATTGCCGGATTGTGCACTTCATCGACAATTCAGCGGCCTTGTCGCGCGTAGTGCGGGGGTACTCCAAGAAGCAGGGCCTCGCCCTGATCGCGGGCCGGCTGTGGTTCGAACTAGCGGAGCGTTCTGTGTTGTATCGCGTTGAATACGTGCCGTCGAAGATGAATCTGGCTGACGGTCCCTCGAGGGATGAAGTGTCTTCCCTGCTGTGCAGTGGCGCTCGGGAGGCGCTGACATTCGGGTGGCCACAGTTCAGAGGTGATCTTGGCGGGTGGTTGAAGAGCGCGGAGTTGCACAGGCTAGCGTTGTGAGGCCAGAGCCAGAAAAAGTGACAGGAGCACAGTTGTCGATCATGGTCGGTGCTTGCCACCAACGTTGTCGTCGTTCCAGCAGAGCCTGGTGCTCGCACTGCTGTCGCAGTGGCTCACGAGGGCCGCGTTGTTGCCTCTGTGGTTCAGGAAAGCCGAAGTTAGGTAGTAACCACTATCTGTCGCGCGGCGCCGGTCGCTGGCGCGGGGCGTGCCCCGCCCGTTGCACGCCCGAGGGCGCTGGCCCCCGCGGCGCTTGTAGTTCATACACGGCGTGCGCCACCATCATTGTCATCACACCTGTTAAGGTTGAGGTCTGGGTCGCTGTCGCGATGGCTCGCGAGAGCCCGTTGTGCGCCCATGTGCGCGTGGATTCGGGTGGGCGCCACACCCGGCGGGGCCGCTGCAGCGGCTGTGTGCCCGGCATGAGCTGGGCCCTCTCTCTCCCGCATTGCTGCTGGCATGAAAATCGCTGTCGTAACACATGATAAAGTATTGTCCTTCTGCTTGTCGTAGTGGCCCACGAGGGCGCGTTTCCGCTCGCGAGAGCCGGTTAATCTGGCGGTGTGCCACCTACACCTGAGCCTGTGCCGCAGCAGCGGCGGTGTGCCAGGCACTAGCTTGGCTGACGTCCTCTAGCGGCACGGTTCGCAAAAGGATGTCTTTGTCGTGGGCCGCGAGGGTCTGTAAACCCCAAACGTCCGCCCGCCCCGGCTCGAGTCGGGCGCGGGTCTGGCCTGTCCGCCTCGAGGCGGGTCTGTCCGCGGCGGTGGCGCGGCGCGAGCCGCGGTGCGTTGGGTCTTGCGAGCGCGTGCTTTCCGAAGAGGTCGGAGCGGCCAATAGGTCGGACCAGCCATGGTTTCCCTCACGAGCCACTTTCGCACGCAAGACTCGTCATTAGTATGCCGCCACGAGGCGGGTTGTAGAATAAACGCAAAAGCGGCGCGGGCCGCCCGTTGGCTTGGTCCCGGCAGGAGCCGCGGCGACAACTAAGACGACAAGGGGGCACTTCGATTGATGCACCCCCTCCTCCTTCTTGTTCTTTCCATTATCCCCTCCTCCCTCCTCCAAGTCTCCCCCCCCCTTGTCCCCCCCCTTTTTCTTCCCCCTGCGGCTATGCACTTTTGTTTTGCGCAGAGTTTGGATCATTCGACAGCGCGCCCGAAAGACAGTCGGAATTCAGTTGGCGTGGACATGCGCACCCGGCACGAGTCGGCGTTGGGCGCGCGTTGGGGGGCCACGGGGCGCTTTAAAATTTGCCACGTGGCATCGTGATATTTCCTCGGCACGAGTCGGGGTGACGTGCGCCCAGGGGCCACGAGGCGCCTGATACAAATGGGTTAGTTCCCCGAGGAACAATTCCACGCGCGGGGTCTTGGCACGAGCCCGGCGGTTATTAATGCATGCTTGTCATCATTCCCACCCCCCGCAATCGGTCCTTCCCGCCGCCCTTCTTATCATTGCCATCGTCGATCGGTCGTCGGCAGGCGGGCGTCGCGGCTCGAGCCAGCGAGCCGTCTTGTCGTCGCGAAGTCTGGAGGGGCACGCAAGTTCAAGGGCTCGGGGCACGAGCCACGCGCCGAATGTCCCCCCTAACCTTTTTCATTTCCCATGAATCATCTTCGTCATCATCGTTTATCCGCGCATTCAACTTTGTTCATCTCTATGGGCACTGCAACCCAAGGGCAAGCTGGACGGCCCCGCGAAGTGGGCAGTTTGGGAGCGGCACGAGTCGCTTCACAACACGTCGATTGTTGCAGGGGTGCCGCGTGGCGCCAGGTGCATAACAAGTGCATGGCACGTGCCGTGCCGAGCGCCAGGGTACATGGCGCGCAACATCACACGACGGGCCCCCCCTGCGGGTTGATCAGGTCTTGATCTAATGTTGGCATGCGTACCGCCCGCAGCAACGCTTGGCCCGAATACTTCACGCAGCAATGAAGCCGTTCGCGCCGGTCACACTCAGTAGGCACCAGCCTCGGGCAGACGCCGTTGTTGCCGCGAATGCGACCAGAAGAGCTTGCGCTCCTGGATTTTTCAGGCCGGTCACGCTGGATCACACCGATGTTGGAGCGCAAGGCCCAGGTGCGTCTTCAGCATATGGGAGGCCGGCGGCGCCGCCGGAGGCCACTCGGCACGCCCTGTTGTCCACCAGTGCGGGCCTTGAGGATCAGCAGCCCCAAGGGGGGCATGCCTGCGATTGGCGGCTCCGGAGGATACTTTCTCTTCCAGACGCTGAATGCGCGGGTTGGCTGGTGGCCCGCTGTTTGGAAGAATTTTCGAGAGAGGGCCAGATCGCAGCCACCCTCAACAGGGTGACGTTTGCGAGCCGCATGGCGGAGACTGGCTTGGGGGGCCTGGCTGCGGCAGGGGGCCCCCGTAAGAGGATTCGTGTTCTGAGCGCAGCATCTCAGAACGCACCGGACATCTTGGCCGAACAGGCGCAGAGATTCATGATACAGGCAATCAAATAATCTATTCTTACGCACATGAGCGGCATCAGGTGCTGGGCGGCACATTGCGACGCTGCCTGTATTCGGCCCCGCTTCCCCGCCTCGGAAGAAGCAGTGTTGTGCTTCGCAAGCATGTTTGCTAGTGGTGACACATTCTGCACTTACCTGAAACATCTCAGGCGGGCGCGCCGTTTTCTTCGCTTGCCAGATGACTGGGGCACCAGCGCGCTGCAGCAGGTCCGGCGCGGAGTGCGGAAGGCTGCCCCAGTGCCCAAGCCACGCTTGGCTGCGCAGGCGCCCTGCGCGAGGAGGCTTATCCGCGCAGCCGAGGAAGAGGGAGATGATATCGAGCAGGCCGCGCTGATCGCTGTGAGTCGCCTGCTCTTGCTGAGGGCGCCGTCAGAGGCCACCCCTCTCCAGATCCACGGTGAGCACTCTGCGGTATCCTGCGCTGCCGGGGAATTGGTGGTTGTGTTAAACAAGCGCAAACACCTTCGTGCGCCCACCACGCTCCGTCGAATGTGCTGCTGCGCTTCTTCGGGGCGATTGCTGCGCGCCTACCACTGGATGAAGAAGGCGCTGGCTGTGGCTGCAACGGAAAAGAGAAATTCGATGTTCACCAAGATCCGAGGTCAGTTCGTGAATGACCTCCGAAGGCACGCCACTGCAGCGGGCATCCCAGACGGCGGTTCATTGGGCACCCGTTGCCTTCGGAGGGGGATGGCGAGAGATATTCTGGGCGCTGGGGACAGCCTGTCCATGCTCCTTCAGGCGGGCGACTGGCGGAGCGCAGCTTTCGTGCGATATTTGCGCACGAGCCAGTTAGAAAAGGCAGCGATTTCGCGGTTAGTGATTGACCATTCCGACTCGGAGTGAGGGCAGGAGTGAATATGCCTCATGTCATCCATATTCTCTTTCGTTGTCCTCCGCCATAGTCATGTCATCCCGTGGGATTTCGGGTTCTGGGTTGGGGATCCCTGCAATGGGTGCTTCTCCGCGATCGCCACAATGGGAACAGGTGGGGCGTCGCGTGAGAGTACCGGCCAACCGTGGCTGGCTGGGTTGGCTTGCACCCATCGACCCCAACCCCTCTCCGCCTCACGCGTTGGGCCGTTGGCACTTCAGCTTTCTTCCGATTAAGGAATGTGGAGAGATCGTGAAGGAGTTTTCCCAGCAATACAATCTTGATTGCCATGGGGGGAAAAGGACGGGGCGATCCTCTCCAGGTACACTTGGCATTCGCGTTTTGGATGTTGCGTGAGCCTCTCCAGGTACACTTGCACTTCGAGTTATTGATGTTGCGTGATTGTCTGCATGTAGTTTGCCCTCCACCTCCCCAGAACACCGCCGAGGGAACAGGTGGAGCGTCGCGTGGGAGTACCGGCCAACCGTGGCTGGCTGGGTTGGCTTGCGCCCATCGACCCCAACCCCTCTCCACCTCACGCGTTGGGCCGTTGGCGCTTCAGCTTTCTTCCGATAAGGAATGCGGAGAGATCGTGAAGGAGTTTTCCAGTAGAGGAGCTCAGGATTCAGGACTGCGGGAAAGGAGGAGTGGATGAAGAGGAGGAAGAGGAAGAGGAGGAGGAGGAAGAAGAAGAGGAAGAAGAGGAGGAGGAGGAAGAAGAGGAAGAAAAGGAAGAAGGGGAAGAAGAGGAGGAGGAGGAGGAGGACGAAAAAGAGGAAGAGGAGGAGGAGGGACCCAGGACTGCGGGAAAGTGGCCCTTCCTGGGGCCCCGGGCGGCCCCCTTCCTGGGGCCCCGGGCGGGTCCAAAGGGCGCACGCGCCTCCCGCCTTCCCCCCTCTCGGTGCACGAGCGCCCGGTCCTCGCCAGGGCCCGCTCCGGCCTCCTCGACTGTGAAGGCCTTCCGGCCGGTGCCGCCGACCTTAAAGGAGGAACCCCAGGCTTATGCTGTTCCGACCTACTTCAGCCTTGAGCGCCAGAAAGAACGCCGAGCGCCCGAAAAGTGCCGAGATTTGGGGTGTTTTCACGTGTCGGGCCTTGGGGGACACTCGTCCGACACTGCTTCGACACTCTTTCGGCACTCTTTCGACACTTTTCCAAGTGCTCGAAAGTATTTCCCGGATTTGGTCCTTGAGTACGATGGGAGCAACATAACCCCAGGCGTGTGGGAGGCAGGGAAGTCGAAGATGAAAGCTTCCCCCTGGGATTCGGCATCGCTCGGACGTGTGCGTCTTCT
>CAUYUJ010005647.1:166431-168931 GCA_963575745.1 Prorocentrum cordatum | reverse complement strand
TCGCATTGCTTTGCATTGGGTTGCTTTGCGTTCGTTTGCATTGCTTGCATGTGGGTTGCTCAATAGATGTCTGCTGAGGTTGCATTGGGAGCATGATGATGATGGTGAAGCAGATGATGATAATGATGACGATGATGAGCATGCGTGTGTGTATATACATGTGTATTTACATGCGTACATACCAATTTACACATAAATATACACCTATACACACATATTTACATATATATATATATATATATATATATATTCCCACAGAATTCTTCAGGGTTCCCTTAGGGCTCCCTCGGGATTCCTAGGCGCTTATACACTTCAGGGATTCCTGAGGCGCGCAAGCGCGAGCCCAGGCGGGAACGGCGTGCGGTCTGCGCAAGGATTCTTTAGGAATGCATTAGGATTCACTGAGGATTTGGTAGGATTCCTTGTGATTCCTTAGGGGTCTTTCGGATTCGCTAGGTGTCCTGAGGATTCCCTATGGATTCGCTAGCATTCCTTCAGGATTCCCTGAGGGTTCCCTCAGGATTCCTAGGCGCTCATACACTTCATGGATTCCCGAGGCGCGCGAGCGCGCACCCGGACGGGAACGGCGTGCGGTCTGCGCAAGGGTTCCTGAGGATTCCATTCGGATTCGCTGAGGATTCGGTTGGATTCCTTGGGATTCCTTAGGGTTCCTTCGGATTCGCTAGGTTTCCTTAGGATCCTCTTCGGATTCGCTAGCATTCCTCCAGGATTCCCTTGCGATTCCTTCAGGATTCCTAAGCGCTCATACACTTCAGGGATTCCTGAGGCGCGCAAGCGCGAATCCGGGCGGGAGAGGCGCGCGGTTTGCGTAAGGATTCCTTAGGATTCCATTCGGATTCGCTGAGGATTCGGTTGGATTCCTTGGGATTCCTTAGGGTTCCTTCGGATTCGCTAGGTGTCCTGAGGATCCCCTTCGGATTCGCTAGCATTCCTTCAGGATTTCTCTTAGGATTCCCTCGGGATTCGTAGGCGTTCATGCGCTTCAGGGATTCCTGAGGCGCGCAAACGCGAACCCGGGCGGGACAGGCGTGCGGTCTGCGCAAGGATTTCTTGGGATTCCATTTGGATTCGCTGAGGATTCGGCAGGATTCCTTGGGTTTCCTTAGGATCCTCTTCGGATTCGCTAGCATTCCTCCAGGATTCCCTTGGGATTCTTCAAGATTCTTAGGCGCTCATGCACTTCAGGGATTCCTGAGGCGCGCAAGCGCGAACCCAGACGGGAACGGCGCGCGGTTTGCGCAAGGATTCCGTAGGATTCCATTAGGATTCGCTGAGGATTCGGTCGGATGCCTTGGGATTCCTTAGGACTCCTTCGGATTCGCAAGGTTTCCTTAGGATTCCTTTCGGATTCGCTAGCATTCATTCAGGATTCCCTTGCGATTCCTTCAGGATTCCTTTAGGCGCTCGCACACTTCAGGGATTCCTGAGGCGCGCAAGCGCGAAAACGGGCGGGAGAGGCGTGCGGTCTGCGCAAGGATCCCTTAGGATTCCATTCGGATTCGCTGAGGATTCGGTAGGATTCCTTGGAATTCGGTAGGATTCCAATGGATTCGCTAGCATTCCTTCAGGATCCTTTTAGGATTCCCAAAGGATTCCTAGGCGCTCATACACTTCAGGGATTCCAGAGGCGCGCAAGCGCGCACCCGGACGGGAACGGCGCGCGGTCTGCTCAAGGATTCCTTAGGATTCCATTAGCAGAGGATTCGGTAGGATTCCTAAGGATTCCTTAGGGTTCCTTCGGATTCGCTAGGTTTCCTTAGGATCCCCTTCGGATCGCTAGCATTCCTTCAGGATGCTTTAGGATTCCCTCAGGATTCCTAGGCGCTCACACACTTCAAGGAATCCTGAGGCGCGCAAGCGCGAGCCTGGACAGGCACGGCGTGGGGCGTGGGACCCGGACGGGCACGGCGTGGGGCGTGGGGCCCGGACGGGCACGGCGCACGGCGTGGGACCTGGACGGGCACGGCGCGGCGTGGGACCCGGACGGGCACGGCGTACGGCGTGGGACCCGGACGGGCACGGCGTGGGGCCCGGACGGGCACGGCGTTCCCTAGTAGTAGTAGTAGTAGTAGTAGTAGTAGTAGTAGTAGTAGTAGTAGTAGTAGTAGTAGTAGTAGTAGTAGTAGTAGTTGTAGTCGTAGTCGTAGTCGTAGTAGTAGTAGTAGCGTTAGTCGTAGTCGTAGTCGTTTAGTCGTTCGTCGTAGTAGTAGTAGTAGTTAGTAGTAGTAGTAGTAGTAGTAGTGGTAGTAGTAGTAGTAATAGTAGTAGTAGTAGTAGTAGTAGTAGTAGTAGTACTAGTACCAGTAGTACTAGTAGCAGTAGTACTAGTAGTAGTAGCAGTATCAGTAGCAGTAGCAGTAGCAGTAGCAGTAGCAGTAGTAGTAGTAGTAGTAGTAGTAGTAGTAGTAGTAGTAGTAGTAGTAATCGTCGTCGTCGAGTACTCGTAGTCGTAGTAGTAGTAGTAGTAGTAGTAGTAGTA
>CAUYUJ010005647.1:57183-162183 GCA_963575745.1 Prorocentrum cordatum | reverse complement strand
ACGCGGAGGGTGTTCGGCGATCACCCAACCGCCATCAGGGGAAGCGGGAGAGTATTTTCATATTGAGTAATTGTGGAGGAGGAGGAGGAGGACGAGGAGGAGGAGGCGGCGGAGGCGGAGGCGGAGGCGGAAGAGGAGGAGGCGGAGGAGGGGGGCGGAGGAGGAGGAGGAGGACGACGAGGATGAGGAGGACGAGGAAGGGACAAGGAGGGGAGGAGGAGGGGGACAGAGGAGACAGGAAAAGGAGGGAGGGAAAGGAGAGGGGAAAGGAGGGGAGGAGGAGGAGGAGGAGGAGGAGGCGGAGGCAAAAGCGGAGGCGGAGGCGGAGGCACGGGAGGCGGGGAGGAGGAGCAGGAGCAGGGAGGAGGTAGGAGAGGAGGAGGAGGAGGAGGAGGAGGAGGGAAGGAAGGAAGGAAGGAAGGAAGGAAGGAAGGAAGGAAGGAAGGGAGGAGGAGGAGGAGGAGGAGGAGGAGGAGGAGGAGGAGGAGGAAGAGGAAGGGGAGGGAGGAGGGAGGATTCTGGCCATTAGCGCCCTGCCCGTCCTTCCCGCCCCCCCCCCCTGCCCGCCCCAGGAGACAGGCGGAGGTTGAGGCGGAAGGGGGAAGGGCAACGATGGTGCCGGAGAGGAGACAAAGAGAGGACGAGGAAATGGCAAGAGGATGATGGTGGCAGGGGCGACGCCTCTTTTTCCGTGGGTGGCGGCAAGCCAGGCCGCAAAGGGAGCTCCAGAGGGAATTGCAGACCTGATGGCGGGGTGCCGCTTTGCAGCCCCGCCATCCCTCCCCCCGAGGGGGGGTGGACTGCAACTCGCGGTGCGGGGTGCGGGCGGGCGCGGTGTAAAATGGCTCTCCCAGGGGCCGAAGAAGGAGGTTCTAATTCGTCGCGGGGGATGGGCGGGGATGGTTCCCCAAGGGGGTCGGGGATGGTTCCCCTCCCCGGAGGGAAGAGGGGGGTTGTGGAAGAGGAGAGTGGCCTTCCTTGGACCACCTGCCACCCAAAGGGCTGGTGGGATCTCCCAAATTGAACCCCCCTCGGGGCGGTGCGACCCGGGCGTTGGGACGCGCGCCTCCCAGGTTGCAGTCGTGCCATCGGCTGCGCGGGGACGGCGACAGCCCCGGCCGTGGGCTGCCTCGGCGCCTGCGCCCACGAGCCGCGCGAGCGGATCCAGCAGTCGACCGACGAGGACCAGTTCAAGGGCTCCGTGCGCCCGGCCCCGAAGCCCCTTCACCGAAAGCAGGCTTCCTCGGAAAGTCGCCGGGAGGAGGAGGAGGAGGAGGAGGAGGAGGAGGAGGAGGAGGAGGAGGTGGAGGTGGAGGTGGAGGTGGAGGTGGAGGGACAGGAGGAGGAGGACGAGGAGGAGGAGGAGGAGGGGAGGAGGAGGAGGAGGAGGTGGAGGTGGAGGTGGAGGTGGAGGTGGAGGGACAGGAGGAGGAGGACGAGGAGGAGGAGGACGAGGTGGTGCATGGAGGAGGAGGGTGTGTGTGTGTGTGCGTGCGCGCTCAGGCGCCAGGGCTTGCGAAAGCCAAGATGGAGGGCGGGGGGAGGACCCATCGGGGACGGAAGAAGAGGACGGAGACCGAGCTCTGCCCGAGGGGAGGACCCGCGCGATTTCGGGCTCGGACCTCGGCTTGCGCAGGCCATGGCCCCGGGCACGCCGCCGTTCTGGCCCCAAGACCCCCGCCCCGATCGGAGATTACCAGGTCGACCTCGTCGTCGGCGTCGTCGCCGCCGCCGTCGTCGACGTCGTCGCCGCCGCAGCCGCCGCCGGCGCGCTCGCGGGGCTCGCCGCGCACCGTCGGCCCCGCGCGCGCGGCCCCTGCGGGGGGCATCTGTTGGGGGGCGGAGGCAAGGGCGCCCTCGAGGGCGCGAAGTTATTCGCGCTTCGCGCTTCGCGGTTCGGCTCCGATTCCTCCTCATCCTCCTCTTCTCCCTTGGGAGGCGGCGCGAGAGCGCGAAGTTATTCGCACTTCGCGCTTCGCGCAGCGCGAAGCGCGAAGTTGGGAACCCTTGCGGAGGGCTGCCGTGCCACGGTCGCCCGCGGTCTCCTCCCCGCGGCGGCGCGCCGATGGGGTCCCCACGGCGGCGCGCGGTCGGCGTCGTCGTCGTCGCCGTCGGCGTCGTCGTCGGCGTCGGCGTCGGCGCCGTCGGCGGCGGCGGCGACGGCGTCGGCGTCGGCGTCGGCGTCGGCGTCGTTGTCGCCGTCGTCATTGCCGTCGTCGTCGGCGGCGGTGAATACAAGCACCTTCAAGGGGCCCTTTTAGGTAATTAGGGCCCCTGGTGGCTCCGTTTAGGGCCATTTCTTCATCCCCCATGTAGGTCAGCCCCCATTACCACTTGCCCGACTTTCTCCACCTTTTCTCTACTGTCGCCAGCTAGCGTAGATGCCGCTCGGGCGGAACTGGTGCCAATAGGGTGGTTTACTGCAAACGGTTTCTCCTCCTGGCGCGCCCAAGGCTAGCAATGGCAGTTCGGTTCGCCAAGCCGATATTCCTTATCCTCACGTCCTAGTTTTTTTGTCCTCGCCCTGCGGTCGTCCAAGTGCGTCCTCCACCCCTCCACCATGCAGCATGGTGACTTCGTTCGCACTTCCAGGAAGAAGAAAAAGAAGAAAAAGTCCAAGAAGAAAAAGAAGGACAAGTCCAGCTCTTCCAGCGTCTCATCTAGCAGCGCCCGCAGCCGGAGTCGAAGCCGTGGCAAAGACAAAGGACCGGATTCCATGGGTATGCGAGGGAGCGGATGGAATGACGGAGGGGAGCGAGTCTGAGAGGAGGAGGTCTTAAAAATATCGAGCGTCTTCGGTGGTGTTGTGGGACGTTATCATGCGAGTTTCGGAGAGACTTTGGTACTCACCCTAGGTATGTACATATCCGCATGCGTGATTGTACGTACATGATAATGCCTATGATGATGATGATGATGATGATGATGATGATGATGATGATGATGATCATCATCATCATCATCATCATCATCACCATCACCATCACCATCGCCATCGCCATCATCATCATCATCATCATCATCATCATCATCATCAACATCAACATCAACATCATCATCATCATCATCACCGCCACCACCATCATCATATAAGCCCTAACCGCATATGTTTGTGGCATACAATGCTTTCAAATGGGCTGTACAAAGGATGACCAACCGCGACTATACCACAGCTTACGGCAAGGCGGTTGCCCAACGGTTGGTCTCTCCACGAGTGACTGCACCCACGGGGACCGCAAGGCGACTGCACCGAGGGTCAAGATCCACAGCCAGTTGTGCCACCTCTGTGCGGGGTGCTCAGTGCGCACGAGCCTGTCTTACAGACGCGTCTCAATGGCGCGCGCAGTCGGAGGAGGAGAAACCGGCGTGCGTTGCTGGACACGCGCAGGCGTGCGTGCTGGACGCGAGGAGGGGAAGCAGGCGCGCGCTGCCTCTTCCAGCCTCTCGCCGCAGGCGTGCGCTGCTGGACACGAGCAGGCCCCACCACGTGCCACGACCCCCCGCCGCTGCCCCCCCCGAGGCCCTCGGGAGTTCTCTTGCGCGGTGGCGCCTCCCCGCCCGCCAGGGAGCACGCCAGGCGCCGAGGACGGCTCACCGCCGGGGGCGACCGCGGCACAGCGCACGCGCGAGCCCCCGTCCGCTCGGGCCCGGGCGTGCCGCGCGCCGCCTCGAGGCCCCGGGCCGCGGCATCCCAGGTGTACGCTCCCTCCCCGGCGTCGCCACCGGTAGTTCCTTTCACCGCGGAGCTGGGAGCTGGGCCCTCGTGCGGCGCGCCCCCCCCCCCCCTCCTCCTCCTCCTCCTCCTCCTCCTCCTCCTTCTCCTCCTCCTCCTCCTCCTCCTCCTCCTCCTCCTCCTCCTCCTCCTCCTCTTCCTCCTCCTTCTCCTCCTCCTCCTCCTCCTCCTCCTCCTCCTCCTCCCACAGCGTCCTCCAAGCAGGTAGGCATGCGAATGGCTAAGGTATTGAGGAATCTTGGCATCCCAGTACATTACAAAGTTTCGGCCACGGATTTAGGCATCGACGTCAGTGCAGGAGGGCACGAGTTTGCAAGAGGGCGAACAAACGGAAGCAGGCGGCTAACAGGAGATATGGTCGAGTGCTCAGACTACGACGACTGGGGCCGAGGGCACGCAAGGTTACTAAAGGGTTATGGACGACCGGAGTCAAACCTCAAGGACTATACGGTCATCGAGTTCTAGGCGCGCTGCCCAGCAGGCTCCTGCAAGTCAGAAGGCAAGCCGCTGCTACTATCGCTGGGGTTAAGCGTGGTCGTTGCCTCATGTCAGTATTGGAGCTCACGATGGGCGACAAGGGTCCAGGACTTGAACTACCTCGGCAGCTGATGTGGGAATGGCTCACATTATGGTTTCAGAGGCCAGAAATACATCGTCCAGTCGCTGCAGCTTGGGAAAGTATCTTCAATCACATCCTAGTGCAGGGCAAGGTACGCTGGCGTCGAGTCAAAGGACCAGCTTCAGCTATCATCGGCACCTTGCTGGAAGGAGGATGGACATGTACATGTCCTAGTCCTATTCATTGGACAAAGAGTACTTCAGACGGAGAAGTGGATTGGATATTTCCCCAGTTTGGCATTGCAGAAATCGGCCATGTCGATATGACGCAGATCGTTGGAGATGTCGTTTCAGATTTACGACGTCAAGTATGGAAAAATGCCGCCAAGTTCGAAGGAGCGTATGATTTAGTGCATGGTGCAGATTTCAGTCATATATCCAGGGAGCTTCACAAGTACGAGAGGGATGACGACATTGATAATTGGGGACTCACCCTCACTGCGGTTGCTGGAGGTCAGTGGACTAGAGAGCGTCAACGGGCACAAGGATATGCACTAGAATTGGGTTGCAGGCGCTGCCGCTCAGCGCCAGAAACGCTGCTGCACAGGATTTGGGAGTGTCCAGCGAACTGCGGACATGAGGATTTTGTAAAGAGTGGTGCTCTCACCCCACGCGCGATCGCCAGCCACCAATTAGAACCCAGTCTTTGGCTCCGAGGGGTCCCCCCCTGAAAAGCTCACTGTCCCGTCGTTCGATGATGGGTTGTGTTTCTCAAGGGCTGCTTCTCATGGGAGGGGCCCCAGGGCCGCGCGTGGCGGCGCTGATTCAGGAAATGTATAGTTTTCGGAGATGGCTCGGGGGGGCGGTTTTCGAGTGACCCTCGTCGGCGCAGGTGCGGAGCGGGGGTTGTCATCCTGGAGCCTATGTCGGGGAAGCCTCTGGAGTGGCCCTTGGCTTGGGGCGCCTCCGCCCCACTTGTCGGGGAGAAACAAACCGCCCCCAGAGCAGAGCTGCTAGCGTTTTGCATTGCGCTCGAACTGACATCGGGGCCCCTCCAATACATTACTGATCACCTTTCCCTTTTCAAGGCCTGGGAGTCAGGCCGAGGATGGAGGGGGGCCGCGAAATAATGGAACCGAGATTTGTGGATCAGAATTCGTTTAGCAGTGGCCAGCCGAGGCGAAGATGTTTCCGTGCTTTGGACGGCCTCTCATCTGGAGGATGAGGCAGGAGGCATCCAGACTGCGCAGCAGTTTTACTGGTCCATCGGCAATGCGGCGGCTGACGGGCTCGCCTCGCAAGCTGCTGAGAGAGGTTGGGAGTTAGCCACTGCGCATGGTCAAGTGCCTCGCACTGACGAGGGGATGTTGTTGCTTGGCTGGTTCGGAGAAGGGCGCGCAGAGCGCTCCAGGACACTGCGGTTGTTGATCCTTGGGCAGGGGAGTGGACGCCGCCACCAGCCCCACGCCTCAGGGCTTCTCGCAGGAATCGTGCGCTCAGCGCTTCTTCTCACACCTTTGTTCGAGCTTTGGGTGGCAGGTGGAGGTGTCAGGTCTGTGGTGAAATCACCACGAGCACCAGTCTTGAGCAGGCCTGCGCTCGCCCATGCACACACATACCCGCATGCCCGGCGGCGACTACGCCGAATATGGCTGGTGTCTCGGTGAGTCGTGTCGTCGGGGGGGTGTGGGTTGGGAACAGGAAAGTAGACCCCAGCCACCAGGTCTGAAAATGGTCTTCAGAGAATATGTTTTTTTGTATGGTTTGCGGCTTCGCTGCCAGTACTGATGGCGGGCACCTCCAGAAGGTATGCCCGCCCCAGAGGTCCAAGAAAGGTCAGCAGAACCTAGTCCGTATAGCTCAAGGTCGCCACCCATGCCCACAAGGGGCCCCAGAGGCGACCAGGCGAGTATTATAACTGTTCATTCCGATCGCCCAGGTGACGCAGAGGCTCGTGATCCTCTAGCCCGTCCTGGGCTCCACTTCTTGAGTGCTGGAGCCTGGAGCCTCCTGCGCTTTGGCCTGTGCGGAGGCTCGTGCTCCTCCTGCACTGGCTTGCTGCCCTGGACGTGCGAAGGCTCGTGTCCTTCGGCACTCCAGGGGCCTTGCGGGCAGGGACGAGGTCCCCATGGGTCACTCCTGGTCACTCCTCCTCGTCCTCCTCCTCCTCGTCCTCCTCCTCCTCCCTCCTCCTCCTCCTCCTCCTCCTCCTCCTCCTCCTCTCTCCTCTCCTCTCCTCTCCTCCTCCTCCCTCCTCCCCTCCTCCTCCTCCTCCCTCCTCCTCCTCCTCCTCCTCCTCCTCCTCCTCCTCCTCCTCCTGTCCTCGCGTCGCCGACCGCCCGGCGCCCCCTCGAGGCCACCCCTCTCGCAGGCAGGGCGGCTGCCCGCGAGGCTGCCGCGCTCTCGGCGGCTCGGAGCCGCGCCCTCGCGGCGCCCCCCCTGAGGGGGGGGGAACAAACACACGCAGGCAGACGCAAAGAATCGTCGACCCCCAAGGAAAAATATCACAGGCCTAGAGATTGACACCAACACCAACGTCGGCGGTGTGCCTCCACCGAGGGAAGACGATCCCGATCTCGGTGATGGTGGTACTATTCTGGCTTCCAAGGTGGCCGAAATATTACCACCAACACCGAAATCTAAGATCATCATCTCCCTGTGGAGGCAAACCCCTGTGCTGGTGTTGGTGCCAATTTCCAGGCCTCCAACCCCCTGAGGAGGGGAACAAACACGCGCAGGCAGACGCAATGAGTCGTCGACCCCCAAGGAAAAATACGGGAAAACATGGGAAGGGGGGGGGGGAGACTGAAAACCCAGAAGATGTGGAAAGAGGTGGGGAAACATATGGAACGTATGGATACATGGGGAACACTGTTCATCGTCGACTGCCCCAGAACAGATGGGGAACTATGGGAAGTATGAGGGGGGAAGACCAAGAGCCCAGAAGATGTGGAGAAGGTATGGGGCAGGGATCTGTGTGTGCATTTGTTTGTGGGTCCCTGGGCCCCTTCGTCCCCCCACCCCCTGCGGCGATGGCCTCCCGACGCCGCTTGGAGCCCGCCAGCGCGAAGCACCCCCTGCAGTCGAGGGGGGTGGGTGGTGGTCGGGTTCGAGGTTCTCCTCCTGCTCCTCCTCCTCCTCCTCCTCCTCCTCCTCCTCCTCGAGGATTGGTCGGGTGGTGGTGGTGGTGGGTGGGTGGTGGTCGGGTTTTTGGGCGTTTCGTCGGTCCTCGGCGGTTTTCCAGCCTCGGGATGCTTGGCAGCAGCTGCGCCTCGCCGAGGGCGCCGAACGGCCGCCAGAGACCCGGGCTGTTGCCCAAAAGCCAGATTCGGCGGCGCGCCCTGGGGGGGGGGAATGATAAGGAGAAGCCGTTCTCGGGAGGCGGCGGGACTCCTCGGATGCCCTCGCGCCTTCCGAGAAGTTGTCTCGTGTCTTTGGGGAAGGCTCAGGATACTTCTCAGAAGGCGGGGGGGGGCCTTCGAGCCTTCTGCCAAGGCATGATCCTTCTCATTTCCCCCTCGGGCTCACGGCCGAGCATCGCCCGTGCACCAATGCATCGGCGATGCATCGGCGATGCGGCGCGACCCGCCGCCCCCAGCTGCTGAGACCCCCCCGGGGAGCGCGTGGCCCCGTGCGTGCTGTCTTCCGATCCCGTGCCCGGGCTGGCTCCCACGGAGCCGCTCGCAGGAGCGCTCCATCACCATCGTTCCTTCCTCCTCCTCCTCCTCCTCCTCCTCCTCCTCCTCCTCCTCTTTCTCCCCCTCGTCCTCCTCCTCCTTCCTTCCTTCCCCCTCCTTCCTTCCTTCCTTCCTTCCCTCCTCCTCCTCCTCCGCCTCCTCCTCCTCCTCCTCCTCCTCTGGGCCCCCAGGAGGCCCCTCCGCCCCGAGCCGCTCCTCGGCGGCCCTGGCGCCCGGCGCGGGCCTCCCGGCCGCGCCGCGGGGAGCGGCCCCCCCGCCGTGGCTCGTGCGCTGCTCACCGGGCGCGCCCCGCAGCGTGGCGCGCTCGGTGGGCAGCGGCGCGCCCGAGGAGAGACAGTTCGTTCCGATGTATCGCTCCCCGAAGCATCGGTGGGAAAGAGCACACGCTGTCGGAAGACACACACACACAACAAAAAACACACACAACACACACACACACACTGTGTGTGTGGGGGACCCCCCCCCCCCCCCACACACACACACACACACACACACACACACACACACACACACACACACACACACACACACACACACACACACACACACACACACACACACACACACACACACACACACACACACACACACACACACACACACACACACACACACACACACACACACACACACACACACACACACACACACACACACACACACACACACACACACACACACACACACACACACACACATACACACATACACACACACACATCTGTGGGAAAAAACACACACACTGTGGGAAAACACACACACACACACAATGGGGAACACACACACACACACACACACACACTGTGTGTGTGTTTTTTCTCCCGCAGCGGCACTGCTCGCAAGAAAGGTGCCTGCTCGCAGACGTCCGAGAGAAAAAAACACGCGCCCGCCTCGCGGCAATTGCTCGTCGGGCCGCCGCGGCGGATCCAGGGCCCTCGGCGAATGGTGGCTCTGCGGGTCGTGGGGCGCGCCTGCCTGGCTGCCACGGGGGGGCGGGGCCTCGGCGCCCCCTCGGGCGCGATCCTGGCTGGGCTCCTCCCCTGCTCCGGCGCTGCGACCCTCGCCGCCGCTGCGCGTGCCGCGCCTCGCCCGGCCTCCGCCTCGCGCGTGGAGGGGCCGCTCCGTCCGCCGAGGCTCCCCCTCTCCAGGCGGTTTACCAGCCTCGAACTCATCGCTATTCCTAAGATTGGCACGCCAAAAGGCGATGACAAGATTAGGGATTCGCCCTCCAAAAATAAGGGAATCCCTAGGATTGGCATCGTGATGAGGAGATGCCCAGCATAGGGATAGGGATATGTTCCAGGCTGTTAAGCGGTGCGCGGCCCTCGGC
Source organism: Prorocentrum cordatum (assembly GCA_963575745.1). NCBI lineage: Eukaryota > Dinophyceae > Prorocentrales > Prorocentraceae > Prorocentrum > Prorocentrum cordatum. Next base: position 152,864 of record CAUYUJ010005647.1, on the reverse strand, counting down.
GACGACAGGGCCTCTTGCCCGGCTGGGCCGCACGTCCCCCCGTGCTGTTCTCGATGTTCCTCGGGCTCCTCGCGGTCGTTGTGGCGCTCGCGGCGGTGTTCTGCCTCATCGCGGTCGTCTTCGTGGCGCGCGTGGAGGCGTCCCAGGATGCAGGGGTGAACTTTTGTCGAGGCCAAAGAACTTGCGTTGTGCCGCAGGGCGCTCCTCACCTTGCGGCACGCCCCCGAGCCTGCTGTCCTGGCGGCACGTCAGGCACTGGAAAGAAAGAACGATTCATAGTTCGACGAAGGTAAGGCCACAGCAGGCAAGTCAAGGCGACGGCGCAGAAGACCCGCTAGAAGTTACGCAAGCGACAGTAGTTACGTAAGCGACAGCGAAACCAATAATAAATCCGCTAGTAGTTAGTAGTTACAGCGAAACCAAGAAGAAACAGCAGGCAAGTCAAGGCGTCGGCACATAATACCCGCAGCGGAACCAAGAAATCCGCTAGTAGTTACGCAAACGACAACGAAAGCGATGACCCCCCGGAAAAATCATAGTCAAGAAGGCGAAATCGACGGCGATCGCTCCAAGCAAGTTATCGTAGTTTCGGCGTCGCGTGTCGCCGGGTCAGCATGCCGCAAGCCTGCAGCGCGTCGAGAAGAGGCGGGAGGGCGGCCTCGGCGACGACAGGGCCTCGGCGACGAGAGGGCCTCTTGCCCCGCTGGGCCGCGACCTGCGTCGCGCCGCAGGGCGCTCCCCCCCTCGCGGCGCGCCCTCCGAGCCTCCTGCCGCAAGCCTGCAGCGCGGCGAGCAGAGGCGGGGGGGGGGGAGGGGGGCGGCCCGCCTCGCCGCCGGGGGGACAAGCCCGCCTGCTGCGCCCCTCGGCGGCGCGCCGCTGCCCCGCGGCCGACCTCCCGGGCGGCCACCCGGAGCACCGCGCGCCGCGGCCGGCGCCGCGCGGAGGTGTCTTTCGGCCGCTCCGTCCGCCGCGGCGACACGGCTCCGCGGGCGCTGCGGAGTGCGCGCGCTCGCCCTGCCCAGCGCGACCAGCTTCGGAGCCCGCCGGTGCCCGAGCAGGCCTGCAGTCGGTCGCGGCCAGGCCCTTCACGGAGTCGCTCAGGACCGCCGCGCCGCACGCCATAGCCGCGGAAGTACATGGCCAGCGGGGCCCGGATGACAGGGAAGGATCAGAAGGGGGAAAAACACAGACACAAGGAATCGTCGAGTCCCAGGACAAGGCGGGAAAATATGGGAGGCGGGGGGAACATCGAATAAATGTAAGAAAATATAGGGAATGCTGGGACTTGTGTGTATTTATTTGTGTGTCCCTGGGCCCCTCTAAGGAAAGGAAGGCGCAGCCCAGCGCGAAACATCCCGCGCGGGACCCAATGCAAGCATACGGCGCGCGGTCGATCTCCCCCCTGGAAGCAGTGGCCAAGCGTCTTGCCTTGCCCAGAAGCCCACCAAAGGATGTGCTGAGAACCCTCTGTGGACTGCCCGAGCTGTTCTCAGGACACGTTTAGCTGAGACATGTTCGTTTCGATCAGTCGGCCTTGTTTCCTAAAGACCATTCTCTGGTTTGCACGAGGTGCTTTCAGGACACTTCTGGCTGAGACAAGTTTGTTTCGATCAGTCGGTTTGGTTTCCTGAGAGCCACTCTGTGGTTTGCACGAGCTGTTTTCAGGACATTTTTGGCTGCGGCAGGCTTGTTACGTTCAGTTGGTCATGTTTCCTGAGAGACATTATGTGGTTTGCACGAGCTGCTTTCAGGACATGTCTGGCTGAGACAGGCTTGTTTCGATCAGTTGTTTTTTCTTCTAAGAGCCATCCTGTGGCTTGCACGAGCTGTTTTTAGGACATACGTGGCTGAAACAGACTTGTTTCGATCAGTCGGCTTGGTTTCCTGAGAGTCATTCTCGTGGCCTGCACGGGCTGTTTTCGGGACATTTATGGCTGAGACAGGCTTGTTTCGATCAGTCGCCTTTGTTTTTTGAGAGCCATTCTGTGGTTTTCACGAGCTGTTATCAGGACGTTTCTGGCTGAGACAGGTTTAGTTCGATCAGTTTGTGTCGTCTCCTCAGAGCCATTTTGTGGTTTGCACGACCTGCTTTCAGGACATTTTCGGCTGAGACAGGTTGATTTCGATGAATTTGCGTTGTTTCGTCAAGGCCACTTTCCGGCTTGCCCGAGCTGCTATCAGGATATTCACGGTTGTGACAGGTTTGTTTCGATCAGTCGGGCTTGCTTCTTGAGAGCCATTATGTGGTTTGCTCGGGTTGTTTTCAGGACATGGCTGAGACAGGCTTGTCTCGATCAGTTGGTTTTGTTTCCTGACAGCCAACTCGTGGTTTGCACGAGTTGTTATCAGGACATGGCTGAGACAGGCTTGTCTCGATCAGTCGGTTTTGTTTCCTGACAGCCACCTCGTGGTTTGCACGAGTTGTTTTCAGGACATTTCTGGCTGAGACACGCTTGTTTCGATAAGTCGGCGTTGGTTTCCTAAGAGCCATCATGTGGTTTGCACGAGCTGCTCTTAGGACATAGGTTGATCAGACAGGCTTGTCTCAATCAGGCGGCCTTGGTTCCCCACGGGCCACTATGTGGTTTGTACGAGTTGCCTTCATGACATTTCTGGTTGAGACAAGTTTTTTTCGATCACCCGGCTGGGTTTTCTGCGAGCCATTATGTGGTTTGCACGAGCTGGTTTCAGGACACTTTTGGCTGAGACAGGCTTGTTTCGAACAGTCGCCTCTGTTGTTTGAGAGCCATTATGTGGTTTGCACGAGCTGTTATCAGGACATGTCTAGCTGAGACAGGTTTGCTTCGATCAGTTTGTGTTGTCTCCTCAGAGCCAATATGTGGTTTACACGAGCTGCTTTTCAGGACACTTCTGGCTAAGACAGGCTTGTTTTGATCAGTTTGTGTTGTTTCGTCAGAACCACTCTCCGGCTTGCACGAGCTGTTTTCAGGACATGTCTGACTGAGACAGGCTTGTTTCGACCAGTCGGTTTTGTTTCCTGAGAGCCACTCTGTGGTTTGCACGAGCTGCTTTCAGAACATGTATGACTGAGACAGGCTTGTTTCGATCCGTCGCCTTTGTTCTTTGAGAGCCACTCTATCGTTTTCACGAGTTGCTCTCAGGACATGTCTGGTTGAGACAGGCTTGTTTCGATCAGTTTGTGTTGTTTGCTCAGATCCGTTCTGTGATTTGCACGAGCTGCTTTCAGGACATTTCTGGCTGAGACAGGCTTGTTTCGATCAGTTTGTAGTGCTTTCTCAGAACCAGTATGTGGTTCGCACGAGCTGCTTTGAGTTCAGGACATGTATGGCTGAGACAGGCTTGTTTCGATCAGTCGGTTGTGTTCCCGAGTGCCACCCTGTGGTTTTCACGAGCTGTTCTCAGGACATTTCTGGCTGCGGCAGGATTGTTACGTTGAGTTGGTTATATGTCCTGAGAGCCATTATGTGGTTTACACGAGCTGTTTTCAGGACATGCCTGACTGAGACAGGCTTGGTTCGATCAGTCGTTTTTTTCCTGAGAGCCATCATGTGGTTTGCACGAGCTGTTCTTAGGACATACATGGCTAAGACAGGCTTGTCTCAATCAGTCGGCTTTGGTTCCCTAAGGTCCACTATGTGGTTTGCACGAGCTGTTTTCAGGACACGTTTGACTGAGACAGGCTTGTTTCGATCAGTCGGCGTTGTTTCATAAGAGCCATTATGTGGTGTGCACGGGTTGTTTTCAGGACATGTCTGGTTGAGACAGGCTTGTTTCAAGCAGTCGGTTATGCTCCCTAAGAGAGCGCCACGGGCCAGGGGTACGAAGGATGTATTGACATCTCGGTGGCGGTCGTCTGGGCGCGCACGGTTCGGAATGACGAATTGGGCACCGAATTTGATGTGATATGATTTTCGGTGTTGGTAGCATTATGTGAGTGGCCCCACATGCACAGTATGCAGTTCTATGTTTGTGGGCGATGCCCCCCCGCTCTGTCTGCCCATGCGGTGCGGGATTGCACTTCCGATGCACATTGTTGCGAGCATGGGCGCCATTTCGCACATGCATGAATGTCGTTCCCAAGGAGGCGCAGGGAGTAGGGACGTGAATGACAATGAGAGGGAGGGGCGGAAAAACAGCAAAACAGGGTGAGGGATGATACGCGGTTGTTGTTTTGTGTCGCATTCGTGCACAGAGTTGTTCCACGTAGCTCCCCGCTCCCCCCCGCTCGTCATTCACGATGCCGTCTTCTGTGCATGGCCATTCTGCTGATGCCGCTCGTAGACCCCGAAGCGGTGAAGCGGAAGTTAGAGAAGGACACGGAGAAGGAGGAAAACAAGGAAGTCGAAGAGGCAATCTTGCAGCATTCAGTTGTTTCGCGCATCACACCTCCGTCGTCTGCTGCGGTGTCCTTGCCCCACCCGTCTCGCAGCACCTTTGCAGCAGCGGAGGGGAGCTGGAGTGGAAAGGAGCAGGGAGGCGACGGGGGAGGTTGGAGGGAGCGGGTGGACCAGACCAAGAAGAAGAAGAAGGGGGCGGAGGAGGGGAGTGGAGAGGAGGGGGAGTGGAGAAGAGGACAGGAGATGGGGAACGGTAAAGGGAGCGGGAGGAGAGTGGAAGAAGAAAACGGGGGCGGAGGACGGGGGTGGAGAGGAGGGGGAGTGGAGAAGAGGATAGGAGATGAGGAAAGGTGGAGGGTGCGGGGGGAGAGTGGAGCGGATGGGAGAGGAAGGGGGGGGAGGTGGAGGGAGCGGGGGGGGGGGTGCGGGGAGGGAAGAGACGGATGGGGAAAGGACGCAGGGGGGCTTGTTGGCAGGACGAGGTTGCGGCGGAGACGCGAGGGGGAGGGGGGGAGGGGAAGGCACGGGGTGCGGCAGGCAGCGCGAAATTGGGGCGGGAGGGAAGGGAAGGGGGGACGGCGGGGTCGCTATAGGAGGAAGGGGGGTGGGCAGGAGATGGCGGAGGCGGAAGAGGATGGAGAAGGAGAAGGGGGGGCGGGGTCGTTGTAGGAGGAGGGGTGGCGGGGTCGTTGTAGGAGGAGGATGAGGAGGAGGAGGAGGAGGAGGAGGAGGAGGAGAAGGGGGGACAGGGAATGGCGGAGGCAGAGGGCGATGACAGAAGAGGGGAGGAGGAGGAGGAGGAGGAGGAGGAGGAGGAGGAGGAGGAGGAGGAGGAGGAGGAGGAGGAGGAGGAGGAGGAGAGGGAGGAGGAGAAGGAGGAGGAGGCGGAAGAGGAGGCTGACGAACATAAAAACAAAGGAGGAGCAGGAGGTGGTGGAGGCTCAGGGCTCGCATTGATTAGGTGAGATTCGAAAGTTGTGGCGACGGCCTGGCGAGGGTTGTATGCAGTACAGCACCCGGATATCACTTGTTGCTTGTCACATGGGTTCGCAAATACGGAGTCCGCATGCTACATCATCGTGACGTTTGTCCTGGACTCGATGCGTGTACCGCGCAAAATGCGTGCTAGTAGCAGGCCCCCATGAGCACACATCTTGCACTGTACACGCGTTGGGTCCAGGACGAACTTCATTATGAGTACAGCGCCCAGACATCAGCTTTGATTGTCACCTGGTTTCGCAAATACAGGGTCCGCATGCTACAGCATCGTGTTCTGGGAGCGGTCTTGCAAGGTACGCGGCGAGAAAGACACAATCCGGACAGCACTCGTGAAGCACTTCAACGCGCCGCGGACCTGTATTATCGGAGAGCGGTGGACAAATGACAGATTATTTTGAAAGTGGCGGCGCGTCCGCTACGCGGCTCAGCGTGTCCGCAGCCGTCTTGCCAGACGGGAAGATATGTTCTGCGAAGTGCACGGCTCGCGATGCGGCAAGCACGTGGCGCTTGCCCTTCATTCCAGGTATGGCGTGCGGGCTTGGAGTTCTTCACCAGTGCTATGTGCCAAACGTGGGGCTTACCCGAACCACTTGTGCGCGCGGCCAGCGTCTCCGACCCTTGCTTACCACCGCGGACTGAGAATGACTCGTAGTGCTCACAAGCCGGATGATTGCCCAGGCCAATACCTTTTGGCAGACGCGGGACATCCATCATCTGGAATGGGACGACCATGAGCGTCGCGTTGCATTCGTAGTGGATAACCAGTCAGCGCAGCGCATCGCAATAGTTAGGCCTGTTACCTCTGAGTGAAACAGCCGCGAAACAGATCTTGACGGCATTTGCGGTAATGTGTCATGCTCGTGTGATCAGCGATGATTTTCTCTACAGGTGTGGCGTGTCCCATTATTTGGCGCAATCGCGAGCTCAATTGAACCGTTGTTTTTTGTGTGGATGTCACAAGAAGGTCTTAGGGGGAATTGCTTGGCAGTTGTGGTTTCCTTGTCCACTCAGATAGGGGCGCACGTGTTCCGAACTGCTCTGCCACGAGCTGGGTGGTAGAAGTACGGATCCACATCGGCGGAGCGTGGAATTTCTGGCTTCTGCTATGTCGGGATCGTTCTTCGCTACACCACAACACCCGTTTCAAGCCGAGGCCATAGCACGATTTAGGCGTACCGAAAATTTCTTTGGAATCACGGAAGACTTCCAGACGACCCAGACAGGACGCTTGGACGGCCCCATGGCCCCAAGATGGTTCCACGACGGCCTCAGACGGGCTCGAACATGACCTCGGGGCGACCCCAAGAAAACCCCGTGGCCCCTGCAGGATCCAGACGCAGCGTCGAAATGGCTTGGGGACGAATCCAAAATGGCCCAAGATGTGAACGATGCCCTGGAGACCAGGCGCGGTGGCCCCAGAGCGACCCCGAGGTGGCCGGAGCATCCCCAGAGTACAACACCATGATCTTAGGATGACCTGGAGATGATTGCAATATGACCTTAAGACGACCCGAACACGTCATACATTGGCGGGATTGGGTCCCACCGTGGGATTTATCCAGACCCAATTGTTCATGGGTGGGATTTATGGTTGGTTTGAGTACAATTGTATGATTAAGAAGGGAACGACTCACCAAGGATCCCTCCGAGACCACGCAACAGGGCTATCTTGCTAGGCCTTTACGGGGGGAGGGGGGTTCAACGCATCGTGTCCCTCAACCCCGTCGGGGCCGCTGCCAAGAGGGGTGCAACGTTGGCGAGCACACAATGCCATCGGGCCCAACTCAGAAAATTCAAATACTTCTCGGAGCGGCGATGTAGAGGAGCACGCGCTTTCCGCGCAGAAGCTTCTGATAGGTTCACGCGAATGCGCAAGTGGCGCCGAAAATGCGCTGCCTACTTCCTGAGCAACGACGAGGGATTTGTGCAAGCAGCGATGCGAGACAGCTGGCCGGGGGTGTGTCCCAAACTCTGCGAACAGTGCAGTGGACGTGCCTCCAGGGCTTGATGCAGGCCTGCCACCGGCACCGCCGGCAGCGGCAGATGCAGCACCAGCAGCGGCCGCAGCACCTGGCGCGGCTGGATCCCAGCCAGGAGTGGGCGCACCACCATTTGCGACGCGGCTCAACATCTCGGGCCAGCAGATCCAGACCTGCAAGCAGGCCCTTAAGAATCATGTCGAAACTCGGAGACAGAAGGGAGACAGCTAAGAAGACCCCCGAGTCCTCGTCGCAAGCCCTCCGCCCCGACCGCGCGGCGGCCAAGCCGACCAGTGCCCGCGTGCAAGCGGCAGCAGATTGACGTATCAAGCATCAGAAGCAGCCCGAGCGCCACGAGGAGCAGTTCAAGCTCCGCCAGCTTCAGGTGGTCAGCGCGCGCGCCCATCTGGAGCAGCAGGAAGCCCTCGCCCGCGAGCAGGAGGAGGTCATTCAAGAGGCGAAGGCCAATATCGAGGCTGACAAGGGGGCCGACGGAACCCACCCCATCGTTGAAGTTCCTGCGAAGGCGGCTACAGCTCAGCCTTATCGCGGTGAGATTCCCGCTGACAACTTGGCGGCAACCGCGGCCAGGATGGCCAGCGCCTTGGTGGCCCTAGCCAGGCAGAACGATTTCACTGCGCTTTACGACCCGCTCACCCTCCATCCTCGCCGCCGAGGCGCAGGCGCCCATGGGCGAGGGCGGCGCCAGCGAGCAGCGGGCGCCAGGCGCCCCCCCCCCCCCCCCCCCCCCCCCCCCCCGAGCAGCGCGCCCTAGACGCCCCCCCGATCAGCGCCAGCGCCGCGGCCTGCGGCAGGCAGAAAGGAGGAGGCTCAGCAAGGGGATGCGCGGGCCAGGTCGCGCCCCCCGACGATCAAGCCAGGAATCGAGGCGGCAGGGGCGCCTGCAGCCGCTGCAGCGCCGGGCAAGGCGGCTCCGCCGACGCGCCCGACGAGAGGGTAGCAGCTCCAAATTTGCAGTTGTCATGAGTCTTCTCGGGGCGCTGCCGGGAACTGTTTGGAGGGGGTGCCCCGAGACATAGAAGTGGTCTTCGCCCAGAAGCATGGGCCCCCGGCCCCGCGCACCCCATAGTTATATGCAGCGCGCGAGCAGTCTCCAAGGGCGGGCTAGCTATTGGCACCCACGTTTAGCCACCTCGCGCGGTCGTAGCTCGCGGAGGGGAGGGGGGGGGGGGCTTTTAGTTCGCCGTCAGTTAGATTCGTGGGCTTACGCCACGCCGCCGACCCCTGCGTTTTCTCATGGGCTTCCTGGGGCCCCCCGGGGCACGTCGGGGGCGTCTTGGAGCCGAAGGTTCGGAGTGCCCGCTGGCGTCTCGGAGGGTCTTCCGCGCTGCGAAGGTCGAACCATTGTATCGAAACCGATTGGGGAGCCTCTCGGGGCCCCTTGGGGCCTCTCGGGGGCCTCTGGGGAGCCTCGTGGGGCCTCTTGAGTGCCTTTTGGGGGCGTGCGGGCGCTTCTCTGAAGCCTCTTGTGGCCGCCTGGGGGCTTTAGGGGCGGGCCGCTGGAGCGTTCGTTTCGCGGTCGCCCTTTCGGCCCTTCTCGGGGCAGTCCTGGTGCCCTTTTGGGTCGTTTTGGGCGCCTCTTGTGCCGCGCCGGGGGCCCGCGGGGCCGTCTCGGGGCGGTCTTGGAGGCATCTTGGAAGGGCTTCCGCGCTGTGCAGGCGGAAAAATCACATGCGCTAGAAACGCGCGTTTTCTTCACGGAATTTGACGATTTTGGCTTCTTGAACGCCTCCTGGGAGGCCTCTTGAAACGTCTTGGCGGCCCCTTGGGCCGTTTTCGGCCCGTACTGGGCGTCTTGGAAAGATCTTTCGGCCCAAGTTAGGCGTCTCCGAGCGATCTTTCGGCGTCCCGGGGCCCTCTTGGACCGTTTTGGGGGCTTCTTGGGCGGCCCCAGAAGCTGCCGTGGACTTCCAGAAAGAGTCCGGGAAAGGCCGGACCCCCCCGGCGAGCTTTGGCCGGACGCCCCCCCCCCCCCCCGCCCAAATCGACCAGACCGGGCTCAGGGAGGAGGGGCTTGGGGAGGGGGGGGCATCTCGCGCGCCGAATCCCCAGGGGGTCGGCGGATTGTAGGCAGTCGCTTGCGCCTAAGAGCGCAGGAGCTCTCGGGGCGATGCCCCTCGCTTTCCCGAGGGCGCGGAGTTTTGGGATTGTCAGTCTGCGTAGCAATTATTGGGTGGATCGCACCCGCGCTGGACGCGCCGGCGCGCTGTTATCCAGGGCCGTCGGGGCCCGCGCCTCGAACGCGGGGGCCCCCTTCGTCGCGGGCGGCAACTTCAGCGCGGGCCCTGAGGCGCGGCGCGGGCTCTCGGGCCAGACAAGTGCAGGGCCCAGATCTTCGCGCCAGACGCCCCCGCGCGCATCATTGGGGGCGCGCGCGCCGCGACAGACTACGCCCTAGTAGACTCGCCGCCCGCCTGCAGTTTCCAAAGCCTCTCGGTCGACGAAGGGGCGAGCGCGCCGCCGCGCGTGCCGGCGCAGATGCCCCTGAGCGTTGCCGCCCGGGACGCCCGGGCCCAAATGTTCAAGCAGTGCGAACGTATTCCAGGATAGCGCCCCGCGGGGCCGCAACCCGAAACGCCCGACTACGATGGCCGGGCCTCGGAAATTGCAAGCTTGTTCGAGGACTGTCGACGTCGGCCAGGATGAGGCGGGCAGGGCCCCCAGTGGTGAAGCGAGGGGGCCATTCTCCAGGACGCGCTCGACCGCCTCCGCCCAGCTCGGCAGCCAGGGCGCGGGGCGAGCCCAAGGCCAAGTTTCAAGCTTCATGCTGCCGGCGTCGAAGGAGGCTAGAGATTTCAATTTGAGCCAGAGCGGCTGTCATAATTTCGGATCGCCTCGCGGAGCCAGCTGCCCAGCGAGGGTAGATGCCTGACGTGGATGATCAGGGGGGTGATGGAGTTGAGGAGCCCGGTTGCCCATGGGAACTTCGGGGCCCTGCCGCGCGTGCGTTTAGCTTGCAATTTCGAGGGGAGCCGTTCAGGGCCCCGTGGAGGACGCGCAGCGAGTTCTGGCATTCGCGCGCCCGTGAGATCGGCGCCCTATCATTCTGCAAGGAGAGCCAGCCGCGCTTCCTCGCGGCAGCAGATGCGCGGCCACCTGTCTTGTAAGATACGCATCGTACTTACATCGCAAAGGAGAGGAAGAGGATCGACGGCAGGCGGGGGGAGCGGCGCGGGGATGACTTAGTAGTTGGGGGAGGAAGACGAGCACATTGCGCCAACAATGTCACCGGGTTCACCGAGGACATCTGGGGCACCCAGCTGGAGACCGCGCCGCCTCCTTCGCGGCCCGTTCTCAGGAACGACGCGAAATCTGGCCCAAGGGGCGGGGGGGCGCCAAAAGCCCGAATCTGCCCTCGGCGAAGAATTTTAGCTGGCTGTTCGACGGTCGCCTTCAGCTCGTGACGCGCATTATTTTTGAAGGCGCTGAGCTATCGATCCACGACATCTCACGGCGCGTCTTCTCCCAGTTCACAGACGCCCTGGGGCCCCCCATCCACGTGGCAAGGTCGCACCCAACAGCTCGAGGACCAGAAAGAAGGCCCCTTGGGCCCCCTGGAAAATTCAGGGGCCGTCGCGGACCCCATCGCGAATCGAGTTGCAGATTTCTATGTATGCAAGGTAAGAGTTTCTGAGGGATGTTGTGCTAACGAGAAATCTAGAAGGAAAGCAAAATTCATGGGGTTGCCAAACAATCGGCGTCTTCGGGAACGCGCGCTCCGGAAGCCCCAGCGGGTCAAAATATTCGCGCGCGCGGTGGGACCATCGATTTATTATGGTGGGGAGATCCACGGACATTCGCTTGGAGAAATCAAGAAATTCAGAGCTCTTACAGCCAAGTAGTTAGGTGCGTGGTCAGATGGGGCAGACGTGGACGCGCGCTGGCTGCTTAAGTCGTTTGCCGAACCGCTGCGCGACGCCAGCGATGCACTCGGGAGGTGCTGCCGCGAGTGGTGGGCGATCGCAGATGCGACGGGGCAGGTGGAATTGACGATTCGATTTCACGTGCCCCACAACGGATTCCATCGACGGGAGAGGGCATTTACGGGTCCACTGCCTCGGCGCTTTCCCAAAGTGCGACGTGGGCCGAACATCGTGTTTTTTTTTTTTTTTTTTTTTTTTTTTTTTTTTTTTTTTTTTTTTTTTTTTTTTTTTTTTTTTTTTTTTTTTTTTTTTTCAGGCCATTTAGCACATCTGGCAGGATCCAAGTAAGTTGGACGAGGGGGTGGATGTGTGCGCCGACGGCGGAACCCTCATCACTGGCTGCGCTTTCAGTATCAGAGCGCAGAGTGGCACTTTTCAGCAGGCGGGCGATTGGCGCCATATCCAGAGATTAGACCGGCAGCTCACCATTCAAAGGGTAAATGAATGCTTAGCAGTCCATGGAACGTTGGGACCGACTGTTGGCTGAACAATTGGTTGTAGATGGTAATTTTCGGGCTCGCGGCATATGTCGTGAGGCCGCGCGGCCGTTCCCCCTCCCCCAGGATGTTACACATGTGAAGGACTGTTTAGATTGATGGATCGCGGTTGTATAGCAGTTGTTTTTGTTTTGGAGCAGTGGCCTCCTGCCAGGGAGGTGCACCGAACCCTGTATAAGCAGCGCCATGTATTGTGGAATGGTCGTTTCTGGTCATGTGTGGTTCGCGCCAATTGTTTCCGAGTCCGGCCGCCCAACTCGGCTAGGCGCTCCGGTTTTCCCCGAGATGCTGGTGCTTTGATCCGAGGAGTGGGGGCCCAAGGGCCCAGCCTTCGTCTCTGGGCTGCCACGGTTTCTGCATCGGGGAATCCCGCTCTGTATTGCTCCGGGTGCGGGTCCTGATGTTCCAAGAATGCCCAGACACTTCTTGGGCCCGTGCAGTAAGAAGAAGCCCGCTCAGGTTCGCTGTTTTCGCCGAGGTAACCTGCCTTGGCCCAAGGGCGCGGCCTTGTCCCGCCCGTGGAAGGTCCTCCACATCGCCGCGAAATGGTAGAGGGACGTGGGTGGTGCGGGCGGGGAAGGGCACGCCGAGCAGCGGTCTGAGGCCGACCAGTTATGAATATTGTTTCAGAGGCAGGCGAGCGACGGCTTTGGCTGTTTATTCAAAGAGCTGTTGAACGAATGCAGGAGGGAAATGGGAGAATGGGGAGGAGGGAGGGCAGGAGGGAGAGAGGGAGAGGGAGGGGCGAGGAGGGAGAAGGATCTATGGACGATCAGGAGGAGGAGGAGGAGGAGGAGGAGGCGTCGGAAGAGGGAAGGAGAAGGATTATGAGAAGGAGAAGAGGATTGGATGAGGATGATGAGTATGATGGTGATGATGATGATGCTGATGCTGATGCTGATGATGGTGGTGATGATGATGACGGTGGTGATGATGGTCATGATGTTGCTGATTATTATGCTGATGCTGCTTCTGATGACGATCATCATGGTCAGGTTAACGATGGTCATGATCAGCAAGCCGATCAGTATGATGATGACGATGATGATGATGATGATGATGATGATGATGATGAGGCTCATAATGGGAATGAACAAGAGGACGATGATGAGGATGGGGATGATAATGAATATGGATGAATCCATGAATAAATGAATGGATGTATGGATGGATGGACGGATGAATGGATGATGGTGATGTTGAGGATGATCTTGACGATGATGACAATGACGATGGCGATGACGATGATGATGATGATGATGATGATGATGATGATGATGATGTTGATGTTGATGCTGATACTGACGATGATGACAATGCCGAGGACAATGACGGTGATGGTGATGATGATGATGACGATGATGATGGTGACGATGATGGTGATGCTGACAAACGATGACGATGATGATGATGATGATGACGATGGTAATGATGCTGATGCTGATGCTGATGCTGCTGCTGATGATGATGGTGGTGGTGGTGGTTGTGGTGGTGATGATGATGGTGATGATGATTGTTATTGTTATCATTATATTTTACTGCCATTATCATATTATCAGTGTTATTTTTCTATTAGTTTTATTTTTATGAGTAGTATTAGTATTATTACTATGTACTAATAGTATTACTACGATTAACACTATTATCATTATTATTACCATTGTATAATTATTGTCGTCATTGTTATTATTACTCTTGTCCTATTACGAATATTATTATTAGTATTCGCCGGAGTGACCTTTGGTGCGGGCACACTGGTGTCCCCCGATCGTTGATAGCGATGCGTTAGCAGCGGCTTCCGCGCCTGGGTTTGGCCCTTCCCCCGCGACCGCCTGAAGCCGCGCACCACAGGTTACTCTTGCCAAGAGTCGCTCTCCAGATCCCCGACGTCGTGATTTTTCAACCACGTGGACCCCCAGATGTCTCGACCCCTTCCCTGGGACCGGTTTTTCATCCTGAGTCGATGTTTGACGACCCCGAGGCCCGGCAAGGGCCCCCAGAGGTAGAAAACAGCGAAACACCCTACGTGGCGAATTTTCGCGCCTCGAGTCTAGAACGAGTCTCTCTTGCGTATCGCCGAACTGTGCTGGCGGCGTCGAACCCCAGCGCGCACACAGCGCGCCCGCTCAGTGTGCCCCGTTTTGGTGCTCGGCGGGGGCGGCGCGTGCTGCCAGGGAGCCCGCGGCGCGCGGTCTCCCTGGCGCGCTCTTTTTGCGGCCCCTCCTTGGGGGCGGGGTCTCCTGCAGGCGCCTCTTCGGAGGCCCGAGGCGTCTCCGCCCACGTCCTCCTCCTCCTCCTCCTCCTCCTCCTCAGCACCCCCACTCGCCACGGTCCCCACCTCACCCCGCTCCACCTCCCGGCATCCGCACCCTCGCCCTCCCCTCCCCCCGCCGCCTGCCTCCCGACGCGCACATCACGCGCTCGCCGCACCCACTCCCACGTTCGCGGGGCCGGGGGCGGTCAGGGGTAGCTGCTGATTCTGGCCTCGAGGGCCCAGACCGAAGTTACCCCGCACAGGAGTTATCCCAGATGATTCGGGCGTCCAACCGTTCCCGAATCATCGGGGCTGGGGGTGGTCAGGGGTAACTCCTGGATCGTGCGGATGTTGGAGCCGGCTTGGGGGCTGAGGTGGCCCATTAGTAGTGGTTCCAGCTAGCAGGAAGGGCTGGCAGGTTCGAGGTTCTTGGTTCAGGAATATTTTGCATTTTTACCTAACAGCTCTTGCTGATAGGTTTCTAGTGGTCTCAAAAGAGAGCAGCAGATGACTCCACAGGGGGGTCGGGGCGGGACCCGGACAGGCTGCCGCCGCGGCTGCTGCCGAAGCCGAAATCGCTTGGGACATCCTCGCAAAATCGCTCTTGGTGCTCCCAGAACTCCATTCCCGGGCCACATTTTGGATGCCCGGAGCCAACTGTAGGCCACTTCGTGCTCTTCGACTTCCCAGAACTCCATTCCCGGGCCACATTTTGGATGCCCGGAGCCAACTGTAGGCCACTTCGTGCTCTTCGATTCCCAGAACTCCATTCCCGGGCCACATTTTGGATGCCCGGAGCCAACTGTAGGCCACTTCGTGCTCTTCAGTTCCCAGAACTCCATTCCTGGGCATGATTTTGAATGCCCGAGCCAACTGTAGGCCACTTCGAGTTCCCAGAACTCCATTCCTGGGCCCCGGAGCCAACTGTAGGCCACTTCGTGTTCTTCTAGTTCCCAGAACTCCATTCCTGGGCCATATTTTGAATGCTGAGGCAGGCTGATGCTGCGGCCGAGGCAGGCTGAGGCTGAGGCAGGCTGAGGCTGAGGCCGAGGCTGAAGGCAGACTGAGGCTGAGGCTGAAGCAGACTGAGGCTGAGGCTGAGGCAGGCTGAGGCTGAGGCAGGCTGATGCTGAGGCAGGCTGAGGCTGAGGCTGAGGCTGATGCAGGCTGAGGCTGAGGCAGGCTGAGGCTGAGGCCGAGGCTGAAGGCAGACTGAGGCTGAGGCTGAAGCAGGCTGAGGCTGAGGCTGAGGCAGGCTGAGGCTGAGGCAGGCTGAGGCTGAGGCTGAGGCAGGCTGAGGCTGAGGCTGTGACTGCGACTGCCGTTGCCGCTGCGACTGTCATCGCGAATGCGACTACGACTGCGAGAACAGCAGAATTCGACAACTGGATTTTCATCTGAATCTTAAGGGGAATGCTTTCAGATATGCTTCTACACATCGCTGTTAGGTTGCTTTGCCGGGATAATTTCTGCTTCCAGGGGCCATTTTCGGGTCCAGGGACCATGAAAACCGGATCCGAGGTGAAACATTGCATCAGATGGACCCCAGGAGGGTCTGGGGACCGATTTCGAGCGCATTTGGCTTCATCCCCTTTCCTGACTGATTTTCTGGGGCCCCAACCAGTTCAGACTCCCCAGCTGGCCGAGTTGGATGGATCTTTCAAGCTCTTCGCAACCGCAGGCGGTGTGCGGCTTTGCTGCGTTGTTGCTGCTATGAACGCACACCGCTACGGCGGAGAGTTTGAGAGATCCATCCAACAAAACGAAGGCTCTCTGGCGCGCTCACCTTGCGGGCCTTCCTGGGGTGGTGTAGACCCCCCACACAGACGGGGGCAGCGTTAGGGGGGGCTCGAGGTTTTGGCGTTTTCTAGTTGTCGGCGGTTTCCCAGCCTCGGGATAGTTTCCATCAGCTGCGCCTCATCGTGAGCTCTCCGAGGGGGCCAGGATCGTTCCGAACAGCCGCCGGAGGCCCAACGTATGGCCCGAAAACCGCTCGGACCAGGGGCAACGATGAGGGGGTGAGTACAGTCGGACCGAGGTATCAGATCGAGGTCGGTTCGGGGAGGGTACCCTAGTGCTCTTCGTGTTGGCTGGAGGCTCCTGTGCGTCCCAGGGGAGGTTCCCCCCTGGATGTTCTGTGCCTGTGGGCCGGCGGAGGGCCTCGTGCTCTTGAGGGATGTCCCTCTGGCACAGGCCCGACCGTACGAGAGGGGGGAATGGGCTCAGGGGGGATTGCATCGGCCCCGCCGCCGCCGCCGCCGTCGCCGCCGCCGCCGCCGCCGCCGCCGCTGCCGTCGCCGCCGCCGCCGCCGCCGCCGCCGCCGTCGCCGCCGCCGCCGCCGCCGCCGCTGCCGCCGCCGCCGCCGCCGCCGCCGCGCCGCCCCTCGTCGCCCGTGGGGGGCCCGGCAGCCCACCCCGCCGAGGTCGGCGCGCCTCGTGCTGCCCCCTGCGCTGCTCTCTCCACTGGCCCCCCGCGGGGTGGCCTTCAGCCACCGCCGCCTCCTCCTCCTCCTCGCTCCTCCTCCTCCTCCTCCTCCTCCATGCTCCTCCTCAGCCATGCTCCTCCTCCTCCTCCTCCTCCTCCTCCTCTTGCTCCTCGTCCTTCTCCATGCTCCTCCTCCTCCTCCTCATCCTCCTCCTCATCCTCCTTCTCCTCATCTCTCCTCATCTCTCCTCATCTCTCTCTCCTCCTCATCCTCAAGAGGGGGTGCCTCAGGGGGAGGGGGGCGGACACCAGCGAGGAAGATAATGCTTGCCACCAGCCCCCCCGCGGGATGGAGCAGGGCGAAAGCCATGAGCCACGAGACGGTCCGAGTGAGCCATTTTGGACAGCCGACAGGAAGAGGTTTGGCACACCTGCCGGATTTCGAGGGGACCCGCTTGGGTTGGGCTCTTGAGAGATGATCGTTCCTCCTCCTCCTCCTCCTCCTCCTCCTCCTCCTCGCGTCCGCAGGCCAAGATGGTGGCGCTGCAGAAGCTGCAGGAGTTGCAGAAGATTGAGCCGAAGGAGGCGAGAGCCAAGGACCACCCTGGGCGGAGCCTCCGGCTGAAGCAGGAGCAGACGATAGTGGACATCGAGGGAGCAGCGAAACAAAAAGTTCAGCGGGGCGCGCGTCAAACTGTTCTCCGTGCGCACAAGCGATGTTGCTTCGACCCAGGAGGAGGAGAAGGAGAAGGAGGAAGAGGAGGAGGAGGAGGATAGAAAGGAGGGAGGGGGAGGAGGGAATGGTGAGGAGGAGGGAAAGTGGAGCAGGGAGGTAAGGGGGGGGGGGCGGGAGGAGGGCAGAGGGAAACATGACCAGGGGGAAGCGTCGCGAAGGCGAAAGTTCGGGATCGGCCGAAGGGCGAAGGTGACATATGCTTTGCAATGCCATGTGGGAGAGGGGCCAGGGGTCGCCCTACTGTCTGTTGTGATCGCTCGCCGCCAGAAGTCTCCTGGGCGCGTTGGTCCTGGGCAGGGCCAATCTGGCAGTGCGAGCGCTGCTTTCCTAGGCTCCCGGGCCGTGTCCACACCGCCCGAGGGAGTGTGCCATGGGGGCCACATGCGAACCCCACCCCTACCCCCACGATTTCTGAGGGGGAGGGTGGGGTTCACTTCGCTCGGGAGCTCCCGGTCGAAGTGAGCCCCACCCTCCCCCTCGGAAGTCGTGGGGGGTGGGGGTGGGGCTCGCATGTGGCACCCGAAGTGTGCCATGGGGGGTCCTGGGGTCGGTATCCGAGGCCACTGCGCTGTCTGCGCTGGGGCACAGCATGCTGCTTCTCGGCGCCAGCGACCACAGCTTCATGTCTGCCCGCTTTCGCTGTACGCACTACACCAGCGGGGGGACAGGTCGGGGGTCTCCGTTTGCCTTGCCAGCCCACGCCCTCGAAGGGAGCCCGGGATCCGAGGCGGGCAGTCTGCGTGGAACCGCTTGTCGACAGGCCGCCACCCTAGGCGCGACGGCGTTTCCGTCAGCGTTGGGCCTCGGTGTGACGAACAGGATGAGGATCCCCCCCTCCATCGTTGAGCCTCCCACCCCCTAAGGAGCAGGAAAGGAGGCTCGCGAGCTGCGCAGGGTAGCGACTTCGATATGCGTGTTGG
The DNA here is from genome assembly GCA_963575745.1 of Prorocentrum cordatum. Classification (NCBI taxonomy): domain Eukaryota; class Dinophyceae; order Prorocentrales; family Prorocentraceae; genus Prorocentrum; species Prorocentrum cordatum. The sequence continues at coordinate 134,790 of CAUYUJ010005647.1, read as the reverse complement.
CCGCGGCGGGCCAAAACAAGTGAGTCAAAGGGTGGTGAAGGCTACGAATCTAGATCTGACTAGCTAGGGTTTGACTTGAATTTGGAACACATGTCCAGCTGTGAATGCATTTGTTTTGATCAGGTTGCCCAATAGTGTCCTCGCCCACCACTATGGGAGCATGTGGGCAGCTTGCCACTGTTGATGCTGAAATTCCCCTCCTTCTTCCCCCCTCCTCAAATCCCTCCTGATCTCCCGCCCGCTTCTTCTCCTCCTCAGTATCCTCCTCCTCCTCCTACTCCTCCTCCTCCTCCTCCTCCTCCTCCTCCTCCCTTGTGGGCGAGCCTAACCTGATCCTCCTCTGCCGCCTCCTCCTCCCCTTCTCCTTCTCCTCCTCCTCCTCCTCCTCCTCATTATCCTGCTCATTATCCTCCTCCTCCTCCTTTTTGTGTCCCCTTTTCCTCCTCCTCCTCCTCCTCCACCTCCTCGTCCTCCTCCTCCTCGTCCTCTCCTCCTCCTCCTCCTCCTCCTCCTCCTCCTCCTCCTCCTCTCTCTCGTCCTCCTCGTCCTCCTCCTCCTCCTGCCCCTCCTCCCCCTCGTCCTCCTCCTCCTCCTCCTCCTCCTCCTCCTCCTCCTCCTACTCTTAAGTCGGGCCTGTCCCCCTAGAGGGGGATTTTCGACGAAAAATAAAAAAATACCCGAACCATAGTCAAACAATAGTCCAAACATAGTCTCGAGACAATGTTTTAGTTGCTCTGACTTTTGGAGGATATGGTTTGAGTATTTTTTTATTTTTCGTCGAAAATCCCCCTGTAGGGGGACACGCCCGACATAATCCTACTCCTCCTCGTCATCCTCGTCCTCCTCCTCCGCCTCCTCCTCGTCCTCCTCCTCCTCCTCCTCCTCCCTCCTGCTCTTCCCCCTCTCCCCTCTACTTCCCCCCCCTCCTCTTCCTCTTCCTCCTCCTCCTCCTCCTCCTCCTCCTCCTCTTCCTCCTCCTCCTTCTCCTCCTCCTCCTCCTCCTCCTCCTCCAATCGCCGTGCTTCTACCTCCTCCCCTCCCCGAAGCGGGGCGCGAGCCCCCGCGGGCCAGAGCGGCGTGCGGGGGGACCACCTCCGTTGCGGCGATCGCAGGAGTGGCGCATGCTGTTGCGGAACTGGCACCCGGACAAGAACCCCGACAATAAGGATTGACGATGGTGATGGTGATGGTGATGGTAATGGCGATGGTATGCGTTTGATGATTATGGTGGTGATGTTGGTGATGTTGATGTTGATGATACCGCTGATGATGTTGATGTTGATGATGTTGATGCTGATGATGATGATGCTGCTTATGGTGATGATGGCCATGGTGATGGTGGTGATGATGCTGATGGTGATGATGGTGACGATGCTGCTGATGGTGACGGTGATGGTGATGGTGATGGTGATGGCGGTGATGATGATGTTGATGGCGATGATGATGATACTGATAATGATATTGACGATGATGCTGGTTTGGGATACTGACATTGACGATGATGATATTGGCGATGATGATGATACTGACGTTGACGATGATGATACTGATAATGATACGCCCCCCGCCCCCCCCCCCCGCCCTTGCTGGGCAGCGCGGGCGCCCCCCTCGCCCTTTCGCCAACGTCGCGCCGGCGACCCCTCCCACGCGCCGCCCGGCCTTTCCCCGGCGGGGCGGTGGATGGATCCCGCAGAGGGCAATCCCCACCAAGCCGCATCGCGCTGGGTTCGGGCGGCCACCCCGCCCAGGTCGCCGCCGTAGGGTCCGCAGCCTCGTCGCGGGCGGCTCTTCTCTCCCGGCCCCTGGCCCGGCCTGTCTGCTTGCGGCCGCTGCTTTCTCTCCTCCTTGTCCTCCTCCCCCTCCTCCCCCTCCCTTCGCTTCTGCTCGTTGCTTCCCTCCCTTTCCTTTCCTCCTGCTCCCTGCCTGCTGTCTCCGCCTGGCCCGTCTTCTGCCTGCCCGCCCGCCCCGCCGGCCCTGGCCTCCCGCCTGGGCGTTCGTCGTCGTCTGCCTGCTTCTCCCCTCCTCGTCCCCTTCCGCCGGACAGCACAGCCTGCCCAGAACCAGCGTGGCGGCATATAGGAGCCTGGCGCTGAGGGCTCGAGAGGCGAGCCTCGCCTCGGGCCTGCTGCGGACCAGGGCCGCCGCCTTCTCAAGCATTGCTGGGCGTTGTGACCACGTGCCCTTGAATGCGCGGTGCTCGGGAAGCTCACTAGGTTTGGGAATGTCTGATGCGAGTGCAATGGATCTGTACTGGGTTGCCTCGCTGGTAGTGCCTTGGCCTTTGTGTAATGGCACTGTGGTACCATGCTTCCATAAAAAAGGCTCTTGTTGGATAAGTGATGCCATGAGTAGTAATGGGCGTATGTGTCTGACAGTGCTAGCTGGAGCTGATTTGAGCACGCTGGTCGCGATTACGTCAAGTCTTGGCTGCTTGCGCCGCTTCACGTTTCTAATGCGCGTTGTTGTCTCGGATCGTGAAATGACGTAGTCCAGTGTGGCTGTCATGATTGGTGTGTTGAGCGTATGGTTGTAGCGTTGGGGGGTGCTTTCGTTGTCCGTGAGTTTGGCTCCTTCTTGCTTTGCGACATGTTTTGCGAATTCGTTTGCTTGTTGTTCGTCAGTTTCTAGTGCCTTTCCCATTGCGTCCACGAAGAGGGGCATCTTGGCTGCTCCTTTTCTGGTGGCTGGACCGTGGCGTAGTGCTGCCTTGGCGTTTTGCCATGCAACTCTATTTTCGCGCAAGTCGTGGAAGCTCTGGGACTTGTTGGATAGTGCCGTTATGTGGTCAGCTCAGTATTGTTTAAGTTGTTGAGCAAGTCGTGTTCTAGCTGCTGCGAAAAAAAGTCGCACTGCTGTTCCCGCGTCGTGATGTCTATCGGCTATGGACGTGTGTAGTGCCAAATGTAAATTGCGCATGTGCAGATCGGTGCGGCTACCCGTGAGGTATTGTGCGATGTCGTTGTTAAGCTTGTGTAACATAGTAGTAGTGTTTTTATTTATACTTGGCCGTAGTACTGATGTAGCGTGTCGTCCAAGTCGCATAAGTTCCACGGTGTGGTGCCACAGCGTCGGTAGGGAAACATTACGCGGCTGCTGCGTGAAGTACATTTGTGGTCTGCTGGTGATGCTGGTTGATGTGCGTGTCCCAGAGTGGTAGCGGCTGGTTGTCGACTAGGTTGGCGAATTGTGCTTGTCTATTTGGGTATTGCATGTTCGCTGGGTCATATGGAGGTGGTAGCTTGCTTTTGGCCTTGACGAGTGGTCGTTTGTGCTCGGTGGTCAGGTAAATGGGAAAATGGTCTTCGTTTTTATCTCCTGAGTCGTGGTGGTGGTCGACGTACAGGTCGGTGACGTAGGGTAGCCAGTCATTGGCGAGTGCTATGTAGTCGTTTCTGTGTTTCGTCGGCTTGCCCACGATTTCGCTGGATCAATGTGTAATTAGGTTCGCAGTTGATTATTATGTTGGTGCATGTGAGATCGTGGGCTGCCATGGGTAGTCGCACTTGCGTAGCATTGTCGTCTTCGCCTGCTTGTTGCTGTGCCGGTGGTGTTATGTCGCCACTGCCTGGCGACATATTGGTGTTGATCGATTGTATGTAGCCATTTATCAGCCAGGCTGTGGAAGGTTTCTCACCATTTGGCTATGTGTCTTGTGTCGTGTTGCATGTGCGGCGTGTGGGCAACGTAGATCGTTTCGCTAATGAATGGTGTTCGTAGCTTAATGATGAATAACATGTGGGAAGAGTGGAGTACTCTGAAGTGCTTGTATTTGAAGTAGGGCTATCGTTTGGGAGTTTGGCGCATGGAATTGCTGTGCGGACTAGTAGCCTGCATCCCAATTTGGATGGATGTTGTGGTGTAGTAAACTCTAGGTGTCGGCGTTGCTGTAGTCGTTCCGTGCTGTAGTCTCCTTATATGCCCATGATGTGGACCTTCTGCAGTACATAATGCTTGTGCTCGTAGATGTTGTCCTCTAGTCATGTGATAGGGAGTCTGCCTATTGTGTTGCAAGTCGTCACTTGTCGCGTCAACATGTGCTCTCTGTGCGTTATTGGTGGCAATATTGAAGTGCATGGTGGTCGTGCTGTCTTCTTTGGTGGTGATTGCTGCGCGTGGGCGTGGGTCGGCATTCGTCTGCTCGTTGAACGCCGTAGTGAGTCGTGTGGGTTGTTGAGTTACTGGGCTAAGTCGTGTTGTCCTCGTGTTGGATCACGGGGTAGGCGTAGTGGTCGTTGGTTGGGTCTTTTCGGTGTATGGTCCAGTAAGTTTGTTTGTGGTCTGCTAGTCGGTCTTGTAGGAGTGCGTCGGGATGATGGAATGTTGTGTCTGTTGTGCGAATCGCATCCGTGTTGGAGTGAACTGCTGCGTGTTTTCTGATGCTAATTTGTCTGCCAACTCGTTCTACGGATGGTCATCATGTCCATGTATGTGGTGTATTGGTATGGAATGTTGTTAGCGCGCTTGGTGGAGTAGTGTTTGTGTAATCTGTGTAATTGGATCGTCGCTGTGGGGTAGCTGGTTGAGTAGGTGGATGGCGTTGGCTGAGTCTGCGTGTATCTGCTTGTGCAGATGGGGCGGCTGCTGCGTAGCATATATTATTGCCCAGGTGATGTCGGTTAGTTCTATGTGTGGATTACCGAGCTGGCTCATGTCGAAAGTGCTTTGGATGCTGCTCATGATGTTGCCCTGAAAGCGTCAACTTGAGCACTACAAACGCTTATGCTGAGTCGTCCCTGGTGGTTTGTAACGGGCCGTCGGGGTAGATGAGTAACGTGGAGCACGTGGGTCGCGGTCGGTTGTAAAGTGCGAGCGTTACTTGCATAGTTGGGTGGTGTGAAATATTTGAGGGGTCGCGTTGTAGAACTATTATCTGGTTTGCGTTATGGAGAGAGGTGAGTAGATGTTTTGGGATAGCTCGTTGAAGGTGATGGTACGTACTACGCGTCTTGTCTTCGGGAGGAGATGAGTCGTTTGTGTCGCTAGCTAGGTAGCTTGTACACCTCTTTTGACCTCTTGGTGGGTCAGGCATGGGATTCCGCGGACTATGGCGTCGGTCTCTTGGCTTTTGGCAAGAGAAGCTATTTGGGTGGAACGGGCGAAGTAGGCTGCTAGTTTTTGTGGCACTGGTGGCTCTGAAGTTGTTGTGGGCCGCGGGTCGAAGTTTACGTAGCAATCGTCCTCCGCGGGTGCATCTTGCGGTGCATGCTTGGGTGGTGAAGGACTCGACCTGATCGTAACGTTGCGTTGTATGGCCAGTGCATGTGCTGTCGCAAAGTGATGCAGTGCTTCGGTTTTTTCCTCGTCATCCTGCTGCTGTGGAGCGGTAACGTGTTGCGGCGTGTCTCCCATGGGCAGTGAGTGTGTAGTCGTTGCTTTTCTTCGTTCTGGTGTATGCGGCTGTGGTGTGCCAGTTGAGTATATCTCCGTTGGCGTGATGAGTGGTGTTTGTTGTTGTGGTGCTCTTGGCGGTAACTGCTCCGTCGGTGTGATTGGTGGCTCTGGTGATGAGTCAACACCTGTGGTGAAGCTGCTTATTGTAGTGGGTTGGGCGTGTCTGTGTGGTGTTGTATTGGAATGCGCGTGCTGGTGTGCGTCGTCGTGAAGTCGTCCTTCATGTCGTCGTCCTTGTCGTGAACGTCGTCGGCGTCCTCGTCTATGATTCCGTCCAGTTCGTCATTCAGTCGATTAACTTCGTCCTCCACTTGTGATTGATGTACCTGTTGACGTTGTAGTTTGTTGTTTATTGTTCTTATTACTTGTATGATTATTATATGAGCCTTTCTTGTTCGACGTGGCGGTCAATGCGGGTCTCGTCTTCGATGCCATTGTCGAGGTCTGTTACTAGTAGTTCTTGTCCTGGCCGAGATTAGATTTTTTTCCGTAGGTCTCTTCTGCTTGTCGTAGCAGTGAAGCTAATTATTCTTCTCTTTCTCTGCGCCAATTTTCATATTCGCATTGTGCTGTCATGTGCTCGCGTATCGTCGTCTGCTGTTGAAGTACGTCTGCCTCAGGACCTTGTTGGCAGTGTTCTGATGTACGACGTCGCTGCTGGTAGTGTTGATTGGTCATCTTAGGTTGCTCTGTCGCGCTGGGCCATGATGAGGCGTGCTGCTCGTTGCTCGTTGTATTTGTCAAGTTGGCTACGCGCTGTTTGTTGAAGTCGTTGAGCTGTCTGTAGTGCTTCTTGTGCTGCTGTAACTTCTTGATCGAATTCTGCGTGTACCTGTGCCCGTTGTGCTACGTGTGTTGCGCACTGTTCTTCGTGGCCGTGGTGCTGTTGTGCATGCCATCTGGGTTGTCGAATTTCAGGCGTTAGACATTGTCCCTGGGAGTGTATCTTCTGTTCTGTCAGCAACATTCATGGGGTATGTGTTTGTGTTAGTTCTTCTTGTTGAAAAATGTAGTGTTGCTGTACATGCTGGATAGGGTGCTGCATGCGTTCTTCTATAGCTTGCTCTGATTTGGAGATGTCCTGAACGTTGTTGCCGGTGGCTGCGGGTGGTTGGTGTTTCGGGAGCCTTGAGACGGGGGTCAGTGCAAACGGGGGTCAGCCAGGGCGCCAGATCCTGCAGGATCCTGCGAAGACCCCCTCGGGCTGACCCGGGTTAGGGAGCCGCTCGTGGCCGCCAGGCGGCCGCACATATTGGCTGACCCGGGTTTGCGAAGACCTGCGTTGCAGTTTTTTTTTCCTGCAGTGCAGTTTTTGGTTTCCTGCTGACCTGGGTCTGGATTGACCTGGGTCAGAAGATCCCCGAGTGTTGTGGTGCCGATGGTTCTTCTCCATCGTCTGGTCTTAATTCAGCGATTGCCGCTTCTGGCTTCCCTTCTGACCTCTTCTGCGCAATGCGCGTGGTCTGGTACTGGTCGTTCTGTGCTCGGAGATGATTGATTTGTGCGTGGTATCTGAGCGCTTGAGCTGCAATATTCCCTATATGTTGGTGTCTTTGCCCGTTTTGTCTTGTTGTGTGCTCGGCTTCACGCTGTGCTGGTGCTTCTAGCCATACTGCAGTCGCCTTGCTGTCTTGCATGTGTGCATGTGTAACTCTGTTTGTCAGAGTGCTTGCGTGTGCTCACGGGGCTCGTGGTAATCGTTGGGGAGGTGGCCGTTCGTTGCTTGCAGTCGTCGCATGGTCCCTTCTGCTGCTTGCAGTTGTTGTTGTAAGCGGGTCTCCTTGTCTGTGTCTTGTTGGGCCGTTTTGAGCTATGTGATTGTCCAGTCGTGGGCTTGGAGTTCGCCATAAGTGTTTGAGTATTGCTTTGAGCTTCGGTGTCTTGTCGTCCTTGTCCGCGTTGGGTGTGGGTGTTTCGAGTGGAACAAAAGGTGGTCGCACGCGTGGGTATAAATTGAGTTGCACTCTTTGTGCACGTGTGGTGTAGGTGCTTGTGGGTTGGGTGTGTGTTGTCCGTGGTTGGCCAGCTCCTTCTCCAAGTTGGCGTACGTCTTGGTTTTGTGTATGTTGTCCGCATGCTGCTGTTGAACTTGCTTCAAGGTTGCTGCCGAGATCTTGGTGCATGTGGCGTAGTCAGATTCGAGCTTGCGTATGTATTGCAGTTGGTCGGTTTCTGGCTTTGGCCGAGCAGCTGTCTCTTTACGATTGCCAGCTCATGACGTAGTTGCCCTGCATCTTGCCTTGCGTTCTCCATTGCCAGTATGTGTGTAGCGAGCTTCCTGATGTCGGCGTTTTTTGGGATGTATCCAGTGCCCCCACTTCCAGGGGTGTGGCTACAGGCTGATCTTCGTGTACAGCGTCGTTGTGATATGCTTCTGCTATGCTGTCGATCCGTGTCTGAGTCTCCTTCGTAGTGTACGCTGTGTGATCTGGGATGCTGCCGAAGCTTGGTTGTGGCACGTAGTCGCCGTGCTTGGTTGGTGTAGTCGGTAGTTGTTTTGTGTTGAGTCTTGGCGTAGTCGTGCGCTGCTGTTTGGGTATGGATGGTTGTTATGTCCAGTATGGTGTAGCTGCAGCTGCTTGGTAGTAGTTGTCGCCTTGGTGCTGGTGGTATTGTGTCTGTGCTGCATAGTAGGTCGGAGCCTGTTGAGCTGGGTTGGCGTATGCACTGTGACCGACTGGCTGCCAGGATGGCCCTTGACCTTTGCCGTATGGTTGCTCCTGCTGTTATTTATTTTTGCTTTTGCCTTTGGCCTGGGGGGCTTGTGTGTGGCCGTACATTGTGTCGTTCGGCTGTCTTGTTGGTTGTTGTGCGTTGTGGTTTTGGTCGAGTAGTAGTTGTGTTGCTTGTAGCTGCTGGTAGGTGGGTTGGTCGAGTAGTGTGCGTGCTGATGCTACCCGTAGTAGTGTGCGTGCTGCTGCACGCTTTTCCCCCTCCCTGCGGTGCCAGGCGAGGTTGAGAGAGGTCGACGGAGTCGTGTTGAAAGTCGGGTCCCTGGCCAAAATGGCCCTGCGTGTGGTGCTCTTTCGGTGCGGATGTCCACGGAGTCGTCGTGTGCTGGTCGTGGTGGGCGCTAGACGCAGTTGTCGATGCCGCGAGCCCGCAGTTCGGACGTCGTGCACCGCAGCGCAAGAGCGAGGAACAGGGGCACAATATGGTGTATAGGTGAAGGGAACAGGGTGCAAAACAGGACGGGATGTGAATGGGATAGGGGGTCTTAGATGCGCGGCTGGCCCCCCGTGGGCGGGCACGTTGCCGCAGCCTCGGCACGCCGTGGCTCTTCCTCCTCCTCCTTCTCTCTCTCTCTCTCTCCTCCTCCTCCTCCTTCTCCTCCTCCTCCTCCTCCTCCTCCTGCTCGTCCTCCTGCTCTTCCTCCTCCTCCTCCTGCTCCTCGACGACGGCGACGACGACGACGGGACGGGGACGGGGACGGGGACGACGACGACGACGACGACAACGACGACGACGACGACGACGACGACGACGGGGACGGGGACAGGGACGGCGACGACGACGACGGGGACGGGGACGGGGACGGGGACGGGGACGACGACGATGACAGCGACGACGGCGTCAGCGAGGCTCGCGAGCCCTCGTCGGGGCACTTGTGTGCCCTGCTGGCCTCTCATGGTGGCCAGGGGATTCTCGAACATCTTCGCATGCCGCTGGCGGTTTTTGAGATGCTCTCTGAGGCTTCTGGTGAGGATTGGTCACCGGCGGCGACATGAGGGATAGGCTCAGGGGGACGCATCGACCCCCAATCGCCCAGTGATCGCCCATACTGGCCGATGGCCCAACCCCGCCCAGGAACCTGTGGATTCACTACCGGGGGCCTCATCGCCGATCTCTCGGCGACGTATCGCTGATATAAGCTCGATGTTTCCCACTGAGCCGGGTCCCCACCCCCAACGTTGCCCCTCGTGGCAGAGGTTGTTCCGTGCTCCTTGGCTGAGGCTGCGGCTTCCACGCCACACCCGGAGGGGCACGAGCGGGCTCCCCAGACGGGTGCACGCGCAGCTCCGGCGCGCTCGTCTCGTCTCGTCCCCGAGGCTTGCCTCGAGGAAGAAGAATCAGAGCCCCGAATCATCAGGGGTAACTCGGGTCAGGGCTAACTCGGGTTCGTTTCTTGGGAATCCAAACCCGAGTTACCCCGGACCCGAGTTATCCCGGATAACTCGGGCGTCCAGAGCCCCGAATCATCAGGGATAACTCGGGTCAGGGCTAACTCGGGTTTCTTTCTCGGGAATCCAAACCCGAGTTACCCCGGACCCGAGTTACCCCGGATAACTCGGGCGTCCAAAAGAAGCGACGTAAACATAAACTTTTGGCGCTCCGCGCGGATTTCTTGGATCCGCGCTGGGCCCCCCCAGCGACGCCTCTGGCGCCGCCCCTGGCGCGCTCCGCGCGCCAGGGAGGGAGGTCTGGCGCAGATCCAAGAAATCCGCGCGGAGCGCCAAAAGTTTATGTCGTTGCTGTTTTTTCTTCTTCTATTCCCGTTCGCCTTTGTTCCCCAGTTCGCTCCCGGTGAATCCCACCGCTTGGTGCCAGCGTCGGATTGCCCTTGACCGCTGAGCGCCCGCGGGTTTACAAGTTTCTTCCGGCTTCAGCAGTCTCTCGGGCTGGAGTCGGCTGGGGACTTCGAGGGGCCCGGCCCGGTTTGTAAGGTCAGCAGAGGAGGGGGGGGGGAGAAATCAGGAGGGAACAAAAAACACACAGACACAATGAATCGTCGATCCCCAGGAAATATGGGAAAATATGGGAAGTGGGGGGAAGACAAAAACCAAGAAAATATCGAAAAAATATTGGGGATCCTGTTATTTGTGTGTATCTCTTTGTGTGTCCTTGGGCGCCTTCAGAGGGAGGGGTAGAAAGGAGTCCCCTCGTCGCCACGGCTGGACGCGGCTCGCAGAACTGCACAGTTTCAGCGCAGGGAGGGGCGAGGGGACGGGTTTTGAGCGGAGCTGCCGTCGTCACCCGCCAGTGGCCGGCTTTCTCGAGGCCCACCCGGCGCAGAGCCCCCTTGGCCGCTTCCAGCTCTTCAGGGTCAGGGCTGGGAGAGGCATGCGCACGCAGGTGCCGAGCCCAGGGGTTCGCTCGGCCAGGGCCGATGCTCAAGCAGTGGCGAGGCGTCCTGGCTCGCCTACACCCCCACCAGAGAATGTTCTGAGAACTGTTTGTGGTCTGCACGAAATGTTCTTAGAACACTTCGTGGTAGGCCTACAGGAATGCCGGGACGGTCCGTCCCTGCTCAAGATATGGTTGGATTGTTGGCGTCGCCCAAAGGATGTGGCCACGGAGGTGTTCCAGTTCCTTCAGAAGGGAAAGAACCTTTTGAATCTACAATGAGGCCTCCGCCCTGCATGAAAAAGAGAAGAGAGGAGAGGACAAGTAGCAGGAGAGGGACGAGAAGGAAGGAGGAGGAGGAGGAGGAAGAAGCGAGGGGTGCTCCTGGGTTGGCATTCTCCTCTCCTCGTCGCTCTCTCCCACTCTCCTCCCTCTCCATGGGTCTCCTTGCTCCCTCCCTGCTTGCCCCTTGGAGCTGCGTCTGGTTGATATCATAATGGGTTGCAGATATTATATCGTATGTTTCCGACATGATTTCAATTCACCCTGAGGCGTTGGCATACGACATGTGTTTGTCTATGGACTTGCCCACGGGTGCACGCATGCTTTGCACATGGGTATACTCGCCATTCAGCCTGGATGCTACATGATCGCCCAGGAGTGACTGTTGGTTTGCCTGCTCTTGCGCATGCACAACCTCGCTTGCCTCTGTGCGCCTACCGAGCGCTACTGCTTCCTATTCTTCTCTCGGCTTCGATTTGGAGTCGAAGGTATGAGCCTGAGTCGGCACAGAGGTACGATAGGTTCATGCGGCCTTGGCGCGCTGGCGACGCCAGCGAAGGCGTTCCGAAGGCGTTCAATGATGCAGGGTTGAATTCTGCGGCGCGGAAGCGCCGAGGGATACGGCAACGCCATCGGGCCCGACGGCATTCAGCCTTGAACGATCGGGGCCGCGAGCGATTCAAGGTTGAACGATCGACGCCGCACGGGCCTCCCGTGTCATGCTTTCCTGGCCGCGACTGCGCTGCGGGCCGCCGCAGCGCGGTCCCCGCGCGGCGGGGGACAGGGCCCGGGCAGGCGCCGCGGCTGCGTGCGCGGGTCGTCCCGTCTGGCCCGGTCTCGTCGGCCGCGCGGGGAGGTGTTGCCGTCGGTTGGTGCGCACGTGCTCGCCCTCCCCCCGCCTCCCGTGGTATCCTCGACTTCCTCCTCGACTTCCTCCTCGACTTCCTCCTCGGCCTCCCCCCCCCCCCCGGCATCCTCGACTTCCTCCTCGCGATGTCCTGGGACCACGATCCTGCCCCGCTCGTGCCCCTTTGCTCCGTCGACTGCGTCCGTGTCGTCTTCAGCACACGGTCGGGTGGCACGTGTTGTTTGCGGACAGTCATCGGGGGCGGAAAAGAGGGGGGTGATGACTAGGGGGGGGGGATATCATGGCGCGGGCCATGATATTTCCCCAGATTTCATGGCGCCTCTTCTTATTTCATTACGTCCCTGGCCCCCCCGCTGGGCCGCGCACATGCCGCCGGTCATGATCTGCACCCCCCCCCTCTTGGACGCCCCCCTCTTTGCCGCCCCCGAAGTCAGGGCCCCAGTAGACGCGATTGCGTCTCACATGATTTCCCATGTTTCCGTGTGCTTCTGTCGAGCCATTGGTGCCCCATGGTTGTTACCATCATTCAGTTGTGTGTGTACCCGATCTTGCTAGTCACCGCTTGTGCCATGTTTCTACGAACGGGGTTTCTCTACATTTGTGTCATGTGGTTGTGGAGTCTACTGAATGATGATCGTTATCGAGCGTTCTTCGTACGATCAAATCGCGGCCATGTTCTCTGATGGTAGTTCTGGCGCTTCGTCACAGTTCTTACCTGACAATCTCTATACAGTCGGACCGAGGTATAAGATCGAGATCGATTCGCGGAGGGTACCCTACTGTTCCACCCTGGGGGAGTGCACCCTCGAATGGTCCTCAGTTTGGCCGGCGGAGGGTCTCATGTTCTTGAGGGATGTTCTTCTGGCCTAGGTCCGATTGTGTTCCCATCTCTTTGTGGTCCCTTGTTCCCATCCGCGACCCTTCCGAATCCTACCCTCCGCTTCTCCGGGAATATTGGCATCTGCACGTGATAGGTATGCTGTCCCCTGGCGCCACTTCGAGCTTGTCTTGTTCCTTGCCACGTATGCAGAAGGCGCTCCATGTTTTTTCACCTCATCAGCTCACCGTAGGAGGACAACGATGACACAGATCCACCTCGTGCCCCCCCCCCCTTCTCCCCTCCAGATGTCTTGTTCCTTGCCACGTATGCAGAAGGCGCTCCATGTTTTTTCACCTCATCAGCTCACCGTAGGAGGACAACGATGACACAGATCCACCTCGTGCCCCCCCCCCCCTTCTCCCCTCCAGAGGGGAGGGACACATGCAGATGAGCAGGGGGAGGGAGGGGGAAAAGGAGGTCGACCTGTATAGACGTTGGATTCCCAGCTCGTTGTCTCACTCTTCGCGCTTCATCAGTATTTCCCCCCCCCTTGGGGCCCCATCCGATCGCAGCGTGCGCCTCGTCTTCCCTGCCTCTCCCCCGCCTTCTCACCCCCCCCCTCTTCGCTCCCCTTCTCGCACTTCCTCCACTCCCCCCCCCCCTCCTCTCCTCTCCCCTCCCCTGTCTCGCACCTTCTCCACCCTCTCGCACTTTCTCCACTCACCCCCCTCCTCTCCTTTCCCCTCCTTCTCTCGCACGTTCTCCACCCCCTCGCACTACCTCCACATACTCGGGGTGCCGTGTTGGAGGGGGGGCGCGGACCAAAGGGGGGGGATCACGGATCCTTTGTGCAGGCGGTCGGCGATCATCCGGGGTCGTTTTGGAGCGGGCGAGGATTGGAGGGGGGAGATCACGGCCAGGGCCAGGAGATCTCTCCGAGGCCTTCGGGCTTTGAGCGGCCTGGCCAGCAGACCTCTCCTGGAGCTGGGAGGCTCCGAGTAGATGGGGTCGGAGGATCGCGCCGCACCACCGATGCATCGGCGATGCGGCTCGATGTGTAGCCCGATGTTCTCCACGCCGACGTCGGCGATGTATCACCGACGCCGCCGCTGCATCGCCAATGCATCAAGGCATCGGCGATGCGGCGAGATTTTTCTACCGATGCATCTGCGATGCGGCTCGATGTGGAGCCCGATGTTCTCCACGCCGACGTCGGCGATGCATCACCGACGCCGCAGCTGCATCTCGGCGACGAGCAAGGGGGGGAAGTCTGGAGGAGAAGGCCTTCTCAGAAGGCGGCGGGTCTTCTCAGAAGCCCTCGCGCCTTCTGAGAAGTGTTCTGCGTCTTCGGGGAAGGCTCAGAGCACTTCTCAGAAGGCTGGGGGGCTTCCGAGCCTTCTAAGAAGGCATTCTCCTTCTCACTTCCCTCTCGGGCTCACCGCCGAGCATCGCCGATGCATCAATGCATCGGCGAGGCGGCGTGCTGCGCCGTCCCCAACCGCTCGGACCCCCTCGGGGAGCGCATGGCCTCGAACGGATAGTCTTCCGATCCTGTGCCCAGTCTGGCTCCCACTGAGCCGCTCGCAGGAGCGCTCCATCACCATCGTTCCTTCCTCCTACTCCTCCTCTTCCTCCTCCTCGTCCTCCTCTTTCTCCCCCTCGTCCTCCCCCTCCTCCTCCTTCTCCCCCTCCTCCTCCTCCTCCTCCTCTTCCTCCTCCTCGTCCTCCTCCTCCTCCTCCTCGTCCTCCTCCTCCTCCTCCTCCTCCTCCTCCTCCTCCTCCTCCTCCTCGACCTTCGAAGATGGTCGCGACCGCACCTCGCTGAAGCAGCCCTGCATGATTCCAGCTGTGCGGCGCGGGCCCCGCCCTCGTGCGCACCGCCGCGCACCGCGCCCGCCGCGCACCGGGCAGGCCGCTCCTCGGGGAGCCGGGCCGCTCGTCGCGCCGCCTGGCCTTGCCGGGGCCTCCAAAGGGGCATTGTTTTTCCCAACCATCCTGTGGTGTTGGGTCCTCGTTTTGGAGAGACCGCACCGCACCCATTTCGGCACAACCCTCACACGTTTCGTGGCCCCATAGGGAGCTCCACCGAGGGCCCCAGTGGCTGCGTTGGCATGGCGGCACCGCACCCATTTCGGCACACCCCTCACACGCTTCGTGGCCCCATAGGGAGCTCCACCGAGGGCCCCAGTGGCTGCGTTGGCATGGCGGCACCGCACCCATTTCGGCACACCCCTCACACGTTTCGTGGCCCCATAGGGAGCTCCACCGAGGGCCCCAGTGGCTGCGTTGGCACGGCGGCACCGCACCCATTTCGGCACACCCCTCACACGTTCGTGGCCCCATAGGGAGCTCCACCGAGGGCCCCAGTGGCTGCGTTGGCATGGCGGCACCGCACCCATTTCGGCACACCCCTCACACGTTCGTGGCCCCATAGGGAGCTCCACCGAGGGCCCCAGTGGCTGCGTTGGCACGGCGGCACCGCACCCATTTCGGCACACCCCTCACACGTTCGTGGCCCCATAGGGAGCTCCACCGAGGGCCCCAGTGGCTGCGTTGGCATGGCGGCACCGCACCCATTTCGGCACACCCCTCACACGCTTCGTGGCCCCATAGGGAGTTCCCTCTCATTCGTTCAACCTGCTTTGCGGTACTCGTAACTGCATATGGTTGGGTCCATCGCCAGGGTAATTTTATTTATTTGTTGTTTTTTACTTTTTACCTAACAGCGAAGACTGATAGGTTTCTAGTAGGGTCAAAAGATAGCATCATGACGCCCCAGGGGGGTCTGGGCGCGATCCGGGGGAGTGCCGGGGACTTTTTAGCCAACAGTTACACACTTCGTGCTCTTCGAGGTCCCAGAACTCCATTCATGGGCCACATTTTGAATGCCCGGAGCCAACTGTAGGCCACTTCGTGGTCTTCGAGTTCCCAGAACTCCATTCCTTCGCATGATTTTGAATGCCCGAGCCAACTGTAGGCCACTTCGTGTTCTTCGAGTTCCCAGAACTCCATTCCCGGGCCACATTTTGAATGCTGAGGCAGGCTGATGCGGAGGCTGAGGCTGAGGCTGAGGCAGGCTAATGCTGAGGCAGGCTGAGGCTGAGGCTGAGGCTGATGCAGGCTGAGGCCGAGGCCGACGGCAGACTGAGGCTGAGGCTGAAGCAGCCTGAGGCTGAGGCAGAGGCAGGCTGAGGCTGAGGCTGAGGCAGGCTGATGCTGAGGCAGGCTGAGGCTGAGGCTGAGGCTGATGCTGAGGCTGAGGCTGAGGCTGAGGCTGAGGCTGAGGCTGAGGCTGTGAGGCTGAGGCTGAGGCTGAGGCTGAAGGCTGAGGCTGAGGCTGAGGCAGGCTGAGGCTGAGGCTGAGGCTGAGGCTGAGGCTGAGGCTGAGGCTGAGGCTGAGGCTGAGGCTGAGGCTGAGGCTGAGGCTGTGACTGCGACTGCCGTTGCCACTGCGACTGCCATCGCGAATGCGACTACGACTGCGAGAACAGCAGAATTCTACAGCAGGATTCTCATCTGAATCTTAAGGGGAATGCTTCCAGATATGCTCCCACACATCGCTGTTAGGTTGCTTTGCCGGGATCATTTTTTTCTTGGAAAAATACTGCATTTGTTTTGCTCAGCCTCGCTAGGGCCTCTGGGGACGACCTCCAGAGGCCCTTCGGAGCACGGGGCCTCCGATCGGCCACGCGCAGAGGGGTGTGGGGGGGAGGGGGGGGCTTGGTAAGGCATTGGTTTTGCTGTATCGTGGTGGTTAAGTAGTGGTTCTAGTCGCGTTCTAGTCGCGGCCTTGTCGCGACTAGAATTCTAGTCGCGTTCTGGTCGTGGGGCCGTTTCGGAGTGGAGCCCCCCGGGGGCTCCTCAGAAGCACCCCCTGCCTCTCAGAGGGCGCGGGCCTCGGCTACAGGTCCAGGGCCAGGGCCTTCTGCGTGGCGCGCTCTTCGCAGAAGCACCCCCTGCCTCTCAGAGGGCGCGGGCCTCGGCTACAGGTCCAGGGCCAGGGCCTTCTAGGTAGCGCGCTCTTCGCAGAGGCACCGCCTGCTTCTCAGAGGGCGCGGGCCTCGTCTACAGGTCTAGGGCCAGCGCCTTCCAGGTGGCGGGCTCTTGGCCCTGCCGGGGCCTCCCGGGAACTTCTGGGGACAACGTCCAGAGTCAGGCGATCGCAGACATGGATTCAGGGGGCGTGGATGAGCGACGGGTCCCGTTCCCGTTGGACATCGCGGACTTCCGCCGCCGAACGAGGCGGCACCTGCCGCATTTTGGGGAGGGCACCTCCCCCGATCCATTCAGGGGCGGAAAAGAGGGGGGTGATGACTAGGTGGGGGGATATATCATGGCGGGGGTCATGATATTTCCCCAAATTTCATGGCGCCTCTTCTTATTTCATTACGTCCCTGGCCCCCCCGCTGGGCCGCGCACATGCCGCCGGTCATGATTTGCACCCCCCCCTCTTGGACTCCCCCCTCTTGGCCGCTCCCGATCCATGGATTTGGTGACCACGCGCCCAATCCATGGATCGCTAATACATGTCGGCGCTCCCCCGACAGAGGTCCGTCAGACGCACGGGGCTTCCAAGCGGTGTGGTGACCACACCCAGTGGTGGGCCAGTGGGGATTCGGGTCGCCGCACGGTTTCGAGATTCGGGTCGTTCTCTGGGGCTGTGTCTCGGGCGATTGGGGCCTCCAGGGTCCCAACTCCCCAAGCCGCACGGTGACGGACCGTGCAGTGGGATCCTTCGCAATTTCGAGGTCACCGCCGCACGGTCTGTCACCACAGGTTTTTGGGACCCCCACCGTAGGAGGCCAGCTTCTGTTCGGAGGCACTTATTTCGAAGTTCGGGTGCTTTTCGGGTGGCCATTCGCATGCGTCTGCTGAGGGGCTTCCGATGAGGAGGGGAAGATAGGAGGCGGAGGAGGAGGGAAGTGTCCAGATTGTGCAAGGGAAGCGCCGGGAAGCTCGAGGTGCATGCAGTGTTGTGTCTTCTTTCTATATGATTCAATCGCTTCGCTCATTCCGCCGGCCCTTATTGTAGCATCGCTGGCACTTGCGGGGCCGCTTGGGGGCCTCCTGAGGGCCTCGTGGGGGCATCTTATTGGGTGTTTCTGGGGGCCTCTCGGGGCCGAGGGGTCGAAATATCCGTGCGTGTCTCCCGTCTGGACCCTGGACCCCCTCTTGGAGCCGTCTTGGGAGCCTCTTGGGCTGTCTTGGAGGTCTCTTGGGTCGTCTTGGGGCCCTCTGGGGCGGTTTTGGGGCCCTCTTGGAGGCCTCTTGGGCCGTCTTGGGGCGATCTTGGGGGCCTCTTGGGCCGCTTTCGACGTTGTGAAAGCTCAAGTGGCGACTCTGCTAAAAATATACGTTTTGTTTAAAGAATGGGACGATTGTTTCCTCTTGGGGCCCTCTTGGGACGCCTCTTGGGGGCCTGTTGGGGCGTCTGGGAGCCATCTTGGGCGTCTTGAAGCGAGCGTGTGGCATCTTGGAGCACTCTGGAACCATCTTGGGGGGCTCTTGGCGGCCTCGCGGCCCTTGGGGCTCTCTGGAGAGACTCGAGGGCGGCGCCCAGGAGGAACACCATCTCTGAGTCGGACCACCCGTGACCTGCCCGGGACCTTGCCGGGATTTTGCCGGGTTACTTTTCGTCCGGGGACCTTCAGGGGCCGCCCCGCGCGCGCGAAATAGAACTATTGTTAACCAGTTACAGGAGATCTTAGCACGCCTCCGGCCCGTTGGGCCAGCGAATTGAACCGCTTCGCTCATTCCACCAGCCCATGTTGAGGTGTGCCCATGGCGGGCGAGAATGAGGATAGGTGATTGGATAGAAGAGGATGATGATGATGATGATGATGATGATGATGATGATGATGATGATGATGATGATGATGATACTGATGCTGATGCTGATGCTGATGCTGATGCTGATGCTGATGCTGATGCTGATGCTGATGCTGATGCTGATGATGATGATGATGATGATGATGATGATGATGATGATGATGATGATGATGATGATGATGATGATGATGATGATGATGATGATGATGATGATGATGATGATGATGAGCAGGAGGAGGAGGAGTAGGAGGATGAGGAGGAGGAGACCTCTCGACGGTTTCTTGGGGCACTGAGGGGACCAAATTGGGTCGCGGACACTACGCCTCTTTGGTCTCTTGGGAGGCCTCTCGGGGGCCTCTTGGCGGTATTTGCCGGACCTCCCGGGGCCTCTTGAGGGCCCCTGTGGGGCATCCTTCTGGGCTTCCAGGAGCCTCTTGATGGCTTCTAGGGGACCTGCTGCTGGTCTCGGGGGCCATCTTTCGGGGAATGGCTCGATGTCTGTTCGGGTACCCCCTCTTGGGGCCCCATGGGAGCCTCTGTGGAAGCCTATTGGGCCGTCTTCGGGCCCTCTTGAGCCATCTCTGGGCCGTCCTGGGAGCCTCATGGGCTGACTGCGGCTCGTGGGTCGTCCTGGGCGGTCTGAAGCTTGAAAAGGCTGTAACGCCTAAATCTTTCAAACACCTAAGCCAAATCAGTGAGTTTTGCCTCTTCGGGCGCCTCTCGGGGTCGTCTTGGAGCCTTGGACGTCGTGGGCGCGTCTTGGGCGCCCCTTGGGCCGTCACACGAGACAAACTTGGGCCATCTTGGAACGCTCTGGGTCTGAGGCCGTGGGGCCTGCGTCTCCTTGGGGCGTTCCTGGGGCGCTCTGGCAGAGCCGCGCCCAGGAGTTCCGGCATCCGTGGCCCGATCTTGCCGGGAGTTTGCTGGGTACTCTTCGTCCTGGTCCCAGTGGCCGCCACGAACTAGAAAGACTCTGAAGCTCTTAATGGAGATTTTATCACGCGTCTGGCCCGTTGGGCTGGCGAATTTCGCAATTGGCTCGCGTTTGTCTCCAGCGTGAAAGGCTCTCCGACCACGATGAGATACATACATTATCAACAGCCGACCTGGGGCTACCTTCGCCTGGACTCTGCCAGCTTGCATCAAGCGCATCACAGCTTCCGATCTTAGACAGCGCGCCTGCAGCCAACGCTGCCTATACTATTGCCATCGACCCGATTCGAAGAGCGCTGTTACTCGAGATGCAGCCTGATGGGAGGTAAACGCCAGGGGCGTTCGGTTCGGCTTCGTCTCGGAAGCTGGCACCTCTCATCCTCACCATTGGCTACCGCCAGGCTCACCTCAGGCCTCGGATCAGCTTGAAACCTCTCAGCCAGGACCACGAGTTTATACATATATATATATATATACACATGCATCTATAGATACATATATCTTGTACCACACAGGGGTCCAGGACGGGCATGGCACGGGCAAGTGATATTGTATAGCTGCCAGCCTCCCAGCACCGAGCACGCCAGAGCTTTCTGGACGTGGCCAAACCCTCGGTGGGATCACGTCGCCAGCGCGGCGCCAGAGAACTCCACAGATCAAGGCAGCGCCTGCTCCAGGCATGACAGCCGCGATTCGCACCATCGGTTCGGCCTCCTCCTCCTCCTCCTCCTCGTCCTCCTCCTCCTCCTCCTCCTCTTCCTCGTCCTCCTCCTCTCCGTCCTCCTCCCTCCTCTTCGTCGCCATTTTCCTCGTCATCCCCCCCACATTCGTCTTCACTGGGAAGGCCTTACGGCCGGGGCCGGCCAACGCCAGCGATCCCCCCCCCTCCCGGACTTCCCAGGGCCCCCAGGGAGGGCGGCCTTCGGACCCGGGACCCCCCCCTTTGCTCTGACGGTCTGCCGTGGCACGAGCGGCGAGCTGCTGTGCAGCCAGAAGGGAAAGCCGCATTGGGGGGCCCCTTCACTCTCTGGCCCGGCCTCGTGCCAGCGCCGCGCCCTTACTGGCCAGAGAGTGTGCCAAGGGGGGCCGTTGTCTGCACCTCCTCGCGCCCTCCGTCCAGCTCGGCCCTCGCCCATCCTCGTTCCTTGTATTTGTGCATCTTGGCCGTTGCATTTGGGACCACAGGTAATTCGGGGTCCTCGTGCGCATGTGTACGGCGAGAACAATTGTGTGCGTGCGACTGTGCTCGTGAGTGTGTGTGTGGGTGTGCGCGATTGCGTACATGTGCTTATGCGTGTTTGGATGTGTGTGTGAGTGTGTGGGTATTCGCAAATGTGCGTATGTGTGTGTGCGTACGTGCGTGCGTGCGTGCGTGTGTGCCTGTGTGTGTGCGGGCGGTCGTTTTTCTACGCCGCGACGCCAAATAGTGCGGGCGTTTGTGTGGGTGTGTGTTCCTTTCTTGATTGGCTTCCTACTTCGGCTGCGACGTACGTGGCTCACCGGCTAACTCATGCAATTTCCCAATTAGGCTTGCCTACGCCGAAGGGGTTCTTACTACTTGTTTTTGAAGAGCTGGTGGGTGCGCGTTGTTGCCCAGCCTTATTTCTCGGGTTGCCTGGCCTCCACCGAGTTGCCCAGTTGACCGGTTGCCCGGTCGCCCACGGTTGCCCAGATGTCTGGTTGCCCGGTTGCCCAGGTTGCTTGGCCGCTTGCCGGTTTGGTGAGCGTTTTTGTTTTTTTCCTCCCGAGGGTAACGCTCGTTTCCTGGGCCAGACCCTCCCTTAGTAACCGTAACGATCGTTTTTGGGGCGGGTGGCCTGGACACCCCCTCTACATGCTATGGTGCACACAGGTGATTGATGCGCCAGTGGCGCGGACGCACCTTGGCGGGTGCACGCTGCGGCCGCCGTTACCGTTACCCTCCCGCCCGAACCCCCTTTTCCCCTTTGGATGCCGATCGCTACCAGGGAAAGACAATGAATTGTCATTTGCCTAGATTGCCCAGGTTGCTTCGTCGTACTTGCCAAGCAATGCAACAGCAAAGCAAAATCTAGCCAAGCGCACAGCAGCGCCAGGCAACGCCAAGCAATGCCAAGCAAATCAATGCAAATTAAGCAACGCCAAGCAATGCCAAGCATTGCCAAGCAATGACAAGCAACGACAAGCAACGCCGAACAACGCCAAGCAATGCCAAGGATTGCCAAGCAAAGCAATGCAAAGCAGTGCCAAGTAATACCAAACAACGCCGAGCAATACAAAGCAAAGCCAAGCAACGCCAAGGAACGTCCAGGAACGCCAAGCAATGCCAAGCAATGCTAAGCAATGCACAGCAATGCCAAGCAATACCGTTTAAGAAACTTTTCCCGGATTGGGGTCGTGCCGGGTTCATCTTCAGCACTATCTTCTTTCATTCAGTTCCGTTCTTCCTCTGGCCGCTTGGATCTGCAATCTCTTGTTCAGCTACACCCCGATTTGGCTGGTGCATAAGAGTAAGAGGATGGTGATGCATTTCTGATCCCTTGCCTAAGCCGCACGACTGATCACTCCTCGACTTGGTCGTAGTGCGGTTGCGTGGGAGCCGCTGTAAGCGCTTGTCGGCCGCCAGTCGCCAGTTCCATGTTAGCCTTTCTGGCTGCCTTTCTCCCTGCAACCGGTTACAGCCTCCCCGAAGGTCTAGGCTGCCCTGGCTTCCCGACGAGCGCAGGCTTTGAGCGTGCGTTCTCCTTGGAACCGTGTGCGCTTGTGTTCAGCCGCGCGCCGTCGCTGTTTTCTTGCGGCGGCGGGAGGTGAGGGGTGCCTTGGTTTCCTTCTCCTTGTCCGACAGGGGGAGGGGGGAGGGCTTCTTAGAAGCACCCCTGCTTCTTAGAAGGCGCGGGCCTGATCTGTAGATGCAAGGCCGGCGCCTTCTAAGAAGCAGCCTCCTTCTAAGAAGCCCTCCCCCTCCCTCCACCCCCTTGTGCGCGCCGCCAATGTGTGTGTGTGTGTGTGCTGGTGAGTGTGCGCCTGCCTGCGAACGCTTGTGCCTGCTCCTGTGCGTGCGCATGCGAGTTCGGCCAGTTTGCCGCAGCCCACTCTGCGGCTCTCGCCGTGGTGGACGTCCCTCGGCCAATTGGAGCAGATCAAGAGGGGAAGAAACACACAGACACAATTATTCGTCGACTCCCCAGAAAATATGGGAAAATATGGGAATTGGGGGGGAAGACAAAAACCCAGAAAATATGGGAAAATATGGGGACTATTTTTATTTGTGTGTATTTATCTGTGTGTCCTAATTTCCCTTTAGCAAAAAGCCTGTGGATGCTGCTCGTGTCTGCTCTTGTGTGTGTGTGCGTGTGCACGCGCGTGTAGAGTCGGCAGCCGCCGGGTGTGGCAGCAAGCGAGCGACACCCTTGGCATCGCTCGGGCGTGTGCATTTTTATTCGACGAGGGCCCTCGAGGAGTATCCTGGACCACCTTGCGAAAAATCAGCGCACGAGGCCGAAAAATGGACGGGGAATGGACGTCCGAGCGATGGCAAGCAAGACCCGTGCCCCCTGGTCTCCCCTGGAGCACGCTGGAGAGCCCCGAGTCCAGAGACGCACTGGTCAGGGGCGACGTCAGGGGGCTTGGCATCGCTCGGCCGTGTGCTCTTTTTCTTCGGCGAGGTCGGGAGCATCTTGGGCCCTCCTGAGAAGAGGCACGCACGAAACCAAGCAGTGCACGGGGAGTGGGCGTCCGAGCGATTGCAGGGGGGGACGATTGAGTAGGCTCGGGCGGGAATACTGTCCCGGCGACGCGTGAAGAAACGAGACTGTTACCTGTTTCGGGCCAGATCGTTTTCGCTGTCGTCTGCTCCACTATGAACTCTTTCGCGGAGGGTCCCGTTTTCGTTTTCGTTTTCGCTATTGATTGTTTTCGCCGTGGTTTCGTTTAGTCTCGTCCGCCGCCGCCCTGATTTGTCCGTGGTGGCTTCACTTCCCCCTGTGTATGATCGTTATTTCTTTTCTGTGCTGGTAAAAGAAAACGGACATCGGCAAATCAGTAGGGATGCTAGTGGCCACAGCCGCTCCAAAGATCTCAGTGCAGACGGCATGAGACACGCGACAAATCACGGTACAATCCTGGTATTCTTCGTCGTGGTGGCAACCCGTTAAATGAGGTAGCAGTCGTTGAAGAAGTAGTTCTGGGCACTATTCCTTCAACGAAAATACCCCCAACCACCGAAAATACACGAGACGCGACTACACACCCTGCCTGGCCGACGACAGCATGCTCCTCGGCCACTACTGATACTGCCACAACTTCTACACTACGAATACTACTACTTCGACTACTGCCTTCTCGGATTCGAAGTTCGTCCCTTTCGGAGTCTCGTTTTCGCGCGCCGCTGGGACAGAAGGTCTGCGAAACCCCACAGAAACGATGGACAGGAGCGTGCGATTTCGCACGCTCCTGTCCATCGTTTCGTTTGCGCACGCTCCTGGCATGGACAGCGAAATCGCACAGAAAGTCGACCTCCACTCGACCACCCCGCCCAGGAGCCTGCGAGTTCGCCGTCGGGGGCGCGTCGCCGATCCATCGGCGACGGATCGCCGATTCCAGATCCTCTTGGCATCGCTCGGACGTGTGCCTTTTTCCTTCGGCGAGGACCGTCGAGGAGCACCCTTGATCGTTTGGCGAAAAAACCACGCGCGAAACCGAAAGCACAGGGAATGGACGTCCGAGCCATAGCCAGGGTCGGCGCTTCCCCCCTGAGCCGGTCCATCTCTCACGTGCCTGCTCAGTCCCGTCGCTCCCGTCCTGCGCGTGTCCCCTCGTCCCGCTGCCCGTGCATCCTCGCCGTCTCGTCTCCGGCCCGGCCCCGCCTCCAGGCATCCCTTCCGCATGTTGCCCGCGCTGTCCCCCCCCCCCCCCCCGTCCCCCCTCTCTCCCTCCCCCCCCGCTCCCCCGCTCCCCCCTCCCCGCTCCCCCCTCCCCGCTGCCCCCTCCTCCCCCCTCCCCTGCTCAGCCCACTGTCCCCCCCCCCCCCTCCTCCCCGCTCCCCTGCGCATCTCCTCCCTTCCCCGCCCCCTCGTCCTTCCCGTGCGCGTCCCTGCCTCTCGCCCCAGTGCCTCGCGCTTCCAAGTCTCCCCGCCCCCTGCTGCGCACGTGGTCCATCCTGTGCCTCGGCCTCGCTCTGCCGTCTCCCGCATCCACTGCTCTGCCTCCTTAGGCGCATCCGCAGAGCCTGCTGGAGGGATGATGACAATGGCAGTGGCAACGATGCAATGGGCAGATAATGAGCACGGCCAAGAAGAGGCAGTTCTCGATAAGGTGTTTCAGAGCAGTCCCCATGAAAGTCAAGACGTCAGCGTGTCCAATGTGTTCGGCATTTGGCCTTTGGCTTATGTTGAAGGGCTCGAGCTCCAGTGTGCCATTGTTCCTCCTACTGACTATTGTGTGGATGTTTGCCATCGGCATTATGACAGTTTCGAAATGTATCATTTGGAGCAGCTTAAGGTGACACTGATAGTTCATTGTATCAGTGGGATCATGTGTTGCACTCTCCTTCGCGGCATAAGCATTCCAGTGAACGCGTAGTTCCGTGATGGTGATTGAAGCGGAGACGCATTTCGTTGTCAGTCTTCGCTTTTTCGTCTGTTGCTCAGATTCTGCCGATGGGCGATTTGATGCCACTCTTGTCAGGAGGGGAAAACACGCACACACACATACAAAATTAACCTTCGATTCCCAGGAAAGTATGGAACATATGGGAACTGGGGGGGAAGACAAGAACCCCGAAAATCTGGGAACATATGGGGAATCTGTTTATTGGTGTGTCTGTATGTGTGTGTCCCAGTTCCCCTTCATCTTGCCCGCGGGCCCTCCGGTGTCGCCGGGCGTCTCGCGGGCACCGCCGAACCCTTGGCGGAGACGGCCGGCAGGAGGTTCCAGCAGCGGCGTGCCTCCACAGGTCCCCCCGGCATCGCTCGGGCGTGGACCATCGAGGAGCATCGAGGAGCATCCTTGATCATCTATGACCATCGAGGAGCATCCTTGACCATCTAGGAGCATCGAGGAGCATCGAGGAGCGTGCCTCCACAGGTCCTTCGGCGAGGACCATCGAGGAGCATCCTTGATCGTTTGGCGAATAAGCCACGCGCGAAAGCGAAGAGAGCACACGGAGTGGGCGTCCGAGCGATGGCGAGCAGGGGCGTGCCTCCGCATGCCGGCCTGAGCTCTCCTGGGGCGCTTCGGGGAGCGCTCGAGGCCCTCTTCGGGGCAGCCTCGAAGCCGTCCTGGAAGCCTTCGATCAAAGCAGGCAGTACTGAGTCTGCTCCGCCCGTCTGGAGCTCCAGGGCGCTTCGGGGGGCACCTGCGGCCGCCAGTGAGCTTTTATGGCCCCTCTTGGGGCTCGCTCGGGCGAGTTCGGAGCCATCTTGAGGCTCGAGGAGCCTCGGAAGCGAAAGAGCAAGGAGGCACAAACAGATTGAAAAACATGCTTCAGATGTTCGAAGGACGATGGCCTCTGGGGGTCGTCGTTGGAGGTCATGCTCAGATATCAGTGGCCACATTGGAGCAATAGTCTAGATGCTTCGCGTAACCCTACCAGTCCATCTAGGAACGATGCCCAAACGAGTTGCCCTGATCGGAAGTGTGCAGGAACGAGCAACTTAATAAAGGGTTGGATAAGACGTCCTACCCCAAGAGGGAGAGGATGGAGGAGAAATCGGAGAAGCAGGAGGAGGAGGATGCGGGAGATGACCAGTGCAAACAAGAGGCTCATCAACGATGTTGGAAGACGACCTCGCTCCAAGCTCCCTCTTCCTAGGCCCTTACAGGTGTTCATTTCCACTGCGGGAAGTGCCCCGTTAGGGGGACAACCGTGTGAAAATCTTGAAGCGTGCCAAAACACCACTCGGGACTTCAACGCCACGCGTCGACCTGACTGCTGCGTCTTGACGATCCTAAAATCGTGCCAGACCACCATTCCTGGGACTTCAGCACCGCGAATCAACGTAACTGTTGCGCCCTGACACCCCTGAATCGCTCCCAATAACCACTCCTGGCACCTTAGCCATGAGCAGAAATTATATTCTAGACGCTTCGCGTATCCCCACCAGCCTTTTGGGCCAGCGCCCTCAATCGCACTGGTGATCACGCGGTCACCACCTGGGTCGTGTGGGGAAACACTGACCGCCCCACTCCCCCTCTCTTCCCCGCTACGGGGATCGACCTCCGCGACTTGGACCAAGTCGCCCTGGCGGCGGACGCTCTCGAAAACCTCCCTCCCTCCCATCTCCCCTGACCGCCCCCGATCCGGCGCACTAAGGTCAATACAGCTTGCAGCCTTCAGCTGCCTCCCTGGGTTTTCACGGTCGCTCCCTGGGTCGCCTCGACACACGATGGGGCCTAGGAACAACCAAGGTCCCACCCGTCGCTGGCCCTCGTGCCTGCCACACTGCGAGGACGGCCCGCCAGTCAGACTGGGCTCTCAGGTCTTCCTTGCTCGGTTCTGTCCCTGGATGCGTTGGGCCTTCTTCAACGGCGGGTGGCGCTACTGGTGCGAGATATGCCAGGAGCCGGTGGACGACACGGGACACATTCTGAGCGACAGGCACTATGAGATGTCGGAAAAGCGCTACGCCGACGGGCGGCCGGACCCAAACACCTTTGTCTCCCCGGGTAACCTGTGGAGCATGTGCGGCGGATCGACCTGGGACGCAGTGCGCCATGTGCGTATCGAGCGGAGGGCCTGGCCAGGCTGGAGACCCGTGCGACCCTTGGTATCCCGTGACGGCGCCCGCTCACTCCCTGGTCTGGTGATCCCGGATGACGCGCTGCATGCGCCCGCCATCTACCCTCTCTGGGACGACGACTGGAACTACAGCAGCCCGGGAGGCACGAGAATCGACCCAGACCGCGCGAGGTCGCCCCAGATGGGCATCCACGAGGCCAGACAGGCAGGCGTCAGAGGGCCTGACGTAGGTGGAGGGGCCCATGCGTTCGCAAAGTCCTCCGTCGGATCACCGCCCGCCGCTCCTGGGCCACCCTCAGCATCCTCAGGCCCTCCTTTGCTTCCGCCCCCGCCGCCCCATCCTCCGCCCGCTTGGGTGCCGCCTGGTCGGCAGCGAGTAGTGAGACTGGCAGCTGAAGATGAGGCATTACAGCCAGATCCCTCGGATCGGCAGCTGGACGAGTCGCTGGCAGTCCAAGCGGCCGCCGAGGTACGCAGTCCTTACTCCTTGCCAGTGGATGCCCCGCACGCGCGAGTCCACCCCAAGGCGGCGCTGGGGGATCTGCCCGATGCCGTCCGGCTCCCCTCTCAGTGTCCTTACACGCTCCAGGATCGGGGGCAGACACTTCGGAGAATCGCCCGGGTAGAAAGCCAAGCGTCAGTCGAGACGGTGGACAACAGGAAAGAGGCCACGCGCGAAGACCTGGCCAGGAAAGGCAACTGTGCTCTCGACGTCCGTGTCACCAAGATCGACGGCAATGCGCACCTGGACGACCTGGACATCTTCCAGTTGCGAAACGCCCTGGACCTCCCAGAGGGTAAGGAGCTCTACCTGCTGGAGTGGCCCTCCAGGTACAGGGTCGCATCCAGAACACAAGAGGGAGACAAAGAAGGCAAAGATCTGTACATCTCCGTCGCCGGCCCCACAGTGGACAAGATTGCGGACGTCACGATCTGGTGGCCACCCTCCCTGGGCGGCGCCGTCCACCCCAAAGACGCAAAAGTGCTCGGCCTCTACCCGGGCACCAGGCACCCCTCGGACAGGTGCATCGTGCAGTGCAACAGCGGGAAGCGGGGGCCCTTCCACGGAGATGAAACCAAGGCGGCACGGCCCCCAAGTGATGACTTACCCTGGCACCGAGTGGACGAGGCCCCCTCCGACACCCAGCACTGGCGCCTGCGTTGGGCTCTCGACCAGATTTACTACCTCCGGCAGAATGCGGCGGATCTGTTCGCTCGCACGCTGTCCCCTCTGACGTTCCTCTTGGCCTTCCTGCGCGCTCCCCGAGCCGACCGACGCGCAGCCAACGACCTCCAGCTAACCAGCGAGGTCGGCTCGAATCTGCGGGCCAGAGCCGCAGCGACATTGGAGATGGACGTCCCCGACGCTGACCTTACCCAAGCGGTCCGGTCTGGCCTTCTACAGCAGGAACCGCCGCTTCCCTTGGGCGTGGCGGCGTTCTCGGACGACGAGCTCTCAGACTCGACTGGGTCGGTTTTCCAGAGGGTGCGCACCACACCTAGCCAGACGACCTTTAACCAAAGGGTGGACAAGCACAGGCCAAACAACGACGCGATCGGAGCCCTTCAGGCCACCCTACGTCACCATGCCGTACTGGTGCACGGACCCCCTGGGACTGGCAAGACCACCTTCTCCGTCGCCAGCCTGGACATGCGGGGATGCTGCTTGCGCTCGGGCCAAGCAGTCGCGCTGGCAGCCGGTTCGAACACCGCGCCGCGGTCGACCAGCCCGCCCTGGCAATGTCCGAAGCACATCTACAACTCCGTCTCGATCCCGACACGGGATTCCCTGGGAAATTCGCGCGCCCGGCGAGGAAGGAACGCGTCAACGAGGAGCTCGTGGGCCTGACACCAGAGGGCCACTACAAGACCGCCTACGGAGAATTCCCGTTTCAGGATGGGGACAAGAGCGCTGACTTCAGGCCTTTCAAGGCCAACCTCCTCCGGGAGGCCAGGGCGATCACGTCCACACACGAGGCAGCCGAAGCCCTCGGACAGAAGGGCAGCCCACACATTGTCCTCCTAGTAATCGACGAGGCCGGACAGGCCACGGAACTACATGCGCTCATGTCTATGGCGAACGTGATCAACAGCGGCGGAGCCCTGGCACTGGTGGGCGACCCAAACCAGTTGCCCCCAACGGTTCTCTCAAAGCTCGCCAACGACCTGGGTCTCTGTGTCAGCATTTTTGACAGAATGTTTCACGCCCTCCGCGGCCAGGACACGGCGGTCGTCCACCTGTCGATTTGCTACCGCATGCATCCGCAGCTCCTCGCCTTTCCGAACGCAGCCTACTACGGTAAGGGCATGGCGAGCGGCATCATGAACCCGCTCAGAGACAGGCCCATCGTTGAAGGAATCCCATGGAGAGACATCTCACCCTGGGAACCTAGGCGCCTGACGGAACTCGCTAAGCTCACCAGTTCCAACGAGGCCGACCTCAGCGCGACCCTTGAGCAGTTGGATCCTCCGCAGAACGGCGACAAGCACCGCTTCCTACTTGTCGACACACCCTCGTGGGAGGTTACGTCGGGCCTCCAGCCAGGCTACGCCAACCTCCCCGAGGCAGCCCAGGCTGTGGACATCGCGCGGGCACTCCTCCCTGAACTTGAAAGAGGCACCACCGTCCGAATCGTCGTTGGCTACCAGCCCCAGACGGCCATCCTCATGGACGGCTGGCCACAAAGCCCGCGCCACCTCAGCGGTGTCCTGCGAAATTCCCAGAGCGGCCATAAAGGGAAATCCGGCTAAAGAAAAGGCAGTGGCGGTTATAGCGGGCGAGATTTCCCCGGCTCTGGAACAGTCTCCCAAGAGCATGAGGTCGACAGTCACCGCTGGGAAACCGTCTTTCGGGAGGGTCGGAACGCCCGCGCAGCTATCGGCGCAGACTTCCCTGGGCCCAGACAGATTGCAGGCAAGCACATGAAAAGTGGGGCCCTCAAGCTCACCACCATCGACTCCGGCCAGGGTGGGGAGGCAGACGTCGTGATCGCGCTGACCACCAGGAGCAACGGGATGCACAACTGGGGCTTTGTCGATGACGCCAAGCGACTGAACGTGGCGATCACGAGGGCAAAGCGGAACATCATGATGTTGGGAGACGGGCGCATGTTCGCCAACGCCACTTGGTCCCAGCTTCGTGTGCTTTCCGAATGCGGGCGCTTGGCTCGCCTTGGGGTCAGGTTCCGGGGCGATGAGCCCGCCGGCCACAGGCAATCTTTGGTCATAGACGAAAGGTTTGACCACTGCCCGACCTCGCCACCTGGGCCCCCTCCCCCGCTGCCTGGAGTTGTGACGCGAAGGGAGAGGAGGGACGCAGTGAGCTCGATGCGGGCGAACAGCTTCGCCGATCGCTTCAACACTCCACTGGCCGAAGACTTCGGCTGGGACTCCCTGGGCAAGGTCATCTCTGACGGCCTAGACGAGATCCTCTCGACGCCTACCTTCCATGTGCTCATCTACCTGATGGCGGGGCTCCATCCGCATGAATTCTCGCTGGCAGAGACACCGCGGCAGCCTGGGCTTCCTGTTCGACATGTCCCTGGGTTTAGACGCGACAAATCTGGTCTACAACATGCTCTGGGCAGCCATAGTGTGGTCACTCGGCCTTGGCACTCCCTGGGAGGACGCAGGTCACGCAGTGTGCGACGACTCCCTCCCCCCGGTGCCGCGCGTCAGGGGCCGACGTGCAACGCTCTGCGGGCGGCGACAGCGCACTCCCAAGGGACTTTTCCGACAGTTCCCCCAGGCGTGGAGTGCAACAACCAAGGATTGCTGCAGGCACAGGAAGCGCCCCGGCATGGTTGGCCTGCAAGAGATCTCAGGTAGTGCTTCCGTCGATCCGACCAGGGGCCGACTCCGGGATGAGATCAAGGACACAGACGGCCACCCCATGGAGTCTTGCAAGACCCGCTCGCTCCTGGTGGTCATGATGCTAATGCTCCGCGAACCGCGCGTGTTCTTCTGGCCGTTCCCGCGCGCCGAACAGGCTGGGGACGTGATTGAAGCCATCCTGGGTTTCTGTGTCCCGTGGCAGGAAGCGCATCGAGGGTTCCGGCATGAATTCGCGAGCACCTGGGGTCTCACGCTTGACGGCCTGGCCGATCTTCACGGGCGCATCGAGGCAATCCTGCCGCACACCAAACTCGTAGCGGTGGCGCACCACCACCCTGTCGCGCAGGCAGCTGGCTGCCCGCAGACCTGGAGTGAGTTGGACAGGCACGACTTCCAGCTGAAGGCCCCGATGCTCGTCCTCGAAAAGATCGCCCCAGCCGCCTCACTGACCCCCCTGAGTACGCACCACTGCTCCGTGTGCGCGCTTCACATCGCGCTCGCGGGCTCAGACGCCTCCCTGGGTGACGACGACCGGGGTGCTGGGCTCGCCTACATCGGCGGCGGACTCGCGCTTTCCAACACCGACCTGAACGCCCCCATACCGTCCGCCCCCGCCCCAGGTACCAAGCAGGATCCCCCTCGCATCCTCGACGACAGGCTGCTGGCTGAGCAGAAGCATGGCAGGTTCAAGTGCGACAGGTGTGGCCAGGATCAGCTACGCTCCGCAGACGGCACATGGATCTCGGACGATACTCGCCTGATGGTAGCGCAGAACCGGCCCCGGGCCTACCTCGACGGTGCAAACATGGGATGGCACTGCGAGTACTGCTGGATCCGGCACCTGGAGGACAATGGCATCCCAGCACCAACCGGTGCAACAATCGCGGAAAAGGTCAAGGAGTACGAATTCTGGAGGACCGGTGGCGCAGGTGACCAGAGGGCGAGTTCCCTCCCCTCCCTGGGTCATCTCCCACTTGGCTTTGGATACAGCCCCCAATCGGACACGAGGACACTGGCGGATCTCATCATGACGCCGGCGGGCATGCACAACCCAAAGCGCGCCAACACCACCATTCCCATCCTGCGGGTCAGGGATGAGCGATTTGGCCTCAAAGCTGCGGAGAACAAGATCTACTCTGCTCGGTGCGACACATGCCCCCCAGGGGCACCGCTCCTAGTCTGGAAAACTAGAGCACCACCCCTGGGATGCTTCATATGAAAGGAAGGAGTGGGTGTGCCCGAGCAAGCAGGGCTGCCTCCCATTGAGCGGCGGGCCATAGCCTGGTGGGAGCGCGACTGGAATGCCACGTGGCGCTGCCGGCGCTGCCTGGTCCCCATCTGGAACATCGGGCCCGCGACTCTGGATCACATCACTGGGAGAGACTACAGGGCACTGCGCCCAGCCGAGGCCCCTGTCCTGCCAACGCTCAATAGCCAGATCGCAGCGGAGGCCCCAGTGGACATTCACCGCACCCTTCCCTGGATGGGCGCTGACGCCAAGGCCGCAGATCGCTTCACCAAGACAGGAGCGGCGAACCTCCCTGGGTCCAACGCCTCGGGAACAGCCGCCCCCGTGGCCGAGCAGCCCCCAGGACTCTCCCGCAGCTCATGGAGCTCCTGCCTGAGCTGCCAGCTCCTCAGGGGCCGCTCCTGGACTGCAGGGGGGTCACCAACCCCACGCTCAGAACAGACGACCCCAGGAGTAGGTCTGGCAGCAGAAACCTGGTCGTTCAGTTGGAATCCACTGCCCCTCTGGTCTGAGGCAGTTGTATAGGAGGGGGAACAGAGGACAGAGTGTTTACACAGTTTGGAGGAATTTGTGAATTCAGCATGGGTCGGGCGTGGAACGCCTCGAAGAAAGCGCGCGCACCCGAATCGCAAACATATGGCTTTATGCGGACCCAGGACAGTTTGCTTCCCGTCGTCGTCCTCGCCGTTGCTCCGTTCCCCTTCCTTTCTTCCCCCCCTGGATAATGTCGGGCGCGTCCGTTGCTCCGCTGTGCTCGGATATCGAAAAAGAAGATATACCGCCGATGCGGGCACGCGGCACCAGGGACTCCGCTTTTCGAACATGGATGGAAGACGAGGTGATACGACGGACGGTGAAGCAGGGAAACAAAGAGAAACGAGGAATAACGAAGGAGGTGGGAAGGGGCGCTCCCCCGCCCGAACCAAACAGAGGCGATTGACAACGCGAGCGTTCGGGGCGCGCTCCAAACGCGGGCGGCACGGCCGCCGAGCACAGTCGCATCGCTAACATGTAAATAATAGGTGCCTGCGGCAAGGTCCCCCCCTTTTACCGGAGCAGCGGTCTGTATGGCGGCGCGTGGAGCTTTGACTGTTCAGAGGTCCATGGCATGTGACACCTCTCGTGTTTTCGGATTGTTGCGCGGCACTCTTTGGGGTCATTCGATGCCTTTTCGGGGCGTTTTCGGGCCGTTGGGGGCCGCCTTGATGCCGCGTTTCACTGCGGCCGCACTGGGCCAGGGAAGCGTGTATTTTCATCTCCCTCGGGGGCGCCCTGGGCCGGGGAAGTGTGTATTTGCATCCCCCCCTAGCTGGGCATGTCGACTTCGGTTCTGGGTTGGCAAGGTCGGGGCGCCCTCGAGGTGGCGAGCGTTCACCTTTCCGAAATACACAGATCAAGGTGTGATTTGTGTACACAGTTTGTGTATTCAACTGTGTATTTTCGTGTGTGTGGGCCCACCGTTTACACAGATCGTGGTGTGATCTGTGTACACAGATCTCGTTCCCATCTGTGTATTTGGAGTGTGCGCGTCGCGGGTGGTGTTGACTGGGCGGAACTTTCACGTTCCTCTTTCGGCTGGTCCATGGGGGGGCGTCGCACGCGGTCGAAATGCACAGCTCGCGTCTCCAACTGTGCATTTGTTGCGCGCCGCTCGGTGGAGTGGTCACTGGGCGGGAGATTTTCCGCGGGTCCCCCAGCTGGTCCAGGAGGGGGCAGTGGTCTGGGCATGCAAAGGCGCGGGTGGGTGGGGATGGTGGGCTGTGGGAAGGAAGGGGTTCGACAGGAGGGGTGGCCAAGGGGCCAGGGATGAACCGGAATGGACGAGAGGGGGGGAGACGGGCCCAGGAGGAGCTGCATCACCGGCGTCAGCATCACGAGGACGAGGGAGGCGGGGGGGGGGGCACAAGGAGGGGGCATGATGTGCAGTAGGGCGTGGAGGATGGGAGGAGGGCGGGCACGTGGACGATGGGGGAACTAATCCAGCGGAGGAGGACGACAAAGAACGACATGAATTGGCACATGGGGGGGGGTGACGACGTGGATGAGGGGCATGGTGAGGACCGGGGGTAATCGGAGTGGCATGAGGAGAGTGGGGCCAAAGCGAAGGGATATTGGGAGGCGGCGAGGGGTGGGGCATGAGTTTGAGGCGGGCGCCAGCTAACGATTAGCTGACCAGTGTTCTGCGTGTCCGTGCCCCCCCCGGGCACAGCGACCGGTTGCAGAACCTCATGATGTGGGCAATCGTGCGCTTCGTGCTTCCAGGCCAAGGGCTCGAGTCCACGACGCTCCTTGGCGTCGCGTTGATGCCGCCCCGATTTGCCAGACCGCATATGCACAGACAGGCATAATATGTGTTTGAACGTTTGTTTCGCGACCCTCTCTGTAGTCACAGACCCACGCTGGAAACCAATCGTTCAGCAGCTCCTCGTGACCTACCTCCGGGACTTCCACCCTGGATTGGACTACCTTTGGCGGCAGTTCTGCCACGGCCATGGCGATGATAGTATCCCAGAGCCTAAAAGCGAAGAAGCCTCGTGGCCAGGCGGTCGGTTGACGGGTTTTCTCAGGGCGGCGTGCGGCGACTACATCCCTAGGGATTGCGCCCCGCGCAACCAGCCCTGGGAAGGCAAGCGGCTGGCCGCCGCGCGAGTCGTCTCCCACCTCACCAACGGCGAGAAACACAAAGAGGCCTGGGAGCGGCTTGTCTCGACCCTCGCCCCGGCGAGAGGCTTCAACCCTGTCAGACACGAGATGGGCGCGCTGACGAACTTCCTGCTCAGCCTCAGTGCTGATGCCCTGGCCTCGACAACCATCACCTCCCTGGCGGGCTCGCATGTGCAGGCCATGAGCGAGGACAGGCCCGGCAACGAGGCAGGGCGCCCTCCGACTCAGTGGCTGGGCAAGCCCAAAGCTCCAGCAAAGACCGTGGGCGACGCCTCCACAGCGGCTGGTGCAGACTACTCCCTGGTTTCGAAAGACGCCGGGCCGGGTGCTGGAGACGCGAAGGTGCCTGGCCCAACCGCCAAAGAGGAAAACTACGAAGATGAAATTCCTGCCACTGAGCGAGCGGATTCAGTCGACTTTGGAAGCCCCCCAAAGGGCCCTCCCGCTGATGACGGTCCGGACGCAGACTCGGGTGAGGAAGATGATGGCCCTGGCGCCAAGCCGCCACAGCAAAGCCCGATGGCAGAGAGCATGGAACCCAGCTCCGACGACGACCCGTTGAACGCCTGGGGTGGTGCAACCGCCACTGAGCAGGACGCCAGTGGTTCCAGGGGACCAGGTCGAGACGAAGCCGCGCGAGGCAGAGGCCCAGCACAGGACCACCGCCCCGCACTACGCAATCCGCAGGCACCAGACCGCAGGCTTGCCTACTCTGGCGCCGCGGAGCGACACGTTCTCAACCAGCTGACCGACGCCCATGGAGGCCCCATGTATAAGGCTTGGTTGGGCTCCGTGGACCTGGAGCGCCGCGGAGAGGCGCCTGCCAAGCGCATCACCAGACACCAAGTTGAATTGGGTGGAGTATTCTGTGCCCTTTGGACTGCGTGCGCCAAAGGTATCCGGATCCCTGGGTCCAAGGATCCCAAGTCAGACCCGAAGCTGCATTCGGACGCGGACATCAACAAGTTCTTGGATGACTGGAAGCACTGCGGATACGACGCCTACGCGATGGACAAGAAGTATAACTTATGCATCGACTGGGCAACGGTGCGGGCCGAGTACATGCGCCACACCAGGGCAGACGGCACTGGCAAGGGCAGCCACCAACAGAACAGCTGGTACGACCGGGCAAGGAGCTCCTGGGATGCTTGGGACAACTGGCAGGATGGCTGGAGCTCTGGCTGGCACGACGACCAGTGGCAGTCAGGTGGCAAGTGTGGTGGCAGCAGGCCAGATGACCGCGGCGAGAAGATGCAACGGTGGGCCGACTGAGCCCCCCCCCTTCACCAAGACTTCCAGGTGCAGCGTCCGTTTTACACACTCTGTGCAGCCTTCAGCAGCCTCCCTGGGTTACGTTTCATATATTCGGGTGGCGGCCTTCCGCCGCCCTCCCTGGTACACGCACTTCCTGCCTTTGGATCCAAGTGTGTCTACCAGCAATACCGTCTGCATGGCATCACGGGGGCGTGTTGCCTGCAGGCCATAGTTGGCCCCGGCCGTGCTGCAGCTGTTTTCACCTCTGGCCCTGGTGGACTTCGCCCCCCGGCCTCGCAGCTCTGTGACCGACGCCGATGGAGTTGCCTCGTCTCCGTCCCGGTCCGCACTCACCACGCTCCCTGGGTTCTCAAAGGTACGGCGGCCTTCAGCTGCTCATCAGTTCTTTTAAACCGTGTGGCGGCTTTCTGCCGCCCTCCCTGGTACACGCACATCCTACCTTTGGACCCAAGTGTGTTTACCAGCAATACCGTCCGCATGACAGCGCTGGGGCGTGTTTCGTGCAGGTCTTGCCCCCCCTCCCCCCCCCTGTAGCTGTTTAACGTTTTTATAGTGGGGGCGTCTATAAAAAGTTAAACAATTTTGACGTTGGAGAAAAAAGAAATACACGTCGTCCGCTGGCCTTGCGGCTCTGTGACCGACGCAAAGATGGCTTCGCCTCGTCACTGTCCAGAACCGCACCTCCCTGGGCGTCTTTGACCACTGGCGGTTGCTCGGGCTGTAGCTGGTATGCGGCAGCACAGCTTCCCAGTGCGCCATCTTCTTGCACCTCACTCTGGTACCTAAGGTACCAAGGATAGGCGGCGCGGGTTCGTCACGTTAGATGCTCCCTGGTACGCGTCCTCGTCTTATCCACGGTTGGCAGTCGCAGCGACCTGTGCTTGGTTGGATTGGGACAGTTGTACCTTCCGCATTGCGTCACATCATGTTACTTGATGGCCCGCTTGCGATCGCACCTGTTCGAGGTTCTCTCTTGGGCCTGACGTGCTCGTTTGGTCTCAGACACCACGAATCCCGCGCCTTTGCTGCGTTGGTGCATACTCTGAAGCTGTGACTGTTCGCTGGCGCTGTCAGAGATACCTTCCTATGGTATGCAGTCTGGCGACAGCTTGCGTGTCCTTCGGTCGCTCTGCTTGAGCTTGGCAGACACCTGGGGCCCCTTTTGTACGCCTTTCCTGCGCATAGGTTGGCAGACTCCCATGTTCAGCTACCCCTGACATGGTGGGGGTCCTGCATCGCGCCATTTTGGCTGCGTAATTTCTGCCCTGGGCTGTTTGCCGTCAGACTCCTTGGGCTCAGCTCCTGCACCCGCCGCCTGGCGCCGGCCGCGCTCGCGCGCGCTCGGCCAATTTGTAGCGGCCGCGGCCCGACCGCTACCCGCCGCCGCTGGCGCTTCCGCCTGCGGCTGTAAAAAAAAGCACCCCCGCCAGCCCACCCAGAAACGATGTCCAGGCGAGTTGAGGTGATCAGGGACATGCGGGAGCAAAGAGGGGGACGGCCGAACCGTGCAAAGGAGGGAGGAGGAGAAGGAAGCTGAATGGATGAGGGAGCGGGGAGAAGGAGGACGAATGGGATGAGGAGGAGGAGGAAGAGAAGGAGTCGGAGGAGGAGGGAGGAGCAGGTGGAAAGCGCAAGCAAAAGGGCCAGAGGTTTCTTGGATGCCTCTCGGAGCCTTTTGGTTGGGACGTTTTGGGAGTCTCTTGGCGGTCCTGGGGGCTCTTGGGCGTCCTGGGTGCCTCGGGGGGGCCTCCTGGGGCCGCTCGGGGTCCTCTCGTGGGCCTCCTGGGGGCCTCTTGGGGCCCTGTTGGGGCCATCTTCGGGCCACCTTGGGACCTCTCGGGGCCTCCTGGGTGCCTCTTGGAACCATCTAGGAGGAGATCGATCAAAGAAGAGCGGGGCCTACTTTATTCTAAAGTGAGCTGGGGACACAGGGAGCGGAAGCGAACGCGTGCCCGCGGCCGCTTGGCTCAAGCGGCCGGCCGCCCAAATTTGATTACACCTCATCGCGAGGTGCATGATTTGCCATCGATGCTAAAATACTGCTTGAGATGGCTCGCCCCCCACTACTGGGACGAGGGTTACTACGGTACAACAGAGCGGGAGTTGGGCTTTGCCTAAGGCGAAGCTGTTGGTTGGGCCCCCCAAGCTCCCTTCAAACTTGGTAGCGGAGCTGGCCTATGGGAGCTGGCCTATGGTGGTCAGCTCTCCTGACCATCCACGGCACTGTCTGGTGGACTACAGACACGGTGGAACATCAGGGTGCAGTGGTTTTGCGCGGAGGAATGTATATACCTACGCAGTATTGCAAGGACACTTGCAGTGACACTTCTGCTTACGCGGAGGCCCCTTACTTTCGTCCTACATGCCTGCGCTACTACACCTCCTGAAGTCCAGCCACCTGCTCAAATTGGAAATTTATTCGAAGACATCATGCATGGAAACATGCGTCGGAAGTCCCAACCGACTACATCCGACTACGACCTGCGAGGCCATTGGATTGGTGTTACTATCTTTGGGCTCACATGGGTCGCTATCGGGCGTGCGGTAGGACAGACGCGTGGCGGTGACGACACAAGAACGACCGGCCCGCATTGGGACCCAGCCTGTCAGGTACCGTTTCGCGAATTCGTCCGCGAGGTACATGCCTGGATCAACGTGACCACAGGCGACATGATGCCCTCCCAACAAGCTGCGGCCCTGCAGCGAGTTTGGGGGGGCCTCGCGCGGACCACGGCCATGAGCCCCCCCAGCAGTTATCAATTTTGGCGTTAACATAGGTGGCCGCCATACCGACGGCGCCACCTACATCGCGTTCCTCTTAAGCGCGAAGTTCGAGAATTTAGAAGAGGAGCGCCAACTCAACTCTGGTGCATCTCTCATTGACTTCGGAGTCCATGCGGGAGAACGAATCGACCAGACGTCGGCACGGTCCGAGATAGCCCGCTATGAAGCTGAAACGGCCGGCTTCAACATCCCCAACTTCCTAATATTCACAATTGTTGTATTCAGAGCTCTTGGGGTGGGGGCATCGCGCGCACAGCAACTCCTGCAGCCACTAAGCCACCGCAGGCCGAGAGACCAGCGACAGTTTGACGCTCCGCTTGAACGCGCGAGGTCATATGCACACATTGCTGAGAGAACCCCTGGCAATATTGGCGGCATCGTCAGTCACGGCAACTGAACCGAGACCTTCCACGTGGAGGCGCATGCAGGGCAACTTGCTAA
The DNA here is from genome assembly GCA_963575745.1 of Prorocentrum cordatum. Taxonomy (NCBI): domain Eukaryota; class Dinophyceae; order Prorocentrales; family Prorocentraceae; genus Prorocentrum; species Prorocentrum cordatum. The sequence goes on along the minus strand of CAUYUJ010005647.1, from coordinate 95,639 downwards.
TAACGTCTGGGATGACGATCCACAGCCGACTGAGACCACTACGCATACTGGCTCAAATTGGTGGGTCGGCCCCGGGGTCGCGAGACTCCCGGGCAAGGTTTCGGGGGCCGCCCGACGCGGCATCCCCCGCGCAAGCCACAACCCTAATGGGCTCAGCGGGGCAACCTGCCGAGTCCGACTTCGACTCCGGCACTGACACCGATGCGTCTTCTGAAGACGAGGCCGCGGCCCTCGACTACTTCGATCTGCCTACATACCTCACGGAAGAGCAACAGGCGCAATGGTTATTCTGAGGATGCCAGAAACATAAGCGCATATGGAGGCGATTTATGAAGAAGCCAGTTCGCAAGGTACGGCGCATCGCCCGACGAGCACTCAAGGGAAAAGGCAAGGGTCGAGGTAAGGGTAAAAGTAAGCGTCGGCGATTGCACGGCATAGCATTCCTGGCACCCCTTACCGGGCCGCAATATGAAGCGATTCTCGGGCGCAGGCAGGAATCGTAGGCATGCATCAGGAAAAGGCAATGGACGTAGGGGAAACCCGAAGGATGCCAATGGCAAAACAATGGAGTGCGACATATGCCATAACACGCAGCACTTTCGCCGCGAATGCCCCCAGGGCGATGGGAGAGGCAGAGGTCCGTCGATGCATCTGGCTCAAACTGACTCGGATATACAGTATGTCGACTGGGAGTCTCTTGTAGCCGACCCTGCCGATAGCTCAGTCGCAGTTGTTAATTTCATGGCTGCCAGATATTTGAGCGCCAGCATGTTCTTCGAGAATTGCGCCGACGAGCTGTTCGAGTAGGTGCTCACTGGCCACAATGGTATTGATCTGGCAGGCTGGCTGAGCATGCCCATCGCGGGGCAACCTGCAGATGTTGAGTTTGTCGAGAACTTCCACGTGCCCGCCGAAGGACATGGCGAAATGGCGGGGGCATCCGCGGATTCAGAGGCCACTGTTCCTGCGACGGGAGAGGAAATACCTTTCACTGCCTTATCCTCGGGCCATTGGAAATCCGACAAACATGGAATTGATTGATGAGGATCCTTTGCGGGGAAACCCGCGAGACGTCAACGATCTGCCCGAGCGCATTCAATGTGAGCTTGGCCACAATGAAGGATTTCAATGCACATTTGCAGCTTCGGACCGCTCCACGAGCCGCCAGGGGCGATCGGCAAGTCGCCAGTTCTGGAGACGCAAGTGTCGCGACGACGACGATGACGAAGAATGGGAAGATGACGCTCGTCTGGTACGTCGCTGTCGGATCCCCAGTCGCTCACCCAACCGTGCGCGCGCGCGCTCCAGTGGCGCTCGCTCTAGCGGCCTTCAGCGCCCTCATCCTCCTGGCGCGGGAAAGCCAAGGGCCTTCCCATGGCATGCCAATAGACCTGGCGCTCCCCCGAGGAGGGGGCGCCTGCGGGGACGCCCGCCCCAAGGGGATCAACCCCGAGAAGAATATCCAGAAGACGAAATACAGCGCCTTGCTGGCCACTCGGACGCTGGATTGGCCCGCCAGCACATACCCCAGATAGGATGCAATACTGGTTGGACCAGGGTTGGACTGAGCACCAGGTTCGCCACTGGCATTCTCTTCGCATGGTTGGACGCACTGAGGAAGGCAATAGCATTCGCTCAAAAAGGACAGGATTTGTCAAAACACAAGAAAAACGTACCAAGCGCGACCTCAAGAGGGCGATGGTCGAGGAACGGAAGCTTTACAGAGGCATTGTTTGCTCATGCCCCGAATATGCCGACCACAGGCTTGGCTGCGCCGCGAGACGCCCATCAAGAAGCCCGAACTTCAAAAAGACACAGTGGGTTTGGCATCATGGTGCTGGCGGGGATTACTGCGCCGATCCGAATTCAACGTCATGGGGGGAACCGTCGACGGAGAACGACTACGAGCCAGCGACAGCCGACGAAACGATCCCAATCTAGTAAAATATGGAAACACCCTTTACCTCATCTCTTCATCATTTGATGGCATTCAATCGTGAATGGAACGCGGGGAAACCTGCTTCGCCCAAATCAGAAGAAGACGACCAACAAGAAACTGACGAAGTTGAAGTTGAAGCGATGGACGAAGAGGTAGACCCCACGGAAGCAGCTCCTGCAGGGTACGACTCGGACTTCTCCGACACCCTCACCTGGCGCGGACATCGCGTACGATTAGGAAACCCCATATCGATCCTCGGTACTCCGTCACAGAAGAAAGGGATCTTTCTCCAAGAAGACTGGTTCTCAACCGCGATGGATCTGTAGGCCGGGTAGAAGCCGCAATAAAACTGAGGCTTCGCTCTGCCACATATCAATTGACCATCAAGAAGGCCACTATCGGTAATATGGCATTCAGAAAGCCTGATGGCATGGACCTGAACCCTGGCAGAGGGCCCGTGCGATATGGGCCATGGACACCTGCAGAGGCAACGGCTAAGGCAGCTCCCAAGCCGAGAACATATCCGCCTATTGATATTTATCCATCTTCGGGTTCGGCGAGTCAGTTTAAGTTGCTCGGACCTGGCCAGCTCAGACCACCGCCCAAACAGAAGAAGAGGAAGAGCCCAGATGATCCCAACCCTGGAGATAGCAAGCAACAACGACCTGCGGGGCAAACTGCTGATCGACGTCGATCCAGAGGACCAGCAGTGGCCGCCGCAGCAGCTGCATTTCAAGGCGCCAGCACTCCTATTCCGAAGGGCCCTGTACCACGTCGCGGCCCTACACCTGGCCGGAAACACGGGGCTGGCTGGACGCCGACATTGGAGGGATCATCAAGGGATGGTTTGTCAACGCGGCGCGGTACCGATAAGAAGCTGTTGGAAACTACATCAAAGGCATCAGGGGCAGCTCCCAAGGATAAGACATACGAGTATTACAATATCAATGAGAAGAAACGCCAGGACTTCGACATCAGTGCCCCGCCAAGAGCTCCTCGGACGCCCAGGGGAACAGCAGGCGCTGCCTCGTCATCGGCAAGCGCTCGTGCACCCGCAGCATCGGCAGCAGCTCAGAGTTCTGTGGGGCAGCCTGCTCTTACCTTGGAAGTGCCCATTGAATGCCGACAGTCTTGGGACCGTTTACGCACTTCCAATCGCACGATGATCAACCCAGCATACCACCCCAATTATGATGACGGGTCTGATCGATACATTGGTGAGATGCGATATTCAGGACACCGCCGCCCTTGCCGACAAGGGCGCTCATGCGCGCCAGGGTGTACGTAATATCTTGTGTAGACGCCCAGCGCTCACGTATCAATCGGAGAAGACCGACTTGATGGGGATTCTTGAAGCAGACAGAGTTGTTGGTCCAAAGCTGGCCTATGAGGAGCAGCGCTGCTGCTCAGAATGGCTTACGACTGCTCTTCGTCACAAACAATTTCAAAACAACCATATATTGGATGGGTTACCGCGAGCAGCACCGCCCTTCGATGAATTCGATGGATGGGTTGGGCTTTCAGAGCTGGTCGACCAGTGACCACCTGAAGGATGTGATCGTCATCGTCGCAAACACCTGGAGACTGTGCGCCGGTATCTCAGGAACCGCCACTGGGCATGCCAAGTATTGACTGTGCTGAACTTGATTGGCATGGTCGACAACGCTGGGATGCAGAAAAAAAAGGCTACAGGTCAAGAAGTGCAAGTACGCTACTGAGACGCACGAGACATATTTCATCCGCCCAAGTAATGGACACAGCAGTCCTGGGATAATGCCCTGAATCATTGTATATGAGGATGACAGATTTGACTATTCCAAGTGCACCTTGCTATTTTTTCATGGTACCCAGTGGGAAAACATCCCGAACAGACTTAGCATAGGCCTGTCATGCCGTGCCGACGACACCATCAGGAGAAAAGGCAGACATTTTGTTCATGCTTGCCCATTTTTGCCAGGCGACAGCAGAATCCAGTCCGGCCTGCGTGTCGACTCCGAGGTATTGGTTATGGTTAGTTTGAAGAACTTGCTTCGGGATAATATGGCTATTTGGCGCTCAGCAAACGATATTATAATGTCGGCAGGCCGGAACGGCAGAATTCCTTCGACTCACATCGTCCAGCTTGTCGGTATCCTGCCCAGCGACAAGTGCAGGTACAACCGCGTGGGACACGTATGGATCAATCCCTTGTACTTGAGGAACAACGATCAGAAGCATCCGAGCAGTGATCTTTCTATCGAAGACATGTACGAATTTCGAAATGGTGCGTCATCGTTGAAAGATTGTTTTTTTTTTTTTTTTTTGTTTCCAAAGACCCCCTACAAGTTGAAGTGTCCCGAACCGACGCCCATCCAAGGGTCGAGTTCTCTACAGTATTTATGTTGCAAGATGTGCATCAAGCGGGGACACCTGCAGGGGGACCTGACGGATCATGGATTCATGCCCAATGTGCGGACGTCACAGGCATGACTTCGAGTGGAATTACTCCCACCGACATGCTGTGCGCCAGCTATCCGTGGCGTGCTCAGATGCAGCAGCTGCCAGTACCTGCAGGGCAACCTGCGTCGTTCGCACCTATGAGCAGAGCCACAACTCCATTTGAGACTCCACAGAGTGCTGGGAGCACCAATAGCCTACAGGCAAGGCTCCAAAGCATTCGGATGGACCCGCAGCTCTACCAGGCTTTACAGGCGACATCGCCATTCGCATCGGCGCGTCCACATGCGGGGCAACATGCTTTTCCTGATCACCACGCTGCACAGAGGGCCGAGAGCCTAGTTGGTCACAAGAGTGGATGTACCGGCAGATGCGCGAAGCCGCACAGAGCATGCGCAGGGATGGCATCGACCTCCCTAGCGCTAACTGGACGCCGCCTTGGGAGTATGTCCCGGACCCAAATCCATCACCGGACAACCCCTATCGATACGGATACGACGTGCCAACATGTTTCAGTCATCCGACATACGATCCGACAGTTGCAGAGCGTCCTACAGCACCACCGATGGACTTCCCGTTGTTTCCTGACTACCATGCCCAATTGAGCTTGAGCATGGTAGTCAGGAAACTACGGTAATCCTCGTGAGAATGCAGCTGGAGAGCCCGCATGCACGAGCGACTTCTACCAGTCTCAGTTGACGCGCGGCTCTGGCTACACGTCAGGTGTGCTGGGCCAGATTCTTCATTATGGGGGAGCTGCGCCCGGAGATTCTGGCCATTCATGAGGCGCAGCAGGCCAACCTTTCGATGCAGTCGGTCCGCCAGCGTCGCAACCACGAACGTCAGGCAAACAGGATGCTGGGTCGTGCGGGGCAACCTGCTACCCCAGCCACAGCAGGGGCACCTGCGTGTAACCCGGCAGCGCTTTCAGCCATGCAGCCACCGTCGGTCCCACCGATTCAATATGAGATTGGCGAAACTACTCTGGAGCGCCAGACGAGTATCAGGCCATCGGCAACACCGCCAGTCATCAGCGACGATGACTTTAACAAGTGCGCCATATGCCTGGATCACTTCATGCATCACGATAAGGTCTGGAGGCTTCAGTGTGGCCACAGATTCCATGCGCAGTGCTGGGGCCGAGTCGCACATACTCAGGCGGACAGACAGCTGGCTGGCACTATGGAAGGCACTGCAACTGAAGCACCCTGCGCTTTTTGCAGGGGCGTTGGTCTAATCACAGCTGAGGTTCATTATGCCCTTGCTGGAGATCAGGACGCATTGAATCGCCGTGGAGAGGTACTCCGAGGGGCCAATGAACTCAGAGGCCTTCGTGAAGAGCCCAACTGCGTCACGGCGATTATGATGAATAACACGGCAGCCCTTACAACAACACCAGCGGGGCAACCTGCTTCATCAGCCAGCGCGGGGCAGGCGACGGAAGCCACCGCGCCTGCTTTGGATGCGCCCATGCCATTAATGGCGGAAGGAGCCAAACATGCAGGGGCACCTGCTACGACTGCACCAGCCGCGCTGCCTGCCAACGACATGTGGCTGAGGCGCATGGAGAGAGCCACCGACAGGAGCGCTCAATGGCTTCAGTCCCCACATACCTACGTGCCATACGGGCGAGACACCCGCCCGCGCAGCCAGCGCAGGACGGAGAGCCCGGCGAGCGTGCGCAGTCGCATCAGTGCGATATCCGAGTGCGACATGCTACACACTGTGTTAATGGTGAACACAGATGGCCAGATGGGCACGCGTGCTGACGAAGATACGTTCATGAACGTGCCACCCACATGTGCATCGCGCCCGCACACGTATGACGAGTATCCTACGGCTTGGATTTTTGAGAAGAACCCCATTACGCAAGAGGAGGCCCGCGGATACATGAATGTCTTCACGTCTCTGTAAAGAAACGATTGGGTGTTGGAGCAGAGGCGCCGCAAGGGGCATGTATGGTACGACGTTGTCTGAAGTGCCAGGAATATTCGGAGAACGCCATGAACTGGCTCTATCAGCACACAGTGGGACTATGGTGGATCGAATGCTGACAGTCCTTTTGGACATCGGCAGCAACATCAACACCATTGGTCTAAAAAACGGCACAGACATTCGAACAGGTATCACATTCCCATGGACACGCCATCAAGGCTGAACCTGACGAAGAGGCTCTACGTGTCTGGAGTGGGACATGGTGCTGCGGTATGTGACAAGTCCTTGCACTGCAAAATTGCGCGCAAGGAAATGGGAGACCCGGCGGGGGCACCTGCTGTGCCGAGAATTGATACCGACTCAGCAAACGTGGCTGAGGGTTCCGGGGGAAATATCACTGCTATTCTGGGTTTGAGGAGTATTTCTAATACGAAGACCATCCTGATCTTGGAGCAGGGGCGCGAGAAGCTGATCATCCCTGGCTCTGATATGTACAAGCTTCTACTTGGAAGGGGTGCCAGAGTATTTGATTTGATGAAACACCTTCTGGGCATCTGGCACTCAAGGTCGACGAATACGGGGCCGCAGCCGAGGACAAAAAAGTCGGTGTCGTTTACTTTTACGGCCGACCCTCACTGAGAGGATCACCCACTTCTCGTCAAAGAGGCATCTGACACAGAGCCAGCCGCGGGGAAACCTGCTATGAGCGATGCCCATACATATATGATGTCACAGGGTATCAAGGGCATTAGCTTCTCCATCAACGAGGAGACGTTCGCATATACGATCCAGTCTTAATTTGTGAATACCACATTGAAGACCTGGCATCGCAGGAATGCGTCTTTCGGGACTAACCCCACCTCGGCCGATCAGGACTTCGCCTCGCGCAGCTTGCAGGCGAAGGTATACGGGCCATCTACGAGGAGGGCAATAAGTGGACGCCGCCCGACGCACAGGCAGGGGCACGTGCTGAAGTGGATGATACTGCTGAGGAGTTTGATATTTTTACATCGAGCGGCGGCTCTGCAGCGCAGCATGGAACGGGCATTTGGACGCCCCCATCGCCAAATGAGTGACGGGGGCAAGCGCGCGCCACGGCCGCCCGCGCTTGCTCCGACTGGCCGAACTCAGGTGCTGTCATCAAGTGCGGGGGGAACCTGCATTCTTTTCTCAGGCGCCGGCTGTGCGCGCCAGGGACAGCGGCAAGCCCAGCTGCGCGGCTGCCGCGGATATCAGTGGACCCGGCTGCGCGGCCGCTGCAGAGTGCTCATCGCATCGTTATCATTCTCGTGCGCTTGTCATTGAGGACATGCGGACAGCTTGCGCTGAACTCCGAGCTTGTGGTTATACGTGTGACCGCATTACACATACAGAGTTTATGACCTCAACTGGTACACAATATTTGGGTGCACTACTCTCGGGAGATATCAACTGTCATGGGTGGCAACGCCCGCTGACTGGTGCGTTCGGCTGCCTGGAAAGCGGGTGGGGCCACATTATCTGCGCATCCAAAATTTAATGAGTAAGGCTTGGGCTCAACGTATGTCTATTGTACTTGTAGGACCGCCAGGTTACTTCTGGAAACAGGGTCCCATAAGAGATGCCATTGGAGATCTCGACTTGCAGGTCATGCGTGCGCGATGCTGTCATTTCGGTTTGAAATGCGACCGTTCAAGTAAGTTGCCTAGCGGATCAGATCTGCACTACACGCGCGCGCATCCCGACCAACTTGCGGAGGTACACGTGCCAAACAGCAGGGAAACCTGCTCAACTCACTGGGCATGAATTGGACTGGCATGGCCAAGGAACTCAGAAGGCATAATGGCGCAACAACACATTGGCTACCGTGACCGCGAGATTAATTGATCAAATGGATTTACACAAGACACAGAGAAACGACACGAGGGCTGCACACCATAGCATTTACACACGAGTGGATAATGGATTTTTCGAACTTACGTTCAGTCTCCGAAAAATGGCCCTGACTGGGGCCATGTCGTCAGACGGGCAACGATGAACCTGGGCGACAATCAGATTGCACAAGACATCAAGATCCAGGACCAGCCTATTGGGTACAATTACAATGCTCCGTTGCCGACTGGTGTAACTCACATTCGTATTCGGTTTTTCTGGGAGCAGCCTGAACCGGCTCTCATCGGACAAGGGGGCCCGCGTCCACGCCCAAGGCGAGTTGCGTTCGTCGACGACTATCGCCCCCCTCCCCCTTCGATTGAGCGCGGCCGCGTGCCCCCCTCTATTCCCGAATTTCCGACGCTAAGTTCATCTGATGTTGAACCGCAGATTGAACAACAGACAGCACTACCGACCGATGCCCGAATCAAACAAAAAGAAGAACAGGAAGCCGACGAAGAAGCGGGCATCAAGCCACGCAAGATACCCAAGATAGTCGAAAGGCCACGATGACAGCGGAGATGACCTTAATGGTCTCGGATGTAGTGCGCACTACACCGACGCACCCCTTGACTCCGACACGGAAAGCGACGATGAAGAGGAAACTGTCATCGCATCATTTGCGGGGCTACCTGCTGAATCCCACGCAGATGCATTCTCCATTATCCCAACCTTATTCTATGGACGACACAACAAGTTTGACATGTTGTAATTATATGGAGGAAGTGGAGGTATATCGGAGCTAGCATCCAGCCGAGGTTTGCCCTCAGGGGGAAACCTAGACAAACGCTCCTTTGTTGACCTGGGAAACAAGGATGTCCAGGATGCAGTGATGCACTACCTAGACGTTTGTTTTGTCAACATTGTCATACTTCAACCCGACTGCAGAACGACTGGACTAATTTCTCATTTCAAGTCCCAGGTCAGTTGCGAGACTTGGTATGAACACCACAAAGAAGATCTGCCGCATATCAAATTTTGTGGTAAGGTTGCTATACGTAAGAACGGTCTTCGACGATATTATTTACGATAACAACCAGTGGGTACTTGGGTGGATCAGAATCCATCATGGACTACATTGGCCAACTGCAAGGGCACTTGCAAGATGCGTATGGACCTATGTATTACTGGCGCACGCGATTCCCATGGGGTATTGTTACGAAAACCGACCGAGATCACGGCCAACCACCGCCTTCTATTTACCCCTTTTGAACGAAGACTATGTGCTGCTCATAATCAACATGCGTCGGTACGTAACAGGGTATTGTCCATGGCTGCACATTATACTTCAAAGATGCAGTCCCTCTTTGTTGATGCAGCTCAGATCGCGCACGATCTTTTCCAGGTAAACCGTGATCCCTTCCATGGTCACCCTTATTCTTCCACCGTGCTAGTTACCGACGTGAGGGGATATGATTTGGACGATTCAACTCTCCCTCGGCAGCCCGACGGCTCGATCGCGAGACCGCCCCCGGGGGGGCTAGGATGTCCTGCATGCGCGGATAATGTTAACATGCGCTCTCCCTCACCTGACAGAAATCCCAAGCATTGCAGGTGGTACGATAAGGAAGACTACCATTGGGAATGTCCGAGCTGCAAGAGTAACTACGGCCAGCGGCCAGAACTGGCCTGGACATGTACGGACACCTGGCAAATGCAAGTTTACCGTACCTCGGAAGTTGCCTGACAATCATGGACAGGTACCACCGGCTCCTGCCGAACAAGCAGCAGGACCAGCACCGCCGGCTCTTGTTGAACCAGCAGCAAAACCACCCGAGGCGCAAGCCGCACCACCATTTACGCGGCTACGAGGACCAAGACCCGGCTCTCGAGCCGGACCCACGGCGGGCGCCAGCAGCCACGATATTACAGTAGGCGGACATGCTGCTGAACCTGCTGCAGGGCAACCTGCCTCGAGCGGAGCTGGGACTTCGGATGATCACCTTCGACTGCCGCAGGTTAGAATCAGACGTGGCCGACAGCATGGTGGAGATGCACCTCCGCCGCCAGCGGGTAACCCTGCTGCACGACCACGACTTCCAGACGGGTCACGGTTCGACGTACAAATCAGTCTACAAAATTCACGAAGCCTTGACCCAAGCGTGGTAACACGCGAGCTGCGGAAGCTACACTTGCGTTGGTTCCATGCGAAAGGCCCTAAGACGAGATTCGTCTTAACCAAGATAGGTCTGGACAGCGTCAGACTCAACCTGATCAGGGCGTCTGCGACACATGTCGGGGGCGCAGGGCTTGGGACAAGCCTGGGCATACGGTTATGCCATTCACTGCACTGCCTGGCAAATTCAACGAAGAAGTGGAATGTTACCTGATGGTCTACAAACAAGAACACAATATTCATATCATCGATCGTTGCATTCGATATGCTGCTGGAATGGAGATACAAGACAAGACGATGACCAGTATCCTGGATGCATACCATCAGTGCTGGACGCAGTTTGGACTTGCAAAGGTACTCTAGTCCGACGGAGAGGGCGCCCTCAACAACGAAACTGTGAAAGCAGTCCTTAATGCAAAGGGCACTGAACTAAGGATATGTGCGCGTGGACAACACGCTACGACGACCGATGCCAGAAATGGCAGATTGCGCCATCTATTTCATGTCATGGAAGCAGAACTCAACAGGTTAGACATACCTCTTGTGTTCACACGACTACTGCATGAGGCCTTGTTTGCCGCCAGCGCGTTCACTTTCTACAACGAGGTGTATCCATGCAACGCTCTGTTTGGACGGCAACCAGCAACGCCCCCTAATCCACCTGTCCTGGACCACGAACAGCCGACGGAAATGTCGGATCACTCTCGTGAACAGATGATACGCAAGGTATGCATTGAAGCTATCACACAGGCCACAGCAATAGCAAAGACCAATCGTGCATTACGCACCAAGACAACTGTCACCAGTCAGCATTACTACGATGAAGGAGGTTACGTTGATTACCATCGCCCCACAACCACGAAGGACGACTGGGGAGGCTGGAATGGCCCATTCCCAGTTGGAAGGAACAATCCCGAAAGGGGTCAAGTCATCATTCGGGAAGGAAGCCGCGATGTTCAGGCACAGTACGGCGATGCACGACATTCATTCTAAATTGAAGCTTTAATAACCAGAGATTGGCTCCGACAAATCTGCACTACGGACAGTGTTGACGTTCGCGGCCAGTTTACCTGCGGGGGGACCTGCTATGACATGTGGCCATGTACCGACCAAGAAGGCGATGCTTCAGATGACATGTGCAAGCCGTCTATCTCCTAAGGCACATCTAGCTTTACAATACCGTATCCGAAACTTCTTCCGCATTGAGAATGTAGATTCGGCCAGGTGAGCTAAGAGTATCCATAAACGACCTCCGGTTGCTTACGCTGACCGGTGCACATTGGCCCATCATGACAACGATGTGAATCCAGGATTTCATTGTTTTATGAAGCAGAAGGCACAGTTCTGAACATTCACGATATAACGGGATCAGCACATTCTAGGATCATCCAGTGCCTGAAGTCCACCAAACCTCAAGCAGGCTTTGACCAGGACATGGCAAGGTTTGAGGACTGGCGGATGCACCGTCCCCGGATGAAACTGCAAGAGAAGCCTCAGAAGCCGAACCACCACATGAGGACGGACGGCCTCCTACGATTTATGGGAAATCGGAGGCTGATCTCGAGTCGCACGCCATGGAAGTGCGATATGCAGAACTACATGACGAAAAGGAACTGCTGGAGGCAACTGCACTAGGGGATCCTTTCACGATGCCCGCGCAGACGGTTCCAGACCATAGCGCGCTGATCACTGTAGCTGAGGAACAGCGGGGGCACCTGCCTAAGTGGGGGCACCCACGCGGCTCCGACACCGAGGAGACGTATCATGTCTCATTGTGCCCCATGGTCGATGACTGTAGTTACGGACTGGACTCAGACGAACACGAGCAATATGTAGAACTCTGCTTTGCGGCAGAAATGTCAAAGGTAGTCTTGTCCGAACAACAGCACTTGAAATTATATGCCGACCGCGCGACCACTATGCGAGTATACGTTACCGCGGCTGCAAAGCGAGTTGCGGTCGTCAAGGAAGACGACCTTCTCGCGGAGGCTGACGCCCAGGCGAATCCCGAGAAAATATCGAAGGCCTCCTCACGGAACTCTAGACACGATTTGACAACAAGTGATTCAAAATGCAAGACACCTCTAAAGCGCCAGACATCATGACTTCGAGATACGCGCGCAAATTGAAGTTTGTGAAGAACGAGAAGGGCCAGATGGAACGCGCCATCCGATTGCGCCCGGTGCTCCGAGGCTGCGTGGACTTTGAAGCCTTCGACGTGGAAGCCTTTTCGGGGACAGCGCGGCGGTCAAGCCAGAGACTACTCGCGAGCGCAGCAGCGTGCAAGAAGCAATGGATCATCGCCCCCCATCGACATCAACATGGCCATCCTGAGAGGGTTGACCCACCAGGAACTTGCTGAGGCAACTGGTGAAAAGGAACGCGCGGTGCGTTTTACTTTGCCGCCTGGATCGGCCGCGGCGCCGCGGGCCCCCCCGGGATTCGAACGCTACGACGAGTCAAAGCACTGCTTGCAGTGCCTTAAACCAGGCGCTGGCGCCAAGGACGCACCCCGAGCTTTCCCATTGTTCGGTCCCCGACCCGCGCCCCGCGACGAGGAGTCCGAGACGAGCGGCAACCTGCTTACGGCCAAACACGTTGATGATACCAATATGGCCGGCACTGAGGACACCATTGACATGTGTGTCCAGCGCGTAGAGGACACTTTTGGCAAGTGTAAACGCAACAAGCACACATGCACCAATTGTGCCGTGAGACATACCGAGAATGAGGAAGGCGACGCTACTGTGGACCCAAACGAATACATCAAGCAGCTCCGTCCTGCACAACATCCTGAACTTACTGGCGCCGACGCTGACGCTCAGACACCCTAGATGGTTGCAGACATGTTCGCCAGCCTCAGAGGCGCGCTGGCGCATATATTAATCACCCAGGTGCGGTTGAGTGTGTACGTTGTATTTCTACATTGTGTCCAAGAGCCGACCAATCTACAAGTGCGACGACTGAACGCGATCACGAGGATTCTGCAGGCCTGCCCCACGAAGATCGCCTATCAGGCGATGACCCCTACGGGCGAGGTTGACCTTGCACAGCGACTCAGGTTACCGACGCCTGCGTGGAGACGCCGATGACGACGTCAAGGGCTATGGTGTTCGCGGGGCAAACCTGCTACGGCGTGGAAACACGCCATCTGGCTAGCCCATCGCCCACTTGATCGACGCGCACTGCAAGTCTCACCGCTTGCAAGTCTGCTCGAGCTATTCAGCAAAGACTCTCGCAGCTGCCCAAACGTCGGAGGGCTGTTATCGCACGATCGTGACTCTGCACAAGCGCCACGCAGGGCCGCTCACTCCTACTCAGTTGAAAACATACTTGAGTTGGGTGGCCCGAGCATCAAGGTCACTTTGACCATAGATGCTGAGTCTGTTTTAAAGTCCTTGCCAAGCAAAGACTTGAAGAAGCCGACTGAGTGTACCCTTTTAGGATACATCAGTTGGATACGACAGATGATGGAACGTGGAATCGTGCACAATCTCCAGTGGTGCGACACCCGCGACATGACTGCGGACGGTCGCGCCAAGAGGAGCATCGACACAGAGATGCTCCTACAGGTCATGGGAGGTATACAATCCTTCAAACATGATTTAAAACGTCACAGCCCCTGTCGAGCTGGCCAGACATCTTGTTCTGTGGTCGCCTGAGGAGTACCTATATCTACAGAATAGTACGCAAGGCAACTTGCGTGCGGGTCCACCTTCCTTACGGCCCCGCCCTTGTGCTGCCCTCTTGTAGATAGTAGCTGTTGTGCTTGCTGCATAGGGGCGGCGGACTCACGCTTCGCCCCCCTCCCCCCCCCCGATTCTAAAGTGAGCGGGGGACACAGGACGCGGAAGCGAACGCGTGCCCGCGGCCGCGTGGATCAAGCGGCCGGCCGCCCAGACCTGACTACACCTCATCGCGAGGTGTATTATTGCGAAGGCCTGACGGCCGGTGCCGCCGACCCTGTTCGCAATGCGCAGCAAGAGGCACGGGCTGTGGGATGGTTTGGGGGAACGGGGAGAAGGACGAGAAGGTGGGGGAGGGAGGTGTCGTATCTGACCCGGGACTTCCCCGGGACTCCCCCGGGACCCCCCCCGGGACCTCCTCTCCCCCCCCCGTCGGGGAAGGGAAAGGGAAGGGGCTTCCCTTCGACTCAATGACGACGTTGCTCAAGGTCGGTACGGGGGGGGGGCGTCGTATCTGACTCGGGGGGGGGGTCGCTACCCCCCCCGCTACCCCCCCCCCCTCCCGGCGGGGGAGGAATGAAAGGGAAGGGGCTTCCCTTCGACTCAATTACGAGGTTGCTCAAGGTCGGCTTGGCTGGAGCCCAGGGGAAGAGGAGTCCCAGGGGGGGGCGTCGTATCTGACCCGGGGGGGGGGTCGCTACCCCCCCCCCCCTCCCGGCGGGGGAGGGATCAAAGGGAAGGGGCTTCCCTTCGACTCAATTACGAGGTTGCTCAAGGTCGGCTTGGCTGGAGCCCAGGGGAAGAGGAGTCCCAGGGGGGGGCGTCGTATCTGACCCGGGGGGGGGGTCGCTACCCCCCCCCCCTCCCGGCGGGGGAGGGATCAAAGGGAAGGGGCTTCCCTTCGACTCAATTACGAGGTTGCTCAAGGTCGGCTTGGCTGGAGCCCAGGGGAAGAGGAGTCCCAGGGGGGGGCGTCGTATCTGACCCGGGGGGGGGGTCGCTACCCCCCCCCCCCTCCCGGCGGGGGAGGGATGAAAGGGAAGGGGCTTCCCTTCGACTCAATTACGAGGTTGCTCAAGGTCGGCTTGGCTGGAGCCCAGGGGAAGAGGAGTCCCAGGGGGGGGCGTCGTATCTGACCCGGGGGGGGGGTCGCTACCCCCCCCCCCCTCCCGGCGGGGGAGGGATCAAAGGGAAGGGGCTTCCCTTCGACTCAATTACGAGGTTGCTCAAGGTCGGCTTGGCTGGAGCCCAGGGGAAGAGGTCTCCCAGGGAAAGGGAAGGACAGAGACGACGAGTACAAATAATGACGGAGATGACGGCTCGAACGGAAAAGCCCCTCACACACGCCGACAGGGTCGGCGGATTTGCAATCGATACCAAAATGATGTTTGAGATGGCTCGCCCCCTACTACTGGGACTATTGTTACTCCAGTACAACAGAATGGGAGCTGGGCTTCGCCTAAGGCGGAGCTGTTGGTTGGGTCTCCCAACCCCCTTCAAACTACTTCAGCTTCGCCCCCCCCCCCCCCCCCCCAACAGGCCATAATTGGGCCAAAATCGTAATAAAAACAGCGAGGTTGGCTTCCTAGCCGAGGTTCTTTTGGACGCCCTGACCACTCGCGGAACCCCCTGTCCACGTCCAGGGGAGGGGGTACGGGGGGAGGGATAAACCCCTCCCCCTCCCCGAAAAGAGGAGGCGTGGAAGAGAGGCATCCCTAGACCACCTACGCCCATGAGGGCTGGTGGGACTCTTAGAAGTAGTCGGAACCAATGTGCGCGGCGCTAAGGCGCGAGCCACATTTTGAAAACGACCCGCCTTCAACACGTGAAGTTTTTGCATGTGTTTAAGCCGAGTGTGAGCGCCGCTAAGGCGGGAACCACATGTTGAAAATCACCCGCCTTCAATCCGGAAAAGTCTTGCACTATGTGTGAACGAATGTGCGCGGCGCACAAGCGAGAGCCACATAAAATGGTACGCCCTCACTCCGTGGAGTTTATGCATGTTGTTTGAAACGAATTTGCGCGGCCCTGGGGCGCGAGCCACATTTTGAAACCGCCACGCCCCCAACTCGTGAAATTCTTGCAATGTTTTAAGGCGAATGTGCGCGGCGCTCAGGCGAGAGCCACACGTTGAACACCACCCGCCTTCAATCCGCAAGCTCTTCCAAGTGTTCAAAAACGAATGTGCCTGGCGGCGCGGCGAGAGCCACATTTTAAAAGCGGCCCGCCCTCAATCCGTGGAGTTTTTGGAGTGTTTTGAAACGAGTGCGCGCGGCGGTAAGGCGCGAACCACATTTTACAAGCGACCCGCCCTCAACCCGCGAAGCTGTTGCAATGTTTAAGACGAGTGTGCGCGGCGCCAAGGCGGGAGCCACACATTGGAAGCAACCCGCCTTCAATCGGTTAAACGGGCGCCAGATTCCAAGTTTCAGGCTCATAAAGGGGTAAGAAACTCTCAGGCGAAACGCCCGGCCCGCCCTTCCATCTGGCCTCGGGGTGCGACAGGGAGGAGTTATTCAGAAAGGATAGAGGAGGAGGAGGAGGAGGAGGAGGAGGAGGAGGAGGAGGAGGAGGAGGAAGAGGAGGAGGAAGAGGAAGAGGAAGAGGAAAAGTAGAAGGAGGAGACTCGCTAAACCGCTCATGCCCTAAATGGCTGGTGGGATTGGGCCATATTGGCCGCTCCAACCCCTCGGGGGGGAGGGGGCATCCAGATTCACAGGAGGGTGGGAGGAACTGGTCGGGAGAGCCAACTCGCCGCCAGAAACGCCAACGCCCAGAGGGCTCGTGGACGCCATCTTCCTTGCCCCGCATCCTCACCCTCCCTCCTCCTCCCTGCTCCTTGTCCTCCTCCCTCCTCTCTCCTCCTACCGCCTCATCCGCCTCCTCCTCATTACGTCATTCTCCTTGCTCCTCCCCAACCTTGCTCCTCCCTTGTCGTACTCCTTGCTTATCGTCCCCATCATCCATTATCCGCCCGAATCTGCCTCCTCCTGAATAGATCTTCAGATGTGCATCTTTGGTTTCTCTGCAGAGCAGGTATGGGCCGTCCGTTCCCATCCTGGCTCAAGCTCGTCACGCGTCCGAGTCCCAGTGTCACGGCCGCAATAGCCTGGCTGGCAGCTTGGGTGGCCCACTCGAGCGTGGATCGGGCCTGGCGAGTGGAGGTGGCAGCCTGCCCACGCTGTCCCGACCTGCGCTGCGCGGAGGTCCCTGCCTGTCCCGAACTGCGGTGCGCAGAGGCGGCTGCCTGCCCCTCGCTGCACTGCCCAGCGGCGCCGGCGCCGCCCTGCCCCGCGGTGGTCTGCCCGCCGGGGCCCGTCCTCCCTCCTGAGGCTTCCAGCGAGGCCCGCCAGGAAGGCCGCGGCCCGGGGGCCGACCAGGAGCCAGCGGCCCCCCCTCGCGAGGCGGAGGGTCGGCTGGCGGGGGAGGTGCGGAGCCGCTCGGACTGGCTGGGCTGGGGGCTCGGGCTGGCGCCGGACCTGCTCGGAGGCGCCACGGGAGTGGCGGTGCACGCCGTGTTGGTGTTCGTGCTCGTGTCGGCGAGAGCGTGCTAGAGTGCGCTGCTGCAGGCCATCCGCCCGCGGCCGCGGGCGCTGGCAGATGGCGTTGCCGGGCGTGCAGGCGTGGGCGTGGGTGCAGTACGCAGGAGCAGGCCTCTTCCACCAGCGGCTCGGCTGGTCCTGGGGGCCGTGGCGGGTCATCCAGCGGCAGCGATTGACGTGGTCGTCGCCCCCCCCCCCGACGCGGACGTGTACTGCGAGACGTACGGGGGGGCCGACGCGAACATAGCGGCTGCGCGCTGGAGCGAGAGCCGACACCCGCCACCGCCAGGGGTCCCTCAGGACTCGTATCGCTTCCGCCGCGAGCCGACGCTTGCCGAGATTATGGAGTTCGAAGGGCAGGGGCGGCTGGTGGCCCGCGACGAGGTCGTGGCGAAGGATCGCCGCAATGGGGGCCCTGGGGTGGAGCCTGCTGGAGGCTCCCTGCTGGCGCGGGCGCTGGCGCGGTCGCTGGCGCTGGTGCCGCCGCGGGGGGGGCCCCACCGGTGCTGCCTCACGGCGACGAGCTGGTGTGGGTCGTCATTCAGACGCCGAACGGACTGCAGAGGGGCATGGTGGTGTTCCCTGGTGCGGGGATGCCCACGCTCGGAGACGTGGGCCCCTACCAGGTGCCCGACGTTGCCTCTGGACCTCGAGGCCCCGCGGTCACCTCGGTCCGCCGCATGCCGTACAAGGACGTGCACTCTTTCGTACGCGTGGAGTCTTGTGGCCGACGCCCGCATCATGCCGATCGAGCTGGTGGGGGATCGCAGGCAGCGGCAGCCCTGGAGGCAGGTGGTGGAGCTCAGGATGGTCACCCCGTTCCACGACTGGCCCGTACAAAGGCCTCGCACCGTGGAGTGGGTGATGAGGTTCCTCGACAGGCGAGGTGGCGGGCCTGGAGATCATCATGTACGGTGGTGACAGGTGAATAGGCTCCAGCGAGGCGACTGGGGCGTCGAGGTGCACGAGAACGGGCTTCGCGCGCTGGAGATGGCGGCGAGCAGCGATGCCCTGGAGATTGCGAACTGCTGGAGACCATTGCCCGTGAGTGCCAGCTGGTGGGGTACGCCTACCCCCGCGAGCCGATGGGAAGAGGCGCGTCAGGGGGCGACGACAAGGAGGCGAAGGACAAGAAGGACCGCGGCACGGGTCGCGGGCGCGCCGGCCTGCTGGAGGAGAGCGACGCGTTCGTGGGCCGCCATCGCGAGGCGGGCGAGACCATGGTCTGGCCAGACCTCCTCGACTTCGTCGCTCGCGAAGTAGAACGAGATGCCAGCGTGCTGAAGCAAGCGCGGAAGGCGCGGGAAGAACGCCGCGCCCTTGGCAATGGCGCATGACGGACCCCCGTCGGGCTTCAAGCCCGGGCTCGACGGGCATCGCTGGGCTGAATTCGCTCGCGGCACCTTCGCCGGCGGGATCTTTCTCCTCTACCCCTCCTTCGGGGCGCCCGACTTCTGGGCGGGCCCCCCGCTCAGATTGCCGCGCTAGCCAGCGGGGCGCTCACCGCCAGTCCGCCATCGACGCTGCGACGGACGAGCTCATCGGCGCCCTCAACGACACGCGCGGGGCGCCGCGTCGCGGGCCCCCCCGCGACGCCTCGCGGCCGATGATGGCGCAAAGTCTTGCCCTGGACCACCTGCGCCAACGCGCTGCAGATGCAGGGCCGCCCCCCGACGACCTCGACGGACCGGGGGCCTTCGACGAGCTTCGGCCCAAGCCGGCCTACGACGGTTCATCCTCTCGGCTGGCCCCTCTTCGCGTGGACCCCCTGGACCTGCCGCCGCCTGGAGTTCGACCTGCGTTGCCGCGGGGGGCCGCGGGTTCGGCGGGCGAGTTGGTCGAGCAGAGGCTGTTAGACATGGTGCTTCCCAGTGTGCAGGGGGGGCGAAGTTGAAGCTCCCGGGCCCGCGTCGGGCTTATACCGGCCCCGCTTTGTGGGGCCATGAGGTGTGCATAGAGTTCTTGAAGCGGCTGCGCGCCGCCGACCTCCTCGACTTTCGGCGCGAAGTAAGTCGCCGGGTGGGGCGATTCAGTGCCCGGGGGAAGTCGGACGCGCAACGGCGCGCCATCGATGCTCGCATCCCGAATTGCTCTTTCGAGGATCCCGACCCCGTGCAGCTCGCTAGCGGGGCTTGCTTCGCCCACCTCCAGCTGGTCGCGGGGCCCCCGCCGGTGCTGGGCGGCGCCGACATTCGCGCGGTCTTCTGCGCCATCCCCATGCCCCCCCGAGCTGCGCGACCTCTTCGGCCCCCACAGGGCCCGCGCCTGGGAGCTGGGCGCGTCGGAGGTGGAGGGCCGGCCCGTCGAGCCAGGCGAGCGCATTCGCCCCGTTATCGCGGCGCTGCCGATGGGCTGGGCGTTGGCCCTGCAGGCCCGTCAGGCGCTGCGCGAGGAGCTGGCGCGGCGGGGGTCCGACGCGTCGGAGGCCCGCGCGCTGGTCGACGGCAGACCCCCGCCCGGGCTGGCGCCCATCGCGCGCGCCGAGTACGCCGACAACTTCGCGTGCTTCGGGCGGGGCCCCGCCGCGGCGAGGGACGTGGCGACCCGCGTCCGAGGTCGCCCGGAGGCGGCAGGCTTGCCGATGCACGCCATCGAGCTCAGCGCGGGTGGCGACGCGCTCGGCTGGAGCGTCGCAGAGGACGGGCGCTGCTCGATGTCGATGCGCAGTGCATGGCGGTCGCGGCTCGCAGCCCCGCGCGCGGCGCAGCTCGGGCGGGCCGGCGAGCGCGAGATCTCAGCGCTCTTCGGCCACTTCGCGACGCGGGGTCTCATCCGTCGTGAGGCGTTGGCCGCGTCTCAGGCATGCTTCGCCGCCTTCGCTCAGCAGTTCCAAAAAGGAAGAGGGGCCCTGTGGCCTTCGGTGGTTCGTGAGCTCAAGCGGATTGCCCCCCTTAGTCTTCGTGGCCTCTTGGGAGCTCGACGCCTCTCGGAGCCCTCGAGCGCGCGCGTTCGACGCGTCGTCTCGGGGGCGCGGGGCGATGGGCAAGTGCGTTGACTAGACGGACGTGAAGACGATGGAGCGCCACAGCGACCGATGGCGATTCTCGCGACGATAAGAGGGCGATCGCTTCCACGATCCTCGGGGAGACCTCGTTCAGGGAGACGGAGTCGAGGGCGTCGATCGCGCGCCGCCTGTTCCCGAGCGAGTCTGGGGGGGGAAAGTGGTGTCGCGTAGCTTCGTTCAGGTGGGCGTTCGGGGATCATCAGGTTCACTTGAAGTCTCGGGCTGCTACCTGGACGCTCAATCACTCGGCCGGGACATCCGCAAGCCATGGACAGCGCCACCTGATCCTCGGAAATGCGATGACAGTAATCCTTTCTCGGGCCAAGGGCCGTGGAGGCTCGTTTGGCTTCAGCCGCGCCCCTCGGAGATCGGCGGCCCTGGTGCTCGCGGCCAACCTGTGCTCCGCCTGGCGCTGGCTGCCCTCCGAGGGGGACGCTGCCGGCGCCGCCTCGCGAGGCCGCCGCTGCCCGCGCGCCTCGGCCCGGGAGCCCGCCCGCGAGGCCGCGGCCGCGGATGCCCCCTCGGGGCCACGGCGCGCGCCGCGCGTCGGCCGCCGGCCCCATCGGCGAGCCGCCCGCTTTCCAGACAGAGGACCTCCTCCGATGGGGTCGCGGGCGCCGAGCCGCGTGGGGAGCTCGCCGACGCGCTGCAGTTCCACGAACTTCCCCGGCGCGGGCCGCCGACAGCCGATGCTGAAGCGCGAGGCCCGCCCCGTTCGCGAGGTGGCGATCGGGCGCGAGGCGCGCGCCGCGGCTCGCCGCGCTGCCCACCCCCCGCCGCCGGCGGGGAGCGGTGGGGCCCGCCAGGGCAGGTCTTGGTTGGAGTTGCGCTCGGTGTCGAAGCGGCAGGAGTCGGAGCACCGCGACCAGTGCCAGCGTTTCGTGGAGTGGGCGCGCCAGCAGCAGCTCCGCTGCCAGCGGCTGTCCGATATCGAGATCGCCGCGGTGGAGATGCTGAACCAGATGTACTACGACGGCTGGAGGTCGAACGCGGCTTCGAAGGTGGTGGCGGCCGGCGGCCACTGCGTGCTTCCGCCAGGCTGCTGGTCCGGGGTGCTCGCTGTTGGTGCGGGCGCAGGTGGCCCGCCGGGGCTTTGCGAAGCTGGGCCCCCATCAGGCTCGCCTGCCACTGCCATGGGCCGTAGCGCGCCTGGTGGCCAAGCAGCTGGCGGGCCAGTAGCACCTCGGCGCGGCCGTCCTCTTCGCCCTCATTAACTACTTGGCCGCGCGAGCTCCCGAGGATCCGCGAGTGCGACCCGGTGCCGCCCGCGGGTTCAGCACGCAGGCTGAAGGGGAATTGGAGCATTGTCCTTCACCCCCAGGAGCTGGTGGTGACGTCCAAGACGGGCGCCCGGGACCAGGCCATCCTGGTCGACGACGTAGACTCGTTCAAGTTCGTGGAAAGACTGATGGCGCGGCTCCGAGGGAGCGGCGGCTCCGCCCAGGTGTTCCCCCCCACCTATCTCGAGTGGGCCGTGGCGTTCGAGGCGGCGGCCAAGGCCGCGGGCCTCGTCGGCGAGGGGGCGCCCGCGCTGTACGTGCCGAGACGCGGCGGCGCGCCCCGCGACGCGATGACGGGCGCCCGCGACCTCGAGGCCATTCAGGGCCGAGGGCGGTGGCTCGCCGAACGGCCCGCGACGCTGCGCAAGAAGGGCGGCCGCGTGAACAAAGCGCCGCGGTCGGCCCCCGCCAGCGCGGCAAGGGCGGCCACCGCCGCCGAGCGGGCGACTTCCGCGCGGCCCCTAGCGAGCTGATGCGCCGCTGGAGGCGGGGCAGCTTCGCTCGCTCGGCGAACAGCTCACGGGGGGTCGCCCTTGAGCTGTTCGCCGGCACTGGCCGCCTGAGCGCGGCTTGGCGTCAGGCCCCGAGGCTCCGCGGGATGCCCATCTTTGAGTTTGACTTCAGGCGCGGGGCCCAGCGCGATCTTCTCCAGAGATCCCTCCAGAGTTTCATCCGCGCTCGAATCCGCGATGACTCTCTCCGAGCAGCGTGGATCGGCTCACCCGGCAATAGTTTCAGCGCGGCTCGCAATCGGCTCAACGGGCCGGCGACACTTCGAAACGCCAGCTTTCCCCTGGGCCTGCCTGGTCTGAAACCCTGGGACGAGAAGGCCGTCCGCGTTGGGAACGCTCTCGCCGCCTTCTCGGGGGGGCCCCTCGGTCTCGCGAGCCGATGCGGGACGCCGCTCGCGATCGGGGATCCTGGCCAGAGCCGGGCGTGGAGCCATCCTGCCCCCCCCCCTGGGTCGCAGTCGTCGCAGTCGGCCCCATCTGCTCCGTCTTCCTCCGTCGCCGACTTTTTCACATATTTCTGCATGGAAAAGCCCCCGTGGAGGAAGCGGACTCGGTTTCGAGCCGTGAATCTGAACTTGGGGTCCGCTGTCAAACGTTGCGACGGTCGCGGGCTGTGTTCGCGCTCGGGGATTCCTCGCGCGCAGTTAGAAGGCAAGAAGCCCGAGGGTATTTGTTACACGAAACTCGCCGAAGCGTACCTTCGCAAGCTGTGCCGCCGAATTGTCACGTGTTGCAGTAATGCTCTTTTATACCAGCACGTCCGTAAGTTTCGAGCCTCTATGTAGCCTCTCGGGCCCTTGCCTTTCCTCTCCTGGGCGGGCC
Source organism: Prorocentrum cordatum (assembly GCA_963575745.1). NCBI lineage: Eukaryota > Dinophyceae > Prorocentrales > Prorocentraceae > Prorocentrum > Prorocentrum cordatum. The sequence continues at coordinate 72,456 of CAUYUJ010005647.1, read as the reverse complement.
GTCGGTGCCTGGGTCCCGAGGTCGCCGTCTTTTTGGGTCCTTCGGGTCCGCTCCTGGGCTCATATCGGGCGGCCGCTCACGCGGCCAAGTCCAAATCGTGCAGTTTGCCTGGTTGTGGATCCGTGTAAGATGTTCCCGATTCAACTAGTTCAATCTTCGGTGCGTGCCGAATTCTGCAGAGCACGCGAGCACTTTCACACATAATTTTCGTGGCCCATCAGCGCGGCGCTAAGTAATGAGATGGATAGGTTTTCAGATGTGCATCTTTGGTTTCTCTGCAGAGCAGGCATGGGCCGTCCGTTCCCATCCTGGCCCAAGACCCCTGCTTCGATTCCCTCCCCCCCCCACTTTAACCAGTCAGGATCCGTGTGAAATGCTTCCGGCTTAACTAGTTAAATCTTCGGTGTTTGCCGAATTATGCAGAGCACGCGAGCATTTTCACATACTTTCACACAGGATTCCCGTGGCCCATCAGCGCTGCGCTGAGTAATAAGATCTCCTCCTCCTCCTCCACCTCCTCCTGATGCCTCCCCCTCCTCCTGATGCCTCCCCCTTTTCCTCCTCTTCCTCCTCCTCCTTTCCCACCCTCTCTCCCTCTTCGTCGTCCTCATCCTTCTCCTCCTCCCCCAGCATCCTCCTTATCCTCCTCATCCTCTTCATCCTCTTCTTATTCCTCCTCCTCCTCCTCCTCCTCCTCCCCCTCCTCCTCGTTTTCCTTTTCCTCTTCTTTCCCCCCCCCCTTCCCCCTCCCTCCTCCGCCCTTCCCTCCCCCCCTCCCTCCCTTCTCCTCTTCCGCCTCGTCCTTCCCCCCTTTTTCCCTCCCTCCCTCCCTTCCCATCGTCGTCGTCCTCGTTCTCCTCGTCGCCCTCCTCCCCCTCCTCCTCCTCGTCCTCCTCCGCGCGCAGCCGTCTTGGCTCAAGCCGTCCCAGGCCCAGGCGGGCCGCGCTGTCTCGAACTTGGGGCGGCGCTTTGGGACAGCGGGCCAAGTGGTTCACGCCCCTGCCAGTCACGCCCCTTTCTTCCCTCAGCAGCGCGCGGGGGCCACAGGGGATGGCGGCTGGTCGAAAGGAGGAAGCACAGCGGCCAAAGGGAAGGCAATGACATGAATGCAGCACGCACCGGTGGCAAGGGTTACGATGAGGCCGCCGACTAGCCAGCTCACCCTTGGCACGACAGGCGCCCGTCCAGCCACATGGACACGCGCGTGGTGCGGGCACGAGAAAAACTTGTTTTCGCGGGGCTACTGCAAGCACTGCAGGGAGACCCGCGCCGAAACGCCCACCGAGAGCGCACAGGTGGTGCATTGGGCGGCAGTCTCTCACGCCGCCTTTCTCGCCCACGCTCTGCTTTCAGTGGTTTTCCCTCTGGCGGCGCTGAACCAGGAGGGGGCCTGTGCCAGCAAACCGTGGGCGCCACCATGTCTGTCAAGGAGCTCGAGCAGCTCATCCTTCTCGCGGAGCATGCTGGCGACTCCGTAGTGGCACGCAGGTATCGCAATGTGGACGAGTTGCGCAAGGGCACTGAGGAAGAGCCATTGCAGCAGCGGTTATCATCCTGTGGCTCTCGAGTATCCAAGCTGGAGAAGACCTTTGGCATCGAGCTCTAGAGGCTGGACACCTACCACATGTGGTTCACCAGGCAGCACCGCACCGTTGCGGAGTTGTCCGGCCAGCTCGCTTGCGCCGACAAAGAGTACAAAGGTTTGGCTGCGCAGCTTGCGGGAGCGTGAGATTTGCTGAGCCAGTCGCACCTGCACCGCCCGCCGAGGTCTCCATGGAGGACATGTGTGACAGCAAGGGCGACCTTTCGGAACCCAATGACGTGGACAGGTACTCCGATGTAAGCGAATGCGAGGTGTCCGACGAAGATGTCCGAGTTGCGCATGAGCGACGTGACCAGCCAATCCAGCAACTACAGGACCTGGCCAAGGGTTTTTTCTCTGGGGCGGTCGAGAAGAGTTCTTCCAAGTCGCGCGCGCCGAGCACGCGCAACCGCCCCAGAAGAGGAGGAAAGGAGCCAGATGCCAAGCACAACCAGGTGTCATTTTCACCAGGCGCCGACGAGAAGGACGAGGCCGCCGAAGAGAAGGCAACCTTCGCCCCGGCTGCCAGACGCGTTGCGTCGGCCTCAGCTGCTGGTGCAGTTCCGCCAGCCCATGCAATCGACGTTCGTGACAGCGCAATGGCCCACGTGGGGAAAGCTTCCAAACGGGGCCTCCTCGCCGCCAGGCCGCAAGCAGTTGCGCGAAGGTCTACGTAGTCTACGCGTTGAGGGAGTAATCAACTACGTGGCCAGATCAACCTGGCGCACCACATTTTTTTGTGAAAGCCATGGCCAGGCTCGCTCTCCGAGCCGCCCGGTCCAAGCCACGCTCGCAGATGCTGGCAGCCCGCGCGAGGCCGCCGTGCGAATGCTTTGCTTTCCTTAGCGAGGCGGGGGTGGAACGGGCGCGCCCGGCGCCTGATCCATCCGAGACGCCCCTGCTCCGCGCCCAGTCCGCGCCCTTGCGGCCTGACGCAGATCCCTGCGCGCCGTGGGCAGGGGCCCGGTTGCCGCAATCCGTTTGGCACTTTCGCTTCACCTCGGAACTTCTCGCTTCCGCGTGGCGAACATCGCCGAACTACCAGAGTCGCCTTGCGATTGGCAGCGCAGAGTAGTGATTTCGATGGGCCCGTGGATCGCCATGCCCACCGCCAGCCCCCCTTGCGCCGCGGTTTGACGCGCGTTCTGGCCCGCCTTCGCTGCACCTTGCCGGAGCGACCGGGGGCCGATTTCAACTCCTTGGGTTGCCCCTCCTTTCCCCCCACCCTGGCCCGCGGCGGTCCGCCCCCTGCCTCGGCTGGCCCCAAGGGGCGCCTCGCCCTTGGCAAGTGTAAGGGGCCGCCGGTTACGAGTGGCCCACCGCCCAGAGGCGCTCTCAAGCCATTTTATTGTCTGGCCCCCCTCTGCCCCTGGAGATGCCAGTTTTAATCTGAAAGTGGAGACTTCTGGTTGCGCCGCGTGGTCGACTTTCCAGAGGCGGCCGCCTCGCGCGCAGGCGCGGGCGATATTGCTGCGAGAGCATCGGCGAGAGCATCGCCGTCGGCGAGGTCGCAAAGCAGATCGAGCCTCCTCCCTGGTTAAGGCGCACAGGTGGCCACTCTTAGTCGCCTTTGCCTTCGACGCCATGGCGGGGGGGGCCTCTGCCGGGGCGGGGGCCCCTGCCGGGACTTCCCTGGGATTGAGGCCCTTCCCGGTGGACGCGTTGCATCCCCGCAGGGCAGTTGCCGGCACTATCAACGTCCAATGGGGGGCGCGAGATTCCTCGCCAGTGTCTACCTGCGCCGCGGCCAGGGCTGAGCGATGCCACCGTCGGCATCCTGGCCCACATCCCTGCGGCGCCTGAGCTCCAGTCTGGCCCGCGCATCGTTGGTGGCGACCTTCATGTCGAGCCCAGCATGCTGCTCGATTCCGATTTTGCCACGTCACGGGCGCGCCGTGGCTCCTGGGGGTACTTGCGGGGTCTGACCGAGTACTCGTCCGCTCGGCTACTCCGTGGCCTCCCGCGTTCTCTTTCGCAGGTTCCAGGAGGTCTCGAGCCGCGGCCCCCTTCTGCTCGCGCGCCGCCCCGCTCCCCCGCTGCCCCCGGGCCTCTTCCTTCAGCTGGTATCTCTTCGTGTTTAAAAGGGGTTCCGCAGGCCACCCCCCCGCGCCCGCAGGGCCGATCGGCGCCCCCCCCCGGCCGCCCGATTGGACTGGGGCTAGGCTATTCAGCCAGGCCAGCAGCTGCTCGAGTTGATTCGCGCGCGGGGCACCTGTCGCGCGCAGCGTCTCAGGAGGGAAAGAAACGCACAGACACAATTAATCGTCGACTTCCAGGAAAATCTGGGAAAATATCGGAAGTGGGGGGGAAGACAAAAACCCAGAAGATATAGAAAAATATTGGGAATCTTTTTATTTGTGTCTATGTATTTGTGTGTCCCAGTTCCCCTTCAGAGTGGATTCGCGCGCGGGGCACCTGTCGCGCGCAGCGTCAAGTTGGGCCAGGTCCAGGCTCCGCGGCGCACGGCCTCCGCGGCGCAATGCCCGGGGGGGAGTCCGCAAAGAGCAAGGCGAAGAGGGCCGGGCCCTTGCCGGGCAGCCCGAGTCCTGTGCTACAGCGCTCAGGAGGGGAAAAAGCACACACCGACGCAATTTTAATCGTCGACCCCCCAGGAAAATACGGGAGAATATGGGAGGTGGGGGGGGAAGGCGAAAACCCCGAAGATGTGGGAAAACATGGGGAATCGTTTGATTTGTGTGTATTTATTTGTGTGTGTGTCTGTGTCTGTGTGTGTGTCTGTGTCTGTGTCTGTGTCTGTGTCTGTGTCTGTGTCTGTGTCTGTGTGTGTGTCTGTGTGTGTCTGTGCGTGTGTCTGTGTGTGTGTCTGTGTGTGTGTGTCTGTGTGTGTGTGTGTCTGTGTGTGTGTCTGTGTGTGTGTGTGTCTGTGTGTGTGTGTGTCTGTGTGTGTGTCTGTGTGTGTGTCTGTGTGTGTGTCTTGTGTGTGTGTCTGTGTGTGTGTGTGTCTGTGTGTGTGTGTGTCTGTGTGTGTGTCTGTGTGTGTGTGTGTGTCTGTGTTTGTGTCTGTGTGTGTGTCTTGTGTGTGTCTGTGTGGTGTCCTTGTGGTGTGTTTTGTCTGTGTGTGTGTCTGTGTGTGTGTGTGTGTCTGTGTGTGTGTGTGTATGTGTGTGTGTGTCTGTGGTGTGTTGTCTGTGTGTGTGTGTCTGTGGTCTGTGTTGTGTCTGTGTGTGTGTCTGTGTGTGTCTGTGAGTGGCTGTGTGTGTCTGTGTGTGTCTGTGTGTGTCTGTGTGTGTTCTGTGTGTGTCTGTGTGTGTCTGTGTGTCGGTGTGTGTCCCTGTGTGGCGTCCTGTGTGTGGTCTGTGTGTGGTCTGTGTGTGTCAGTGTGTGTCTGTGTGTGTCTGTGTGTGTCTGTGTGTGTGTCTGTGTGTGTCTGTGTGTGTGTCTGTGTCTGTGTCGGTGTGTGTGTCTGTGGGTGTCTGTGTGTGTATCTGTGTATGTGTGTGTGTGTCTGTGTGTGTGTCTGTGTGTGTGTCTGTGTGTGTGTCTGTGTGTGTGCCGTTGCGGGCTTGTGTGTGCCTGTGTGTGCCTGTGTGTGCCTGTGTGTGCCTGTCTGTGCCTGGGTGTGTCTGTGTGTGTGTCTGTGTGTGTCTGTGTGTGTGTCTGTGTGTGCCTGTGTGTGCCTGTGTGTGCATGTGTGTGCTTGTGTGTGTCTGTGTGTGCCTGTGTGTGCCTGTGCGTGCCTGTGGCTGCCTCTGTGTGCCCCCGTGTGCCTCTGTGTGCCTGTGTGTGCCTGTGTGTGCCTGCGTGTGCCTGTGTGTGTGCCTGTGTGTGTGCCTGTGTTCGTGTGTGCGTGCGTGTGTGCGTGTGTATGTATGTGTTGTATGTATGTGTGTGTGGTGCGGTGTGTGGGTGTGTTTGTCTGTGTGTGTCGTGTTTGTCTGTGTGTCCTAGTGTGTGTCCGTGTGTTGTCTTTGTTGTCTGTGTGTGTCTGTGTGTGTCTGTGTGTGTCTGTGTGTGTCTGTGTGTCTGTGTGTGTCTGTTGTGTGTCTGTGTGTGTCTGTGTGTGTCTGTGTGTGTCCTGTGTGTGTCGTGTGTGTCCTGTGTGTGTCGTGTGTGTTGTGTGTCTGGTGTGTGTCCTGTGTGTGTCTGTGTGTGTCTGTGTGTGTCTGTGTGTGTCTGTGTGTGTCTGTGTGTGTCTGTGTGTGTTGTTGTGTGTCCTGTGTGTGTCTGTGTGTGTCTGTGGTGTGTCTGTGTGTGTTCTGTGTGTGTCTGTGTGTGTCTGGTGGGTGCCTTGTGTGTCTGTGTGTGCCTGTGTTGTGTCGGTGTGTGCTGTGTGTGTCCTTGTGGTCTGTGTGTGTCTGTGGTGTGTCGGTGTGTGTCTGTGTGGTTCTGTGTGTGCCACTGTGTGTGCTGGGTGTGTGCTGTGTGTGGTGTCTGTGTGTGTGCCTGTGTGTGTGTCTGTGTGTGTGTGTCTGTGTGTGTGCGTGTGTGCGTGCGTGTGTGCGTGTGGGTGGGTGGTATTTATGTGTGGTGTATTTTGTGTGTGTGTGTGGGTGTGTGTGTGGCCTGTGTGTTGTGTAATGTTGTGGCGTGTGGTGCGTGCGGTGGGTGCGTGGTGTGTGTGTAAGTTGTGTAATGGTATTATGTTTGTTATGTGTGTAAATTTATGTGTGTGTGTGTGCGTGTGTGCGTGCGTGTGTGCGTGTGTGTATATTTATGTGTGTGTATGTATGTGTGTGTGCGTGTGTGCGTGCGTGTGTGCGTGTGTGTATTTATGTGTGTGTATTTATGTGTGTGTATATGTGTAGTTATGTGTGTGTATATGTTTATGTGTGTGTGCGTGTGTGCGTGCGTGTGTGCGTGTGTGTGTGTATTTATGTGTGTGTATTTATGTGTGTGTGCGTGTGTGCGTGCGTGTGTGCGTGTGTGTGTATGTATGTGTGTGTGTATTTATGTGTGTGTATTTATGTGTGTGTATGTATGTGTGTGTATTTGTGTGTGTGTATTTATGTGTGTGTATTTATGTGTGTGTATTTATGTGTGTGTGTAGTTATGTGTGTGTGTATTTGTGTGTGTGTGTCCCAGGGCCCCCTCAAACGCGGCCCACTCATCAGCTCAGGTTTTTTCTGCTCACTTGTTGAGGCGGGGCACGCGCGCCACGCCTCGCAGGCCGCCGACGGCACTGCTGCCCACCCGCAGTTCCTGGGGAGTTCCCTCCGGCAGCGCGACGGGGGACATCGGGATGTGTCTCACTGCGCGCGAGGGCCTCGCAGCGAGCACGAGGCCGACGGTTTCCTTGAGCTGCTCGACGTCGCCCGTGCCAAGCGCGCTCGCGCTCTCGTCCGAGGCTTTACCCCGTGGGCGCCAGCCGCCAGCCTGGCCCCCAGCGGGGTGGCGGACCCGCGGGCTTTGGTGGCCACGGAGGTGGCGAAGTTTGCTGGCTTCTGGAGTTTCCGCTATCCTGGCACCGCTCGGACGTGTGCATTTTTGTTTTTCGGCGAGGACCATCGAGGAGCATCCTGGACCACCGAGCAACACAAAACACGCACGAAACCGAAAAATGCACGGGAAATCGACGTCCGAGCGATGGCAAGTTATCACCCGCGCCAGACCCAGTCTAACTTCCGACCCCGCCCCCAGCCCCTCAAGATCTCCCCCGAGGACATCGGGGGGGCACAGTCGCGCGTTCTCTAGGTTTACGACCACCTCAGCAGATGGCTTTCACGCGTGCGACACCTTGCGTCTCTCTCTGACGAGTCCCTGGATTTGCTTGCGACCATCTATTCGGCCACGGAGGTAAGCGGCCTCGCGCCTGCCCAAGCATTCGCCACCGTCGCCCTCACATTGGCCAAACAAGCTGGAGGATTTAGGCCCATCGGTATTTTTCTCGCGCTCTATGGACTGTGGGGGAACGCCAAAAGAAGATATGCTGTATGTTGGGGAGCAGGGAACCGACGCCTGTTTTGCGCTGCCGGCAAGTTCACTTCCGCGTCTGGCGCTGCGCGGGGGCAGTCGGTTCGAGCAGATGCTGCTGTGCAGGAAGGTCATATGTCTGCCATTCTTTTGTGGGGCCTCTACAATTGTTTTGAGACGCTTGATCTTCAGATTTTTCCCCAGCGCTGCAGCGAACGCGGTTTCGACCCCGCTGTCGCCCAGCTTGCCATCAGCGTGCGCCGCCAGACACGATGCGTTAGCTTGGCTGGGCGAGTTGCTGGGCCGATGTTCGAATTCTCGGGCGTCGATGCTGGATGAGCTCTTGCGTCTGCGATGATCCGCATCGTCATCGCCGGGCCCCTGGGCGGGGCCAACATCCCGCCCGGTGTACACTGACGACCACGGCCTAGCAATTACAGGACGGGCTTCTGGAGTAGCGCATGATCTTGCCGCTGCGGCAGACAGCCTGTGCTCTGCCATCGTTGCTGACCTCGGCGCCAGCATTTCCACCGAGGAGGCCAAACGTGTCGCCTCTCACAAGCCAGTGGCCACGGCGCTTAGGAAAGAGCCTGGTGCTCTGGCAGGTGCTAGTGTCGACCCTTCTGCGGCCAACCTTGGGTATGACCGCACCTCGGGAAGGCCTGCGCGGGCCCCGAAGGGTTCGGAGTTCTCAGAGTTTGCACGTTGACCCCTGGAAGCGAAAACGAAGGGGCTACAAACGGCGCGACAATAGAGGGAGGCACACCAGGGCGATTTGATCACCTGACCCTTACCTGGGCTTTATCACGGATGCGAGATCCATGGGGGTTCTGATCACGAGTGAGGCATCGCCGAACGACGTCTTGGTCTAGGTCTCTGACCTCGGCCCTCGCCCCGGACAAGGGCCCCACGCTCCGTGGGCCCATCGCGCCCATCCTGCGGTAGTCCAAGGAGATCTGGGGCACCCGCGTGAGGATGTTCCAGTTTACGCTGTCCTGAGCGGAGCCTCGAGTGTCTTGAGTACGTTTTGGGGTCCAGGGCCCGACAATTCGAAGCAGGTCACGGGCCGTCACGGGGCTTCTGTCGGCCATGAGGTTGATCCTCAAGCGTATTGGTTGGTCTATGCCCAGTTCCACGAGCATGGTGGACCAGTTTAGCACTACGCTACCGCTCGCGCCTGCTTCCCCTGCGCTGCCTAAGGGGCACCTAATGCTTGCCACCACTTACCTGCGCGAGAGAAGGTTCGGTGCCAGGTTGCTGCCTTCACTCCCACTGCGTCTCCGTGTTTGTCATGATTGGATGCATGAACAGCTTCAGTCTTGTAAGTTCACGGCGTATCAGAATGGTTGCATCAAGGCGGGGGTGCGTGGCGTAGTCTGGTGTCGCGCAGTATGGTGTCGCATAAAGAGGAGGAGAAGGAGGAGGAGGAGGAGGTGAACGAGGAAGAGGAGGAGGAGGAGGAGGAGGAGGAGGAGGAGGCAGAGGCAGAGGCAGAGGAGGAGGAGGAGGAGGAGGAGGAGGAACATGATGAGGAGGAGGAGGAGGAGGAGGAGGAGGAAAGGGAGGACATGAGGATGAAGAGGAGAAGGCTTATTTGGACCTTCTTGGGGCCTCCTTGAGGTCCTCCTGGGAGTTTCCTGAAAGCTTTTGGGGAGCCGCGTGGGGGCCTCATGGCCTTTGTGGCCGTCTGACGGTTGAAGAGGCCGCACTGGGGGTCTTTCTAGGCCGTGTTGGTATCTTCTCGGAGAGGTTCATGGCCGTTGTGGGCCCTCATCGGAGCTTTTGGGGCGATCGTTGGACCTGCCTGTGCCGACTTGAGGTTCACTTTGGGGTCTCTTGGGCTGCCTTGCAGTTACTTTGGGGGCCTGTTGGAGGCTTCTCGGGCCGCCTTGGGCGGCCGGAAACCCGTACAGGCGAGAACCTCAAGACCCTTAAAACACATAAGAAACATCCGTGGTGTTGGCCTTCGGGCTCTCCAGGATGGCCTCTTGGAGCCCTCTTGGGCCGTCTTGGTGGCGTCTTGAATTGTCTGGAGGCTATTGTGGGAGCCTCTTGGGTGGTGTTGGGCCCTTGATATCATCGTTGCTGTCTTGAGCGTCGTCCTGGGGACCATGAGGCCCACAAGAAGGCCTCAAGACAGATCAATGAGCCCCCAAGACGGCCCAATCCGTCTCCAAAAGGCCAAACCGTTGATTTGCCTGAAGTTTTGATGGATTCTGAGGCTCTGGCATGTTTGGGTATCCGACCGCCCCACTATAGAGCGATTCTCGCCCACCGGCACCGGCACCGGCACCGGCACCGGCACCGGCACCGGCACCGGCACCGGCACCGGCACCGGCACCGGCACCGGCACCGGCACCGGCACCGGCACCGGCACCGGCACCGGCACCGGCACCGGCACCGGCACTGGCACCGGCACCGGCACCGGCACCGGCACCGGCACCGGCACCGGCACCGGCACCGGCACCGGCACCGGCACCGGCACCGGCACCGGCACCGGCACCGGCACCGGCACCGGCACCGGCAGCAGCACCGGCACCGGCACCGGCACCGGCACCGGCACCGGCACCGGCACCGGCGCCGGCACCGGCACCGGCACGGGCACCAGCGCCGTCGCCGGCGCCAGCACCGGCACTGGCACCCGCACCCGCAACCGCACCGGCACCAGCCCTGGCACCGGCACCGGCACCGGCACCGGCGCCAGCACTGGCACCGGATGAAAAACATCATTGACATTGAACATCATGACATTTCCCAAACAGTGCTTGCACTTAGGGGGCCTTCTCTCTTCTTTCCTAGTATTCGCTGGGTCGTCTGAGGGGCGGTCTGGCGGCTCTCTCCTCCTCGCCGTTGCCGCCCTGTCGCCGCCCGTCGTCGTCTGGGCTTGAGGGGCGGTCTGGTTTTCCGTCCTTGCCGTCGCCCCCCCTTGCTGCGTCGTCGCCGCCCGTCGTCTTGGCCTGAGGGTCGGTCTGGCGGTTCCTTGCTCGTCGCCGTCACCGTCCCGTCGCCGCCTCCTCGTCGCTGCCCTGTGCGCCCCCCCAGCGGTTGCAATCCAATCGGTTGCAAGCCAATCAAGTGCAAACCCAGTGCAATCGATTGCAGTCCAATCAATTGTAAAATTATGCAAACGCAGTTCCCCACATAAAAAAATAAAGGAGAAGCTCATCGAACGAGTAAGTACGCACGAAAGGGCAGACGAAAGAAAGGAGGAGGGAGGACAGGTGCTCAGGAAACGAAGCCTTGTAAATAGCACGGGTTGTTGATACCCTCTTCGCTCTGGCGGGGCCCCGCTGGAAGGGGGGAGGCCTACGAAACCTGGTAAAGAGTAATGCTGTCCGCGACCCTCCTCGTTCAAGCGAGTCCTCCTCCTCCTTCTCCTCCTCCTCGTCGTCCTGCTCCTCCTCGTCCTCCTCATCCTCGGCATCATCATCATCATCATCATCATCATCATCATCACCAGCATCATCATCGTCGTCATCATCAGCATCATCAGCAGCATCGTCGTCACCCCGTCGTCGTCGTCGTCGTCATCATCATCATCATCATCGTCATCATCATCAGTATCAACATCATCAACATCATCATCCTCATCGTCAGCATCATCGGCATCATCATAACCATCATCATCCTCATCCTCATCAGCATCATCATCATCGCCAGCGTCATCGTCATCATCATCGTCGTCGTCGCCACCATCGTCATCAGCATCATCATCATCATCATCACCATCATCATCATCATCAGCATCGTCATCATCATCATCACCATTACCGTCCTTTGCATCATCATCATCGTCCGCATCATCGTGGACGTCATGATCATCATCATCGTCGTCATCATCATCAACAGCACCAGCAACGTCAGCATCAGCAGCAGCATCGTCATCATCACCAGCATCTGCATCATCATCCTCGTCGTCGTCGCCATCGTTGTCATCATCGTCATCGTCACCATCATCATCGTCATCATCATCATCAGCATCATCATCATAATCACCGTTATCGCCATCGTCATCGTCCATCACCATTATCGCCATCGTCATCGTCATCGTGAACAGCAGTATAAACATCGTCATCACCATCATCATGATGAAGCCTTGCTCATCGCAGAAGTCCCCCTCCTCCTCACCCTCCTCAGTGGAAGGAGTAGGACGTGAGATGGATAGGTAATGTTTTCCCCTCCTCCTCACCCATGTCAGTGGGAGGGGCACGAAACCATTTAAATAGTATGGGTTTCCGATACCCTCCTCGCTCAGACGGGGCCTCCCTGGAGAGGTGGTAGGGGCACGAAACCATGTAAATAGCATGGGTTTCCGATGCCCTCCTCGCTCAGGCGGGGCCTCCCTGGAGGGGTGGGAGGGGCGCGAAACCATGTAAATAGCATGGGTTTCCGATGCCCTCCTCGCTCAGGCGGGGCGTCTTTGGAGAGGTGGGAAGGGCGCGAAACCATGTAAATAGTATTGGTTTCCGATACCCTCCTCGCTCAGGCGGATGGAAAGGGCACGAAACCATGTAAATAGCATGGGTTTCCGATGCCCTCCTCGCTCAGGCGGGGCCTGCCTGGAGGGGTGGGGGGAGCACGAAACCATGTAATCTGTATTAATTTCCGATGCCCTCCTCGCTCAGGCAGGGCCTCCATGGAGAGGTGGGAAGGGCACAAAACCATGTAAATAGTACGGGTTTCCGATTCCCTCCTCGCTCAGGCGGGGCCTCCCTGGAGGGGAGGGAGGGGCACGAAGCCATGTAAATAGTATGGGTTTCCGATACTGTCCTCGCTCAGTCAGGCGGGGCCTCCTTGCTGGAGGGGTGGGATGCCCTCCTCGCTCAGGCGGGGCCTCCCTGGAGAGGTGGGAAGGGCACGAAACCATGTAAATAGTATGGGTTTCCGTTGCCCTCCTCGCTCAGGCGGGGCTTCCCTGGAGGGGCGGGAGTGGCAATGCTGGGAGGCGGGAGGCGGGAGGGAGAAGGAGAGGATGTTCTGGGAAAGCAAGAACCCGCGCCAGCACCGGCCACCGGCACCAGCACCGGCACCGGCACCGGCACCGGCACTGGCACCAGCACCGGCTACGGGCCACCGGCACCGGCCACCAGCACCGGCACCGGCACCGGCACCGGCGCCGGCACCGGACCGGCACCGGCACCGGCACCGGCACCGGCACCGGCACCGGCACCGGCACCGGCACCGGCACCCGCACTGGCACCGGCACCGGCACCGGCACCGGCACCGGCACCGGCACCGGCACCGGCACCGGCACCGGCACCGGCACCGGCACCGGCACCGGAACCGGCACCGGCACCGGCACCGGCACCGGCACCGGCACCAGCACCGGCACCGGCACCGGCACCGGCACCGGCACCGGCACCGGCACCGGCAGCAGCACCGGCACCGGCACCGGCACCGGCACCGGCACCGGCACCGGCACCGGCACCGGCACCGGCACCGGCACCGGGGCAAGAATCGTTCATGCCTTGACCGCCCAAAAAAACCCGAGAGATTTCTCTGGGCCGTTGTGTTATTTCTTCGGTGCGCTTCAGAGCCGTCTTGGGGCCATCTTCGGAGCCCCTTGGACGATCTTGGGGTCCTCTTGAGCCGACTTGGGGCCCTCTTGGATGCCTCTTGGACTGTCTTGGAGCTATGTTGGAGACATCTGGGCGGCCTCTTGGGCCGCTTTGGGCGATCGGAAACCCGAATCGGCGAGCACTTCAAGAAACATCAAACACCTGAGGCACATAAGTGGTGCTGCCCCCCTCGGGCTCTCCAGGAAGGCATTTGTTTTCTGAGCTTCGTGGGCAGTCTTGGAGGTCTCTTGGGCCGTCTTCAGGCCCTCTTGGGGGCCTCGTGGGCCGTCTTGCGGCCGTCTTTAGAGGCTTGCGACCTATCTTGGGCCATATTGAGCCGTTTTGTTGTCGTCTTGGTTGTCGTGGAAGCCGTATGGGAGGCCATCTTGACCGTCTGGAGGCCGAACAGACCGCCAGAAAATGATTTCAGAGGGGGCGAGTTTCGAAGCACGCGTGCCGACAGGGGAGGGGGGTCAGCCCTAGATCATGTTACAGACCTCCCAGGCAACAGACGAGCAATCTAACACGCCCATTCCGTGCACACGCGACTATTATGGCTCATCTCTCGTGCTGGGCGCTGTGCGGGTCGCTCTCGACATTGCCTTTGTTCCACGCGTCCTGGCTCGGCACTCTGACCTGGGTGGCGTCGCTCGTCTCTTGCTGTGGCTCTCGGCGTCCGAGCGGCATCGTCAACGAGGTCCTCGCGCCAGCTGTGACCGTCTTCTTGATCTTGCTCTGGACTGGTGATGCCCGTGGCGCTCTCGTGTCTGGACTGCGCGGGTGTTGGCTCATTTTGATCGGTCCCAGCAAGAATGCCTCGTCGGACCCACTGTTCTAGTACTGCTGCCCCTCTTTTGCACCATCCCCTGCAGCCTCGCACTCCTTGGCGTCGCTGCCAGTGTGGGCACCTCTGTTGGAGATGACGGCGCATGTCTGATGATGTCCGTCGGCGACAGGACTGACTGTGGTGAGGGCTATGTTTTTTTCTGTTGGTGCCAGCGGAGTCCATGGAGCTGCTTGCTGTGACTGCTGAAATGTCTGCTGCTGATCCAGCGGTCGTTCAATCATCGTCTGCATATTGCGATCTGTTGCAGTACTGGATACATCTGTGACTGCACCTGCTGCTGAATGATGTCTGGTTGCGATGTTGTCGGGAGCCCATCCCCTGCCAAGACTGCTGCCGTACGATTGGGCTGGGCTGTTGACGTTTGCGACCCTGACGACATCGTTGTCCGACGATGCTCCGTGATCAGACTTTCTTCGCAAAACTCAGGGTCCATCTCCATTTGTTCTGCTTGTATGTACCTGATCAGCTTGATCTGCTGCTTGCTTCTTTGTCATTTCGTGAATCTCGGACTTGGTGCGCTTGAGGGCGTCGAGTTGATCCTGTAAATTGTCGCGCATGGCCACCCTTTTCTCGTAGATCTCCTTTTGGACTTCCACTGCCTTGTTTGCCGCTTCGACTCTGAACATCATTCTCGCTATGGCCGCCGTTGTCCAAGCTTCCAATGATTTCTCTGGAGTCAACATTATCCTCAAGATAGAAGTCTGCCGAATAATATCATGGACTGACTCCTTTGTGGCCCATGCGATCTGGTACCTCTGCTGGAACAAGGTCAGCTTGGACATGGTCTTCTTGTAGTAGATCCTCTTCTCGCCCTCGTCTGCCTTCGTCGAGAGCGTCTTGTAGTCTGTGTGCGCTGCTGCTTCTGCTGGCGTCACCATTCTCACGGAGGGCGGGCCGGCTGTTATCTTCTCCTCCTCTTCGTCTTCCGATGGGCGGGTGTCTGACTTTCGACTCTGCGATCTCTGGCGGCGCTCGTCTTTAGGGCTGTTGTTGACCTGCCCGTCGGATGCTCGCCAATGACTCCCGCACTTCGTACAATTCACATGTTTGTTACAGTTTTGCCGTCCGCATTTGCATTTCCACGCTGCTGCCCACTGCGTCATCTAGAAGGGGGTTCGCTGACTGATCTCCCGTCGTAGAGACAGAGCTCGAGTGAGAAATGTTGCCTGACGAAGCCGTGTGGGCAAGGGTGTATCTTTGGACCCGCGAAAGTACTGCCCTCTTCCGCAGTCTTCGGAGGCTTCGAGCCTCCCCCTCGGCCGTGGACAAGCACGAAGCCGCAGAGTGACGGTTTCGCACTGAGCCAAAATGACTATGGCCCCTTCCTCCTCCTCCTCCTCCTCCTCCTTCTCCTCCTCCTCCGCCTCCTCCTCCTTCTCCTCCTCCGCCTCCGCCTCCGCCTCCTCCTCCTCCTC
>CAUYUJ010005647.1:0-57083 GCA_963575745.1 Prorocentrum cordatum | reverse complement strand
CCTCCTCCTCCTCCTCCTCCTCCTCGGTAGCTCCTCCTCCCTCGGTCCTCCTGCCATCCGCATCCCCTTCGAGACCCCCACCAAGTTAACTCCAGTTGGGGATGCACCCCTCGAAACCCGAGGGGGACAACCTATATCCCCACCTAGGAGAATAAAAAAAACAGGCTCTAACGTGATTCCGGATTCCCGATTCCCGGATTCCGGATTCCAGGATTCCGGGATTCCGGATTCCGGATTCAAGATTCCCCTCCATTTCCCCACCAGATTGGATAGGGGTTGATCCGAATTCCGGATTCCCGGATTCCGGATTCCCGGATACAAAAATTCCCGGATTTCGGATTCTGATTCCGGATTCCTGGATTCCCAGATTCCGGATTCTGGAGTCCGGGATTCCGGATTCACGTTAGAGTTTTTTTTATGACTTCGGGGGGTAGATCGGCCAGTGGGGCCCAGGCCACGCCGCTGGGGATGGGGATCGTTAACGATGCTCAAGGTACCCATACCTCTACCCTTCGCCCGGTTTCTCCTTGTTGTGCCTCCTGGAAACCCTCATCGCCACCGCTGGATTTGCTTCGAAGTCCTGGTCAGAGCGCACCCCGGGAGAGGTCCAGGGAGTGGCGGTATACGGTATGGACCCGGTATGGGTGCCTTTCGGTCTCCCCAGATGTGAGCGGCTGGCTTTTGGGCTAAGTTCGGCCTCCTGGGGGTCCTCCACGCTCGCGTCGCATGCAGAAAGCCCCTCTCCCTCCCTCCCTGCCCCCCCCCCCCCTCTCCCTCGCTCCCTCCCCTCCCTGCCTCCCTGCCCCTCTCCCTGCCCCTCTCCCTCCCTCGCCCGCTCGCCCTCCCTCCCTCCCTGCCCCCCCCTCCCCCTCTCCCTCGCTCCAGCGGCCCGCGCTCTGCTCCCCCCCCACCCCCACACACATACCACTCCGCGTTCGGCCCCTGGGGCCTCTGGTCGATGCTCCTCGGGACGTGTTGGCCCACTTGCGGGTGCGGGGGTGCGGGGGTGCAAGTCCTCCAGGGCGCCGCGAGGTCTCGAGATGGCCTCCCAGGAGCCCACGAAAGTGGCGACAGTTGCACAGATCGCAGCCCCCCAGGGCACCGCGAGGTCTCGAGGTGGTCCGCGTGGGACGCACCTCCGCTGGGCCTCCCAGGAGCCCACGAAAGTGGCGACAGTTGCGCAGCCGCGAGGTCTCGAGGTGGCCCGCGTGGGACGCACCTCCGCCGGGCCTCCCAGGAGCCCACGAAAGTGGCGACAGTTGCGCAGATCGCAGCCCCCCAGGGCACCGCGAGGTCTCGAGGTGGTCCGCGTGGGACCCACCTCCGCCGGGCTCCCAGGAGCCACGAAAGTGGCGACAGCTGCGCAGCCGCGAGGTCTCGAGGTGGTCCGCTGTGGATCGCACCTCCGCTGGCGCCTCCCAGGGCCCACGAAAAGTGGCGACAATTGCACCAAACGCAGCCCCAGGGCACCGCAGGTCTCGAGGTGGTCCGGTGGATCCCACCTCCGCCGGGCCCTCCCAGGAGCCCCACGAAAGTGGCGACAGTTGCGCAGCGCGAGGTCTCGAGGTGGTCCGCGTGGACGCACCTCCGCGGGGCATCCAGGATCCCACGAAAGTGGCGACAGTTGCGCAGATCGCAGCCTCCCAGGGCACCGCGAGGTCTCGAGGTTGTCCGCGTGGGACCCGCCTCCGATGGGCTTCCCAGGAGCCCACGAAAGTAGCGACAGTTGCGCAGCCGCGAGGTCTCGAGGTGGTCCGCGTGGGACGCACCTCCGCTGGGCCTCCCAGGAGCCCACGAAAGTGGTGACAGTTGCGCAGATCGCAGCCCCCCAGGGCACCGCGTAGGTATCCAGGGGTCCGAGTGGGAACCTGCATCCGATGGGCTTTCCCAGGAGCCACGAAAGTGGCGACAGTTGCGGCAGACGCGAGGTCTCGAGGTGGTCCGGTGGACCGCACTCCGCTGGGCCTCCAGGAGCCCACGACCCGCACGCGAAAGGCGCAGATTCGCAGCCACCCTGCGCCTGGTACTGCCCCCGAGGTCTCCAGGTGGTCCGCGCGGGACCCACCTCCGCTGGGCCTCCCAGGAGCCCACGGAAGTGGCGACAGTTGCGCAGCCGCGAGGTCTCGAGGTGGCCCGCGTGGGACGCACCTCCGCCGGGCCTCCCAGGAGCCCACGAAAGTGGCGACAGTTGCGCAGATCGCAGCCCCCCAGGGCACCGCGAGGTCTCGAGGTGGTCCGCGTGGGACCCACCTCCGCCGGGCCTCCCAGGAGCCCACGAAAGTGGCGACAGCTGCGCAGACGCGAGGTCTCGAGGTGGTCCGCGTGGGACGCACCTCCGCTGGGCCTCCCAGGAGCCCACGAAAGTGGCGACAATTGCACAAATCGCAGCCCCCCAGGGCACCGCGAGGTCTCGAGGTGGTCCGCGTGGGACCCACCTCCGCCGGGCCTCCCAGGAGCCCACGAAAGTGGCGACAGTTGCGCAGCCGCGAGGTCTCGAGGTGGTCCGCGTGGGACGCACCTCCGCTGGGCCTCCCAGGATCCCACGAAAGTGGCGACAGTTGCGCAGATCGCAGCCTCCCAGGGCACCGCGAGGTCTCGAGGTTGTCCGCGTGGGACCCGCCTCCGATGGGCTTCCCAGGAGCCCACGAAAGTGGCGACAGTTGCGCAGCCGCGAGGTCTCGAGGTGGTCCGCGTGGGACGCACCTCCGCTGGGCTCACATGAGGCACACGAAATGGGTGGACAGAGGCGCAGATCGCACGCCCCCCAGGGCACCCGCGAGGTCTCCAGGTGGTCGGGGGGACCCGCCCCCGATGGGCTTCCCAGGAGCCACGAAAGTGGCGGGGACAGTTGGTGCGCAGCCGGAGGTCTCGGAGGTGTTCCGCCGTGGACCGCACCTCCGCTGGGCCTCCCAGGAGCCCACGAAAGTGGTGACAGTTGCGCAGATCGCAGCCCCCCAGGGCACCGCGAGGTCTCCAGGTGGTCCGCGCGGGACCCACCTCCGCTGGGCCTCCCAGGAGCCCACGGAAGTGGAGACCGTTGCGCAGATCGCAGCCCCCCAGGGCGCCGCGAGGTCTCGAGGTGGTCCGCGCGGGACCCACCTCCGCTGGGCCCCCCAGGAGCCCGCAAAAGTGGCGACAGTTGCGCAGATATCAGCCCCCCAGGGCGACGCGAGGTCGCGAGGTGGTCCGCGTGGGACGCACTTCCGCTGGGCCCCCCAGGAGCCCACGAAAGTGACGACAATTGCGCAGATCGCAGCCCCCCAGGGCCGCGAGGTCTCGAGGTGATCCGCGTGGGACCCACCCCCGCTGGCCTCCCAGGAGCCCACGAAAGTGGCGGACAAATTGCGCTAGAATCGCAGCCCCCTGGGACCCCCCCCCACGAGGTTGTCGAGCGGTGGTCCGCGTGGGAGTGACGTCCGATGGGCACCCAGGAGCCCAACGGAAGTGGCCGGGACAGTTGCGCAGGATCGCAGAGCCCCCAGGGCACCGCGAGGTCCTCGAGGGTGGTCCGCGTGGACCCACCTCGGCGCCGGGCCTCCCGAAGAGCCCACGAAAGTGGCTGTTTGTTAATTGCGCAGATCGCAGCCCCCAGGGCACCGCGAGGTCTCGAGGTGATCCGCGCGGGACCCACCTTTGCTGGGCATCCCAGGGGCCAACGAAAGTGGCGACAATTGCGCAGATCGCAGCCCCCAGGGCACCGCGAGGTCCCGAGGTGGTCCGCGTGGGACCAACCTCCGCTGGGCCTCCCAGGAGCCCACGAAAGTGGCGACAGCTGCGCAGATCGCAAGCACCCCAGGGGGCGGCGAGGTCCCGAGGTGATCCGCGTGGGACCCACCTCCGCTGGGCCTCCCAGGAGCCCACGAAAGTGGCGACAATTGCGCAGATCGCAGCCCCCCAGGGCACCGCGAGGTTTCGAGGTGGTCCGCGTGGGACGCACCTCCGCTGGGCCTCCAAGGAGCCCACGAAAGTGGCGACAATTGCGCAGATCGCAGCCCCCCAGGGCACCGCGAGGTCTCGAGGTGGTCCGCGTGGGACCCACCTCCGCTGGGCCTCCCAGGAGCCCACGAAAATGGCGACAGTTGCGCAAATCACAACCCCCAGGGCACCGCGAGGTCTCGAGGTGGTCCGCGTGGGACGCACCTCCGCTGGGCCTCCCAGGAGCCCATGAAAGTGGCGACAGTTGCGCAGATCGCAGCCCCCAGGGCGCCGCGAAGTCTCGAGGTGATCCGCGTGGGACGTACCTCCGCTGGGCCTCCCAGGGGCCCACGAAAGTGGCGACAGTTGCGCAGATCACAGCCCGACGGCACGAGAGAAGAGGAGAGGGGAACACAGGAGACAGGAGAGGAGGAGGAGAGGAGGGGGGAGGAGGAGAAGGCCGGGGCGACCACACTGCTCTATTCAAAACGAGTACCCAACCATAGGAAGGTTGGGAAAAAAGGAAGAGGAAGAGGAAGAGAAAGAGGAACATGAGGAGGAGGAGGAGGAGGAGGAGGAGGAAGAGGATTTGGAAGAAGAGGAGGAGGAGGAATACGAATCATACGAATATTACAGACATAGAAAACAATTGTAATAATATGCATAAGAAGACTAGCACCAATAATGATAATAATAATGATAGTAATAATAATAATAATACCCGCCATCAGAACCGGGATAATAATATTGATAGTATTGACAATACGCATACCCATAACAGTGAGACTACTCATAATAAACAGGTGGGAGTCGTGATACGCGTAGTGCATAAAACAATTAAAATATCAGTAATGCGAATACTTGTTCGCATTATCACTAGGAAACAAAAATATTAAACATATACTGCTAGCTAATATCACTGCTAATACGTGTGGTACGAAGGACACGAACAACAGTACTCACGATACTGCGAATAATAGTACCAGGAATAAGAGCGAGAAGGGTAACGCTGACACTAACGACTGCGATATCTAATGCTAACAATAGCGTTAATACAGCTAATGCTATTACTACCGATAATAATATTACTCGTGATAACAATAATCATACTACTAACGATGCAGATAGCAAGCAGAACAGGAGGAGGAGGAGGAGAAGGAGGAGGAGGAGGAGGACGAACATGAGGAGGATGAGGAGTAAGAAGCCTTTTCTCCTGCACATGCTGCACTGCCCCCCCTGCCCCCTGCTGCCCCCCCCCGTTGGGCCCTGGAGCACCAAGCCGGCGTGCGCAGTGGGCGTCTCCCAGCCAGAGGCAGCTGAGGTCTGGCGGGGGCTCGGCGCGCGCGCGCGCCGCTCGGCCGCCTAGGAAACCAGGGGCCCCGCGCCCGCTGCAGCTTTAGCATCTCTCGGGCTTGGCGGGCAGTCGGCTACCTCCATCCTTCGCTCCTTTCCTCCTCTTCTTCCTCCTCCTCCTCTTCTTCCATTTCTTTTCCTTAAGGATAAGTCCTCCTTGTCGCACCCCGAGGCTGGTCGAAAGGGCGGGCCGGGCGCTTTGCCCGAGATCTCTTCACCACTCATGACCCTGATTGTTGACAATTGACAACTGGTTCACAGTTGGAGGGCGGGCTGCTTTCAGAATGTGGCTCTCGCCTGAAAGCCGCGCGCATTCGTTGTTAAACATCTGCAAGAGCTTCACGGATTGAGGGCGGCTGTTTCTTTTAATGTGGCTCTCGCCTTAGCGCCGCGCACATTCGTTTTTAAATACTTGCAAGAGCTTCGCGGATTGACGGCGGCTTGTTTTCAAAATGTTGTTCCCGCTTCAGCGTCACGCACGCTCATGTTAAACAACTGCAAGAGCTTGCGGGTTGAGGGCGTGCGGTTTCCAATTTGCGGTTCTCGCTCCACTGCCGCGTGCATTTGTTTGTTAATTTGCAAGAGTTTCGTACATTGAGGGCGGGCCGATTCCAAAATGTGATTTTCGCCTCCGCGCCGCGTACACTCGTTTTTTTTTCTAAGGCAAGATCTTTACGGATTGAGGGAGGTTGGTTTTCAAATTGTGGTTTTCGGCTCAGGGCCGCGCACATTCGTCTTCAACAAATTGCAATAGTTTTACGGATTGAGGGCGAGTGGTTTCCAAAGTGTTGTTCTCGTTTCAGCGCCGCGCACTCTCGTTATTGAAAACAAAAACTGCAAGAGCTTTGCGGGTTGAGGGCGGCTTCAAAATATGGTTCTCGATTTAGCGCCGCGCACACTCGTGCTAAACAGTTACAAGACTTTCATTGCTTCTCAGAAATGTTGGAACGATTCAGGATTGTCAGGGCGCAGCCGTTGCGTTGATTCACTGTGCTGGAGACCCAGGAACGGTGCCTTTTGTCCCGATGACGCGCACTTGATCGAGTTGCCACAAAATGAACCGCTAATGAATCCGAGTTTTGAGAAGACTGGGAAACGCATGCCATATAGCATACAAGGGCTATGCAAAACAACCGGGATGTGGACTGTGTACACAATGATGAGCCAGAGTCTTTGCCTCGGCCCCCTGCCTCTTTCAGTCCAGGCAGCACTGTCAGTCCATAGCGTCCAACGAAAATTGCGCCCCGAGCTTGGCCAAAATTTTGTCGATCTTGAGGTGCTGAATCTCCACCATGCTGCTGCGAGGCATCTGCACTGTCACTTTGTTCCATGTGGGATACGTCTCCAGAACTGTGCCACTGTCGTACGGAATGTCGACCCGCAGAGCGCCATGAGACACGATGCATTCGGAACCGGCATTGCTCGACCCTTGATCCGCACAAAAGAGCTCTCCACCGGGATGTGCTCATCGTCACGGCCGCTTCCAAGCAAGGTCTGCATGTATCCGTGTCCACTCCAGTTTTTTACATTGCAAGCCGCGCGGAATATCCCTTACTCGCCAACCAGGCAACAGAGCTCAAGGCAAGGAACCATATTCGTTTGATATGGCACCCACCACAAGCATCCCGGCCGTTGAGGTAATGTAGATGATTCTGCATGCTGCCAGTCTGGCACCGCGTGCAATTCTCATCCGGATACATGTCCTCGCTATCCTCAGCTCCGTAAGAAATCCCATTCGTTTGAGATCACACAAGTAGACCCATTGCAAATTTCAACATGTGCGCAACCAGTGCTGATCTTCCTCACCATTGCTGGGGCATCACACCGACATTGACCCGCAGGTGTCTCGCAAGATGCACACACCAAGTCGAAACACCAGCACGGCGCACCGTCTTCAGCCATTTCCACCATGCATTTCTAGCATGTGCACGACTCACGACTCTGCTGTTCCTGAACGGTGTGTGGGCCGACGGATTTGCCCGGTTTTTGTGAGCGCTTGGGCAGTGCTGAATTTTTGCACTTTCACAGTCAGTATGGCGCCAACATCGCAGAGCGGACTTCGTTCGGAAAACGATAGGATTGGCCCGGAGTGTCCTGGCGAATTTCGTTCTGGATTTCGAGGTGCATTTCGTGCGGATCTTTTCTCGGCCAGGAGTGAAGACTAACAAAAAAATCCACGCGACGCTCACCTCGTTCTTCGCTCGCCGTTCCAGGCTTCTGCGTGGACAGAAATCCACGCAGAAATCCGCTGCAGCACGTCTGCCAGGGTGGCGCGCCGACAGTTTTAGCTCGGACCTCCTCGAGCTCATCGGCTTCCCGCTGCCGCGCCCCGGCCTCCACCGGCCTGCGGAGAAGCGCGCGCGGCGCGCCTTCGGGGGGGGGGGAAGGCCCAGTCTTGTCCGAGGCCCCCCTCCGCGCTGGGCAAGGCCGGGGCCTTCTTTCCTGGATCTGCTCGTCGGTGAGGACGCCGCGCAGCACCTCCTGGGGGCGGGCGGCCCCCCCTGTCCACCTCCTCCTCCCCTCCTCCTCCACCTCCTCCTCCTCCTCCTCCTCCTCCTCCTCCTCCTCCTCCTCCTCCTCCTCCTCCTCCTCCTCCTCCTCCTCACCACCACCACCACCACCATCATCATCATCATCATCATCATCATCATCATCATGTTGGTGCGAGGGTATCTACATTTGCCGAAGCCATTGTCGAGTACAATCATGCGAGTGGCGTCACGGCAAGAATGCGGGCGCAGCGGGAGAAACAAAAGCAAATGTTTAGTTGAGCAAGGCTTGAGCAAACTTTGAGCCTTGAGCCATGCTGTTCTGGCACGATTCAGGAAGGGTGTTCTGGCAGGAATGGTGTCCTGGCACGACTCAGGATCGCCAAGCCGTAACGAATCATGTTAATTCGTGGCTTTGAAGTATTGAGAATGGTGTTTTGGCACGCTTCAAGGTGTTCACACAGTTGTCTCCCAACGAGGCAATTCCCTCGGCAGACAGGACCCCTTGCATGGGGCCTATGAAGAGGGATATTGGATGATATTGGATGGAGGATGTATTTCAACATCGTTGATGAGTCTTGAGTTTGCACTGGTCCTCCTCTTCCTCCTCTTCCTCCTCCTCCTCCTCCCTCTCCTCCTCCCTCTCCTCCTCCGTCTCCTCCTCTCTCTCCTCCTCCGTCTCTTCCTCCCTCTCCTCCTCCTCTTCCTCCTCCTCTTCCTCCTCCTCCTTTTCCTCCTCCTCCTCCTTCTCTTCCTCCTCCTCCTCCTCGTCCTCCTCCTCCGTCAATGCTCCTCCCCCTCCAAGAAGTACCGTGCCCCCGGGCCTCTGCGTTGGGAGGTCGGGGCACGTTGCGCCAGAGCGTCGAATGGCCCCAGCGACCCCCTTATCGATGCGACCACAGCGGACTGCGCCGTGCTGCTGGTGTCAACAATACGCTGGTTATGCCGCTCTAGTCGACGCGGAGTAACAACGAACTCGGCCTGACGCCTCGATCGACCGATGACTCCTCCCTCCCCTTCTCCACCCCTCCCTCCTCTCGCCGCGGCCCCTGTCCGAGGAACGACGCAGAGGCGGGCGACGACACGGCGGTGGAGGAGGAGGAGGAGGATGAGGAGGAGGAGGGGGTGGAGGAGGTGGAGGAGGAGGAGGAGGAGGAGGGGGTGGATGAGGAGGAGGAGGAGGAGGAGGTGGATGAGGAGGAGAGGAGGAGAGGAGAGGAGAGAGGAGGAGGAGGAGGAGGAGGAGGAGGAGGAGAAGGAGGAGGAGGAGGGGGTGGAGGATAAGAATTCTAAGTCTGATTCTATCTAGGGCGGGGAACGACGTGCCAGACTTTGGTGGCAGTCCCCTCTGAAGGCGTGACAGTACCTCTCGCCCCGCTCTCGAGGCTTCACCGCACACTCCTTTCAGGATGCGGGGAGGTGCGACAGAACAATGTCCTCCACAGACAGTGCAAAACAGGACACCCCTCAGGACCGACAGTCGGTGGGAGGGGTGACAGCGGTCGGCAAGGGGGTGGTCCAGGGCACCCCCACACAGATCCGACGGCCCCAGGGCATCGGGGACAGGGCCGGGACCTGGGTCACTCCTCACCACCCGCGGTCCCAGCAGCTGAACGCGCTGCTGGCTGATGCATCAGGGCTTGCACGACATGGGCCAAAAGTCCGAGAGCTGTCCTCTGAGACTGTAGCCCAATCCACACCGCCTGCACTTGATGCAGGCCTTCAGGACATCAGGGTCATGCCCTGCGTCTCGCAATCTGCAAATACGCTCGGACAGGGAGGTGGCTCTCCCGCGAGTTCGCTGCGGCTCGCGGCGACCACCGCTTTCTCGGTCCGAGGAAAGCAAAATCTCGCGCTGGATGGCCAGAATTCTCTTCAAAACTTGCACAGTTAAGCCATCGGCACGCAAAACCTGGGAAACGCAAGCTTCGCTCAACTGGGCCTTCTCAGCGGCCCAATCGGCGAAATGATCAGCAGTTTTGTTCAGATACATCTCAACATCCGACAAAAAACAGATTCTCGGCCTGGGCTTGGGTGGGGTGCCCCCTGGTCCCGATTAGTTGGAGTGACCCCCCCTCGTTCAGACAGTGCACGGTGGTATTCGGCCCAGAGGTCAAGCATGCTAGATTTACGTTCAGTTCGGAGGCTCTTTCTGACACCCTTCACGACGAGGAGACAGTCACACTATACTCGCACGTCTCCGATACTAGCACGCACGAGTTCGATGGGCGCAAACAGCTCGCCTCCCGGCGAAGACTGACGCGCGCTCGGCTGGGACCCACACCTGGCAGCATCGATCTTGCCGTCTGGTCCGAGATGCACGAACGACCACGCACATCTCCTGAGCCTCCAGTCTCCAGAAAACTTACCTCCTGACCCATCGATTCCCCAGACACCCCCTCCTAGAAATCCCCCTCCGATGCACCACCACCCCCCCAATCCCACGCAAGACGCTGGGGTGGGGGGAGAAGGCCCAGGGAGTCGCTCAACGACGGGAGACCACGACACCAGAAACTCACTTTCTCATTTTGGGCAATGGCCTTGGGGGAAAGGGGGCCAGTCACCTCAATAGTGTGATCAGGGATATCTCGATTACACTCGCACTGCCAATATCTGCGCAACGGGGTCTCAGGGGCGACTCCGCACCTGCCGCAAAGTCCTATGCTAGCAGAGACGCAAACAGCACTGTATAATCGATCCTCAGGCCACGATCCCGCGATAATATAATTTCGCAGGATGCCAGCGGACAAACGCTCGCCGTCGCGTGCGAGCTCAGAAAGAAACCTACGCA
Source organism: Prorocentrum cordatum (assembly GCA_963575745.1). Classification (NCBI taxonomy): domain Eukaryota; class Dinophyceae; order Prorocentrales; family Prorocentraceae; genus Prorocentrum; species Prorocentrum cordatum. The sequence continues at coordinate 46,535 of CAUYUJ010005647.1, read as the reverse complement.
CAGGAGTAACATCAACACCTCTTTCTCAAGGCCAGCACCGCAAGAGTGCTTCGCGGCCTGGTCCCAGGACAAGGAGGAACAGGCTTTCAATTGGGAAACCCAACGCTGAAATTGGAAATCTCCATGATGCAACCTCAAATCAGATTCCTCCGTGCGCCAATGCACTGGTGACAAAGCTTGCCAGCCTAGATCGCGAAGTACAGCAATGGTGGCCGACATCGGCCCCTTGACAATCTGCCAGCTGTACTTGGTCTGATCCGTCTTAGAGGAACTCTTGTTCCAAACGTCAGCACACAACCTGCGGGATCGGCGGTCAAGCACAGTCCAAGCCATAGCCCATCCATTGAGCTGCTCATAAAGAAGCCTAAACCGGGTGCCATCCTTCGCATCCCCCAACAACCCCGAGAGAGCGGTGGTACACGAACCAGGGGCCCGCAACCCAGAGCACGCGGCGGCTTGCGCCCTCATGGACCTGACCTGCCCAGGGGTCAGCCCCAAGACTTCATGGGCCCGCGACCCCACGGCCAAGACCCCAGGTTTTTCACAACTTGCTCGCTCGGCTAAGAAGCCGAGCAAGAAGTTGCACCTTCGTACTCCTGCGGCAGGCGGCAGCTCGCCTCTGCCGAAGCTAGCCCGCATTACGACGAACGCCCGCGGAGTACATGGCCCCCAGATCTCGGGCCGACGCTTGCCACTCGATAGGGCGGTTGACCGACGTGAACCTCTGCACGACCTCGGCCCCGAGACCTGTGTTCGGGGGACAAAAAGATACGGATACGTGTTGTCCCCCTTCGTTTTCGGCCTTTCCTGGTCCTCCTGGGAATCCTCGTTGTCACCGCTGGATTCGCCTCGAAATTCTGGTCAGAACGCACCCCAAGAGAGGTCCAGGGACAACACGTATCCGTATCTTTCCGCCCCCCAGTGTGTGGGAGCAACCTAGCGTACTTTTGTCGGCGATGGAAGTGCCAGCCGCCTCCAGCTGGTGGCACAAATGCACTGCGGCAGGCGCGAACGATGCGATGATCTCCTCGCGCGTGCCTTGCTGCGTCTGAGTGATGTCACCCACCCAGCCCTGGTCCAGAGCGTCATACATACAGATTTCAATCCACTGAATGGATTGGCCACAACCAGGCAGGATACCCATCCCAGCGGGGATGAGGCCAGAACAAAACCACATGGACCTCAAGGATACGCAGGGGCCCCATGCAAAACAACCCCCAAATACAGGGGGGACAGGGGGTAATTCATCTTCGCGGCGAGTCCAGCCAGGCGACAGGGATCAACATTATCGAAGAACTTCTGAAGGTCCCAGTGAGCTCCAATGGAGCACAACCTGAGGTACCTAGCCATCTCATGCCCGAGCTCCCGGTGAAGCGCAGCCTGCAGAATGGAGGACTCCCGAATGGCAGTGTCCCATTTGTTCACCTGATCGAGAGTCCAATTCTCAATGTAGCTTCCACGCGCTTTGCAACACACTCGATACAAGACAGGACACATGCAAACAGGGCGCTCACTCTCAGCTGATTTTGGCAAAGGGGCAATGATGCCCAACATGATCTGGGTCGGCCACATCAGCCGACGCTCGCACTCTTTGAGGAGGTGGGCAAAGCCCCGCACAGCATCTGGCGGCAGGGAAACCAGCGAACGAGGCGGCCACTGGTCCACACCACCGGCCGTGTCCTCTCGGAAAAAACGAGCAGCTCTCTGAATATCCCCAGGACCCAGCAGCTCAAGATTCTCCAAAGACGTCTACAGCCCGAGGCCGAAGGACATCCAAAGCTCCAGAAAGCTACTCCAAAACTCCAGAAAACTCCAAAAAGCTACCTGCCTTCCAAAATGTTCCACGGAAGTCCTCTCGGTATTGCATCATCTCCTCAGGGAGCTGGTGTGCCTTAGCTGGAGCAACCAAGACCTCGAGGTCGGCACCTTGGTCACACTTAAGCCACGAATGCGCCCGCTTGGCGCCTCTAGGCAGTGCCTTGAGGAGCCACCTCTCCACGCCAGCCTCAGTTTCCTCACGCGCGGCGCTCCACGCCTCAGTGAGGGTCGCACTGATCGCATCGGACACGGCATTGAGATCATCCAGATCCTGGGGCACGCTAGACAAGTGAGCCCGCCACCAATCTGGGGTTCGGTCATCACCAGGGAGGTGATATTCGCCGACTCGAGGAGCGAGACCAGCCAAGATACCCTTCAAGTTATGATGCGAACTCCACGAACGTTTCGTGATCGGTAACTGTTACTCCCAACACTGATGTGACACATGAACACAGCGCTGGTTGTCGGGGGGGGGGGGGGCAAAAAACAAAAAACTCCACGCACTCCCCGCCGTCCAACCTTCCCGAATTTGAAGCTTGGATGTGCCCCCATAGAACCTTCCGGGGTGGCTACGTCCATAGCAGATGCCCTGGCGAGGTACCTCTTCCCAGTGGCTCTGCTCCAAACTGAATGTTGCATCGAGACGTCGGACGACAGGTTGTCGCGCACGTGTGGCAGTAACTTCTCATTCAAAAAACTGGGCGGATATATATCATGATCAGTGACCTGCTCCAAGTAGTGGGCCCAAGGCAAATCGGGCCCCAGGCAGGGTGGAAAAGGGGTCAGCACGCTGTCGCCGCCACAGTTCTTGCTCGACCACTGTACAAGCCATATATACTGCCAGACACGCATGAGTCTTGAACGGGGAGGGTTCATATTTAGTACCACGCAGGTAATCGGCAGCATCGCAGGATGCAACCAACTAATCAATCAACGACCCCCCCCCCGCCCCCTGACTGCATGTAAATTCTACTCCCCTGGTGGGATAGCTCGCGCGCGGGCAAGCCTGGGAAACCGCTCAAGCCGAGGCCGGTGATCGGAATACTGAAGTCACCCATCAGGATCCGAGAACGGGGTGTTCTGGGAGTCCCCTCGGGGGGAACAAATCACAACAACAAACAACGCGGAAAACGAAGATGCGACGACGCGAGTTGTCGGGTCGGCATGGTGAAGTTTTGCTTTTGAAAAGAACGCCTCAGCATGTTTTTCTGATGGGGGGAAGGGGGTCTTTGTAATTCCGCCACACAAGGAACTTGTTTTTTGTCAATCCGACAGAAAGAAATCAATTTGTAATCCGCCACAGAAGGAATCAGGTTGTATTCTTTCCACAAAAAGAAAGCAGTTTGTATCGCGGTATCGATGAGCCGAAACCTTGTGTTTTCACAGGTTTGGTGGCTATCAGGCGTCCAAAACTTTTGTTTTCCTTAGGTTATGCAGCTTTTTCGCATGGTTTTCTTAGGATGTCCTTGGTTTTCTTTGTTTTTTTGCATTTTTTGCCTTTTTTGCATTTTCGCGCGTTCGCGCCCTGGCGCTGGGCCGGCCCTCCGCGCCGCCAGGAGCGGGCAGGCGAAAATGCGAAAAAAACAAAAAAGGCAAAAAAAAACAAAGAAAACCAATGACATCCCAAGAAAACCATGCGAAAAAGCTGCAAACACTACGGAAAAGCAAGGTTTTGGCAAGCTGGTGCTCGCGAAACTTGTGAAAACACAGTGTTTCGCGACGTCGATGAGCCGAAACCTTGTGTTTTCACAGGTTTGGTGGCTATCAGGCGTCCAAAACTTTTGTTTTCCTTAGGTTCTGCAGCTTTTTCGCATGGTTTTCTTAGGATGTCCTTGGTTTTCTTTTTTTTTTATATTATTATTATTATTTTCGCGAGTTCGCGCCCTGGCCCTGGGCCGGCCCTCCGCGCCGCCAGGAGCGGGCTAGCGAAAATGCAAAAAAAGCAAAAAAAAAAAACACAACAAAAAAAACAAAGAAAACCAATGACATCCCAAGAAAACCATGCGAACAAGCTGCAAACACTAAGGAAAAGCAAGCTTTTGGCAAGCTAGTGCTCACGAAACCTGTGAAAACACAGTGTTTCGTGACGTCGATGAGCCGAAACCTTGTGTTTTCACAGGTTTGGTGGCTATCAGGCGTCCAAAACTTTTGTTTTCCTTAGGTTTTGCAGCTTTTTCGCATGGTTTTCTTAGGATGTCCTTGGTTTTCTTTGTTTTTTTTGCATTTTCTGCCTTTTTTGTATTTTCGCGCGTTCGCGCCCTGGCGCTGGGCCGGCCCTCCGCGCCGCCAGGAGCGGGCTGGCGAAAATGCGAAAAAGGCAAAAAAACAACAAAAAAAAACAATGAAAACCAATGACATCCCAAGACGAGGAGTAGGATGAGGATGAGGAGGAAGGAGAGGAGGGCGAGTAGAGGGAAAGGACGAGGAGTAAAGGACGAGGGGAATACAGGAAAGGGGGTAGAGCATTAGTTATCCTCACTCCGTTCTCACAGTCATTCGCTCTTTCGCGTCATTGTCGCGCCGCGACGAGGTTCTGGCTCAACCCATCGCACTGTTCCTCTACAGATCCAGGGGAAGGGAGTTGGGGAACTCAGGGACTCAGTAATCTAGGAACCCAGGAACCCAGGAACATAAGAAACCCAGGAGCCTAAGAACCCAGGAACCCAAGAACCCAGGAACCCAGAAACCTAATACTCCAGAAACTCAGGGACCTAAGAACCCAGGAACCTAAGAAACCCAGGAACTCAGGAACGTACGAACCCAGAAACCCAGGAACTTAGGAACCCATGAACTCAGGAACTTAAGAAACCCAGGAACCTAAGAACCCAGGAACTTAAGAACCTAAGAACCCAAGACTTCAGGAACCAAGAACCCAAGAACCTAGACAACTCATGATCCAAGAATTAGTAAATTAGGAACCCAGGAACCCAGGAACCTAAGAAACTTGCCCCCTACATGATCATACATATTATGTTGTACGTGTTGTTATTCTTATTCTTCTTATTCTTCTTTTTCTTTTTTTCTTCTTATTCTTCTTATTCCTTTTATCATTATTCTGATTGTCAGTTCCACTCTTCTTCATATCATTTTTCATCTTCTTCACTGTTCTTTATTTGGCGGCGTCCTCATAATATTTCTCGCCTGCTGCGGCCGCTTGTACGCATGCCTCTCATGAGGAGAATGAGCAGGAGCAGGATGGTGATGAGGAGGAGAAGGGCGGGGAGGGTGAGGACGAGGGAGGAGGGGGAGGATGGGGGAGGATACGGGGGAGTGGACTGGAAGGAAAAACATGGAAATGGGAAGCAATCGCATGCAACTTGTGCCATTGGCAAAAAAAAAAAAGGTGTTTAGGCTCAGGCCCCCGCTAGAACTCCGCTGCCTGGAAGCATGGGCAACCCAGCGAAAGGCACAGAGGCGCACTTTCGGAAACTTGAGAAGAACCGGGAGTACCAAGCCAAAAAAAGGCTTGAAGCTTACCTCCAACAAGATCGGACCAAGCGCCTGGTGGCGACCTTCCGCCGCGCGGCCCTCGAGAAGGTCCGCGCGGCGGTCCGCAAAGCGACGGAGCAGCACCAGAAGAAAGAAGACGCTTTGAAGACCATGGTGCAACAAAAAACACCATACCACAACCCAGCGTCTAATTAATGCCACGCAGAAGCGACACGATTCGGAAGCGCAGTATACAACGTGAGTGATATACTATGCTTCCGAATCGTGACGCTTCTGCGTGGCATTGGACGGCGCCTCCCTTTCGTGGCTCGTCCACAGGAGACGCTCCAACGAGCACATGCGGAAGGCCCAGAGCGCACGGGAGGAGGCGAAGACTTGGCAGGCCGAGGCGAAGACCGCCTGGAAGGAGGCCAGGAACTGGAAGCTCGGCTTCCTTCAGGATCGCGGCGGTAATTCCTACTGCAGTTAAACGTAAAAAACACAACAGCAACAACAGAAATCGCGACCCGCGCCTGTCTCCTCCCGAGGAGAAAAAGAAGTGCGAGGAAGCGGGGAAGAAGGGGGCCGCGACGCAGAGAGCGCTCACGAAGGAGAAAGAGAAGCTGCGCAAGAACTTGGTGCGCGACAAGGCCCTCTGGCATATTTTTCACAAATGCTACGAAGACCACGGGCGGCGGACGCGCGGTAACGACTGGTGGGTGCGATTAGCATCTCGCACAGCAGGGCGCTACCGCAGGTCGTCCGCCCGTGGCCTGTCGCGGCGGCAGTGGAAAGCACGCTTGTCACCAGGAGGTGACCGCGAGCAAGAGGCTGTGCCAGCGCCTCCAGCAGCGGAACCGGTACCTCGAGGCAGAGGTGGCGCTGCGGGAGGCCTGAGCTTTTGGCCAGCGGGGAGCCAACGAGCGGCGCCACGGAGCGCGGTAGACAAGGGGCATCGCATTTTGCTATGCCCCCCTGGGGAGCCGCGCCCCTCATCTCCTCTTCCCGTGTGCCTCCTTCTGCCCCCTGCTGCGCCTGCTGCTGCTACGACTACTACTACTACTACGACTACTACTACTACCACTACTACTACTACTACTACTACTGCTGCTACTACTACTACTACTACTACTACTACTACTACTAGTACGGCTACTACTATTACCACCACTACTGCGACTATGATATATTAGCATTCGGACAACGGCCTCTCCTGATACCACTACATTCACACGCGCGGCCATCACTACGACTAGTACTAGTGCTAGTAGGCATCACGTTTTGACCGTTTTGGGGGGTCGCTGGGGGGGGGGCCGAGCAGTTTTTGTAGCGTTTTGCAAAATATGGAAAATAGTGTTTTATATTTGTTTGCTCTATTTGTAGTTCTGCATTCAAAGCAAGCAAATTCAACGTAAAGAGACGCAACCCCGATTGAAGAACGAACGCCCTTATCTCGCAATTGATGCGTTTCATGCAGCGTTTGTAGCGTTTTGCATAATATGGAAAAAATAATGTTTTAATATTTTTTTTTTTATATTTGTAGTTTTCTAATTCAAAACAAGCAAATTCAAGGAAAAGGAACGCAGGCCCGCTTGAAGAATGAACGCCCTTATCTCGCAAGTGATGCGTTTCATGTAATTTGTTAAAGGTTTTAAAGAATATGAAAAATAGTGTTTTTGTACATGTTTTGTTCTATTTGTAATTTTTACTTCCAAACAAGCAAAATCAAGGAAAAGGAACGCAACCCCGCTTGAAGAATGAACGCCCTTATCTCGCAAGTGATGCTTTGCGCGCAGTGTTTGAGGTGTGCGTTAGAAATATGACAGCCGTATTGGGCAGCCTCTTGGAAGCCACTTACGGCGTCTTGAGGGCCGTCTTGGAACCGCCTTAGGCTCCGTGTCAGAAGCCGCTTAGCCGTCTTGGAACCATCTCGGGGCCGCCTCTTGGGAGTCGCTTAGACTGTCTTGGAACCATCCTAAGGCGTCTTCGGGCTGAAGGGCACGGGCCGTCTTGGAACCATCTTGGGAACCGTCTTGGAAGCAACCCAGGTGGTCTCAGAAGCGTCTTAGATACCCGCGCACAACAAGCAAAATTGATTTCATCATGCGGACGATCGTGCGGTCAATGTAATATAATTGTTGACTTGCGGCGATGAGTGTTTAGTCATGATGGCAGCTTCGTATTTGCCATGCCTGGGTTATATCCGTAGTCGCGTGAGCATAACAAAAATGGCCCGACCGTCAATTGCACGATGTGCATTTCGATGTAGATGTCACTCTGCAATTTGATTACATGTTCCATGCGCATTTCGTTTTGCATCTCCCAGATGACAATCCACGGGGCAACCCGCGGGACAATCCACGATGCGACCCGCGGGGCAACCCGCGGGGCAATCCGCAGGACAACTATGGGACGATAGACGGGGCAGCCAACGGGGCAAGCCCACGGGACAACCCGCGCGGCGACCTCGCGGGTCAGTGCGGGACAGCCCACGGGACAACGACAGGTAGCTGTGCAGGTCGATACTGCGTTCTGCTTACCATTGTCTCATCATTGCACGTTGTGAGAAGAGTAATCTGCCGCCGTAACCATTTTTGCTCAAGTTCTGATTTGCAGACATCTGTGTCGTGCTCATCATACTCGCCCACGCTCTGTGCATTCGAGGTACTCTTGTTCTCTGTACTGCAAAGCACTTTCGTGGAAACCATGGCGTTTGTCCGGGGTCGTTCCCCCGCTCGTAACCAGTCGGTGGGGCCCGCGTGCGTGGAGGTGAAGAACACGTTCATCAACCTCACTTGCGAGACCCAGATGGCCTCGCAGCGCAGTGCCTCGGCCCCGCCAGCGAGCCGCCAGACGCCCCGCGCGAGCATGGGCGCCGTTCCGATGATGCCCCTCCAGGGGTTGGAGGCGGAGGCGCCGCGTCTTCCGACTGAGAATGGCAATGCCCGCCCGCTGCCGATGGACCCAAAAACGCACAACATGCTCGTCGCCGACCTCGAGTATTGGAACCGCCGCTACCGCAGTGCACCTGCGTGGGGCTTCACGCAGAATCCCGTCGGCACGCGCATGAAGTGGGCCAATTGGAGACCTGCGTCAGAGGCCGAGATAGCGAAATTCCGCCTGACGCACATGAGTACGTCAGAAGAGGAAGTTGAGAGTGCAAACCAACAAACGGATTCTGCAGCCGACGCGCGCGCCCCGCAAGAAGGCGACTCGCCGGTCAACGGGGATCAGCCAGCGCGGGGCCAGCGGCGGCGTTCCCTCAGACATCGGAAAGATAGACGAGATCCTCCTGGAATTCGGCTGCGCGGGCACCGATTACACGCCGACCGCGGTGATGGGTCCGACCAGGCGCCGCCGCGCAGTTCAGCCGCCTGCGGACAAGGGCGAGGATCTTCGGAGGAACAGGCGCCCGTACCGCTGCTCGTCCTGGAGAGCCCTCGTCGCCGCGGCTGGATTCGCTTCGGCATTCTGCTCAGAAGGCGCCCCTGGAGAGGTCCGCGGAGTAGCGGCATCGGTATCTGTTCGTCCCCCAAAGGAGACCAACGAGGGATATTTCAAGGATGTCTGCCTTGTTGATGCCCTCAGAGCTCACCGCTACAAGGTGCCCTACGTGGCCGACGGGCCGTGCTGGGCTCAGAAGCACGGCAACCAGATGCTCGCGCCCTTCGGCAAGTCTATACAAAAAGTGAGCGGTGGCATTTCGGCCGTCGATGACACTTCCAAGTACGTTATCTTTGATCCTGCAAAGAGAACTGATTTGGGCACCGTGGCGCATTTCCAGGCTCTCAAGAAAGTGGATGGTGAATTACTCCTGGCGGACACGAATAAGGCCAGCTCTTTCAAGCCCTTCACAGAGGAGGAGAAGAGCTCTACGTGGCGTTGGAAAATCTACCAAATCGTTGATGCCAATGCCGAAGAACGAGACCAAGCCTCGGAGACCACTGCGGCGCCTCCGCCACCAGGCACTGCGGCTCGGGGAGAGGAAGAAGCCGCGCGCGTTCTCCAGGAGACAGCTGCTCAGGCTGAAGCGAAGCTCCAGCGAGAGAAGGATCCAGTAGCGGCCTCGGAGACCACTGCGGCGCCTCCGCCACCAGGCACTGCGGCTCGGGAAGAGGAAGAAGCCTCGCGTGTTCTCCGTGTACATGAGCACCACTTCGATATCGCCTTTCAGGCATGGGTAGCGTCGGGCCGCGCGGCAAGCAGCGCTGCTGCGCCGCCGCCCCCAGCGGGTCATCGGGGGGCTGCCTTTCTCGGCACTGGCCGCGAGGCGGGCGCGGGCGACACAGAGAGCGAAGAAGACAGTATTGGCGGAGCGGGAAGGCGCCCAACTGTCGAGCAAGAAGTGGGCACCGATGTGAAGCGAGAGCAGCCCGATATCTTCCCAACGTTACTTCAAAGGCGCGCTGCACCAATGAACTTGCTGGAGATGGCGAGGGGCCCGCCCATGACGAACGTCGGTCTGTCGATGGTGCAGGCGCGCTTTCGCCAGGGATGCATTGAGGCGACGAGATTCAGCCGGTTGAGTTGCCCTGGCGCTGCGCAATGCTCGTGGTCGGACTTCGCTATGATCGAGGACGCGCAGTTGCCTGAGGGGTCGTACGCCGCGGTGAAGTGTCTCGACGAGGACTTCTTCCGTCTCCTGAACACAGAGCCGGCTATGTTTGGTGAGGCGGGGGGGCACTCTGCTCTGGCTGCGGAGCGCCCCGTTGTTTTCGCCGGAGAACTATGCCTGGGCGTCGGAATGCAGCTGTCCGCGTGGAACAACGTGTCTGGCACGTACCAGATCCCTTTTGAAGCGTCCTGGCAGTCGAACCTGCCGCAGGAAATCGGTTGGAAGTTCCTGGACAAGGACGAGGTCGCCTCCCGCCCAGGCACCCAGCAGCTCCGATTTCTCCGAGGTGGAAACGCGCTCGAGGCCCATGCCTCGCGCGCTGGGCAGCAACGACTTCTCCGCGTCAAGCGGGAGGACGGCGCACAGAGCGATCGAGCGCGCGCCTCAGTGAAGCGAGAGCCGCGGGACTCGAGCCGTTCACCGAGAAGAGAGGGCGCGCCCAGTGCGTCTGCCAGGGCCGCTCGGCAAGGACGCGACGGGCGCGTCGCGGGGAGCTCGACTGGCGCCGATGGGGCCGATGTGCTCCGACGCTGGGAGCCAGAGCGCTTTGCGCAACTGGTTCAGATGCGAGGCTCTGTGTCGACTCAGGCAGACCGAGAGGAGGGCCCAGAGGACATGGGGAGCTCAATCAGACGAGTGACTCAGGAAACAAACAGCATCCTAGATTCGTGGGGAGTTCCTCCAACTGGATTATTCAGGGATGCTCTGCTTGTGTCGGGCCTCTTCCTAATCGAGAAGCCGCACGTCAAGGTGGGGAACGACCACCTGGTGACGCGCCTCGCCGCCATCATGATGGGGCCGCGCTACAGAGCCCACCCAGACGGCGTCTACCATTACCGCAATGGCGCTTTCTGGCGAGTTGAAGAATTGCAAGAGGACGGGCGAATCGCAAATTCATCTTTCTGTTGTTTTCCTCATCGAAAGCGCCCAGGCTGGCGCGGAGCCCAGTGCGCGTTTTTCTGGGGAGCGGTCAGAAATCCGCGGGCGGATTTTTCGCCGCGGGAAATTTGCTCTGAAAGAGGTATTTGCGATTCGCCGACAGGATACCCTCCGTTACTTCGAGAAGACGCTGTCGTTGACTCAGATATTACTTCGAGAAGCAATGCAGAAAAATCTGGCCCGAGACACCAGAGTTGTTTTGGAGTCTTTGGAAAATGGAGAAGACTATTACCTTTGCATGGATCCAGTATCGTCGGCAGACCTGAAGCCATCCGGAGGAACTCAGGTCGCTCCGTGGGCGCTGGACCTGTGCAGAGCCGTTGGTAGCATCACGGGCCGCTTCACCAGCAAGGCGTCGGCAAAAGATCTGGTGGATTCATTCGGGAGCTGGTTGAAGACGCCCCGACCGACGACGACGGGGCGCAGCCCCGTTACGTTCGACGACGCCGCGGTGGTTTTCGACGCCAGGCCAGGTGTGCCTCAAAACGAGAGAGTGCAGCAGATCCCCAAGGGGATGGACAACAATTGCTACTTCGGTATCCCTGGCGACCTTGGATGCGTCATCCCCGATCACATCGTGGATCGGCTTCGGCTGATAATGTGCACCTCGTATGCGGGGGCCGATGCAGGCCGAGAAGCGGATCTTGCCATGGAGTGTTTGGCATTCATGGGCGTCGCGATGCCGCCTGTTCTGATATGGTACACAGGCACCGGGGGCAATTCGAAATCTGCAAGGACGATATTGAGGAACAACGTTTTCGGGGATCATGCAACCACGATCTCGTCGGAGGCATTCCAGGTAAAGGAAGAGTTCCGAAAACAGGGCGGCCAAGTAGCATTTGCTAAAGTCCTCACCGTCCAGGAATGCGCCCCTGGAGTTTCTCTTATTGAGCACATTCTGAAGTGTTGGATTTCTGGGGAAAGAATTGCGCGCCGTGCCCTGTTTGGCAGAGTTACAGAATACTTCCGCTGGGATAAGTGCGCGAAGTTTTGGGAGACGAACATGGCGTGCCCTTCCCTGGCGGGCGACCCAGAGAGATTAGACTTATTGCGGGCATGGCTTCGTCGCATCATTTGCGTCGAACTAACCGCGACTTTCTCGGCCGACCGTGCAAAGGTCAGCGTTGACGATAGAGTCTTCCCCGAGGATGCAGACTTATCCGAATTCTTGAGCAGCCCAGAAGTTAGATTTGCATACATCACCATGTACATTATCCCTTTGATTAAATCGAAAACCGTCGACGAGCTCAGGCAAATACTGATGATGCCGAACGAGGAACTGCGGGCTGCCACGCGCCGGCTCGCGGCGCAAATGGCCAACGGAGGCTTGGACGCGCCGCCTGGGTTGATGAGCGAGCGCGCCGAAAATCTCGCCATTGAGGCCGCCAAGAAAGTGGTGATAAGTGCTCACGAGGACGCCTGGCAGCGACGATTCGTGAAGAAATACGAAGTGAACAAATACATGAAGAACGTGCCGGGGGCGTGGAGACCGGGCGCGGGCAAGAGCACCAGAGCTGACAATTTGGAGAAGGCCATCAACCTCTGGCCTCACTTGATTCGCCGGCACTCCGACAGTAACGCTTTCCAGCTCCTCCAAGTAGATCACCAGAAGTTTGAGGCGTTGCTTCACGCGCACGGCGGCATCGGATTCTTCGGGGGCGGCTTTGCGGCGTGGCGCCCCGTGTGGGAGTGCAAGGAAGAGTTGTATGAGGCCACGGCCGACATACCCGACTTCCGAGGCCTTGCAAGAGCCGCCGACCATGACGATCAGCCCGCGGGAACACTGAAAGAATGGATCAACTTGATACAACTTGAGGGAGACGTGGCATCTGGCACGATCGCCGGTGATTTAGACCGCATCAACAGCGTGCTCGCCAGATTTCGGCAGGGAGAGAGAGATGGCGACATGGCCGGCATCGATGTGCAGTATTATAGAAAGCACGGCATCCCAGGGCGTAGATACGCCCGCGGGCCAAGCGCTCAGATGAACTTGCCGCGCCTTGCCAGGCAGTCAGCCTTCTGCAGAGAAGCAGGGTCGTCGTGGAATTCAGGGCGTGTTTTCTTCGATTTTGACATCGACAACTCCTTCGTCAGCTTGATGTGCAATTTGCTGAAGCAGAACGTGTCGGACCTCAGCGACTTCCAGACTCTGTTCTCCTTCTGGCAGCACCATCGAGAGTGGCGCAGCTTCTATGCTGACTATTTCATGGGAGCCAGCGATCCGCGCCACGCCAAGAAGCAGTTGATCCGAATCGTCCATTGGGGCGCCCCTCAGAACGACCTCCCATGCCTGTGGAACTTGGCCGTCGAAGTGCGCGCGGCCACGAGGGTCGCGTTGGATCTGCCGCAGTTTGCATACCTGCAAGGCATGTTTAGCGACAGAGACCACCCCGAGGTGACGCGCCTACACTTCGCGCTTTCGAGCATAGAGGATGACATCCTGAGCCGCGCGGAGTCCGAGCTCGTGAGGAGAGTGCCAGACCTGCGGCTCAATTCCTACATGTTCGACGGGGCGGTAGTTGTTGCGTCTCCCGACGATCTGGATCTCATCACCGGCGTGCTCGAGGAGGTCGGCGAAGCTTACGGAGTTACCTTTACGATTACGCCATTTGGCGATTCGCTGGGGGGCGCCAACGCAGCTGCGGCCAGGAGATCGAATGACTTCTTGTGGGAGCAGGGGCAGGTTTACCATGTCGGCGGCACGCAGCTGAGCGCGTTCGACCGTGAGCAGCAACTCGCGTACGTCCAACTTCGCGACGGGACCATCAGCTCCGAGGGCGAGTTCGTCAGCTTGATAACGGATATGGAGTGCCGGTACAGCCGCTCCGCGTCTTTGTTGATGCACCTCATGAGACAGCGTCCCCGGCCACTGCTACTTCGCCGGAGCAGCGCCTTGCCAGACGTGCCAAACACGCCGTGGAATTCAGTGGGCGGAATGGGCACTCCTGCGGGGATTCCAGACGAGCAGTTTGCTCGGGCGGGGCATTCGCGTTGTTTTCAGGAACTGCGCGCTCTCGGCGCCGTGGGGCTTGCCTGGGTAGTGCGCGATCGGCGACGCCACATGGAGAGCATGGAGAGGGCGCCATTCTCTTTCACTTACTACGGAGGCGATCCGCGACCTCTTCCTGGTTCATTTCAGATCGCAGTGCTGCCAGAGCACTCAGTGGAGCGCATCGACACGGAGGCGTTCCTAGATGCGCAGGAGGCATTGTTCACATACGCTATCAGCATTCGCAATGCAAGGGGCGTTGATCGGCCCGCATCCACCATGCTCGCATCCATGGCGCAGTCCCTGGAGGAAGATTTTGGCGGCGAGGCTCGGTACCTCCGCATTCTGATCATGCGAGAACATCGTTGTTGGCTGGGCGACGCTCTCGGCGGTTCGAGCTGCAGCGTCTGCAGCGGCGGCGCGCCCTACACCAAGGGCAAGGGTCTGCGGCAGGACATCGCCGACGAGTTCGAGACGCACATGGAATTCTGCGTATGTGGATGCAGGCTCTGCAAGAAGGGCGATACGACTCACGAGGCCATCGTCCATGACCTCCACACCGCGACGACGACAGTGACGGTCACGCCCTGGCAGTGCAATAGCAAGAAGTGTCGATTGACATACGGCCCCAACTTCGTGTGGGTCGGGGGGCGCAAGAAGAACACTGCTACTCTCGCCGACCTGGAGTGCGCCGGAGTCCTCTTCATCTCGAGCAAGCGCGGCTTCACCATGAGATACGTGCGGTACTACGAGGCAATGTTGTTCAGGAACTTCGTCTCGGCCAGGGGCGCAGACTGGGTCCAGAAGGATGTCTTTGACGACGGCGACGGCAGCGGTTGGCAGGGGAAAGAGTTCCCTTTCGACATGCGTAAACTTCACGGCCATGCTATCATGTATGCGCTGGCCGTGCAGGAGTTGGAACCGCTCGACAAGCATCTTGACATCTACGTGGAGGAGGACATCAGCGAGAGCGCTCTGAGAACATACGACGATCACCTCCACCAGCGCGTCTATCCGCCCGCCAATTCCGCTTGCGTTACTGAGCTAGTGGGCGACGGACACGAGAAGGTGCTGGTGCGCTGCAACGGCGGCTGCGGCCTTCCAGGAGGGAAAGTGCTGAAGAGGCCTTCGGCTGCTCGCAAGTTCGCTGGGAAGGCCCTGATGAAAAAGCCCGCTACCGCGAAGGCCCGTTCCAAGCCCAAGCCTGTCGCGAAGAGAGCCGCCGTGATTAAGAAGCCCGCGGTGACCAAGGCTGGCACGAAGCGCAAAACCCCGAGGTCTCTACACCACAACAACGGGTGGTTTATGCTTCTGACCACGAGCGGCCGCGTGGTGGCCGTGACCGAGCAGACTGCGCCAGAGGGCAACGATGTGGTCAAGTCCACAATCCTCCGTGTTCTCCCGCAGTATCCGAAGGTCAACTGCATCGTATACGACAGGGCATGCTCGGTGATGCCTTCGGCGCTCCTGGACGATCAGTTCAATCAGATTAAATACTGGGTCGTCGACAGGCTGCACGCCCAGAAGCATGTGCCCACCTGCGCGTGCAACCCGCTGCACATCCATCGCTTGAAGCTGCGTATCATCGGACTTAACACTCAGGTGGCAGAGCAGTGCTTCTCGGCTACTCGCGGATCTTCAACGAGATGTCGCCCAGCCGCCACCGCTTCTTGGTCCTGTACTTCGTTGCCAAGCACAACTCAATGTTGTCTGCTGGCGACACTGACCACCTGGGGCACCCGGCGGCAGCCGCCAGTAAGATTCACAAGAAACCCAGTGGGCATTATCCGTGCGCTTAAAGCGACGGTGTTCCTGGGCATCGGGAGGGCGGGCATGCGCGCCGCCATCTGTAAAGGCCTGTCGCGATTCTGGCGCGCGCGGATGCACTCCGTCATAATCAGCCGAAAAATCAACGCAAGTGATGGTTCTAAGCTGCGCTTCACACCTGTCTACGTTTACGTGTGATTGTATGTGCGTTTGTATAGATGGTTGCTTTACTTTTGCACCATTGATGGACGTGCTACTATGTACACGCGTGCGTCTTCATGCAGCTGTGCATGTATATGTGCATGGAGATATAGTTGTAATTGCATATATATAGTATGCGTATGTGTATACGCGTATCTGTATATCTATATCTGTATAAGCAACACCAACAGTGCCGCCAGGTCGGCCGATATTTCTACCATCTCAAATACCATCTTGATACGGCCTGTGCGGCCGAGGGGACTCCCAGAACACCCCGGCCTCCAGGATCCAGGGAACAGTCAGTGCACCCACAAACTCAGAGATTTCACGCAACCGATCAATGTTCATCCCATTTACACCCAGGCCGTCATCTAAATGACACACTCCTACAGCAATGACAGCTTGCTTGGTTTTCAATTGCAGCAACAGCCAATGGCCCCCAGAGCCATGGTCCAGGAGGGCAGAATCCGACGACAGGAAACGCCTGAAAGATAAACCCGTACTGACTACTGCCCCTACCCCACCATGATGGAGACCCCCTCCAGGGGATGGGGCGGCAGGGGTGAAATCGGGGCGCCATTCCATCTGATTACATCTCCTCTGAGCAAGCCCACAAGCGTCACTCAACATCCGATGTTCGCACATGAAAAACCATCACACATAGGTGTCACCTCCTGGGCAACGGAGAGTGAAACCGCATTCTAACTCGTGACATTGCAGAAAAGCAGCTTGACAGTGCGAGGTGCAGGCTGCAGGCGATGGCGGCTCTGGGGCCTCGCCCTTGCAGCACCTTCAGCGTCGCGAGTTTCGCGACGACCGGGTGGGCTAGGAGGGCCGCGCCCTTCCGCCCCACTGCGCCGCCACCTGCACCTGCAACTCCTTCGATTGGCACGTGAATTCCTCCAGCCGCAGGCCCAGCTCCTCCAGGGACAGGGGCCGCAGCGGCATCTTGTGGTTGGAACTGCTGCAGCACGCGGTTGAAGGACGCCGCCGCGTCGGACCGAACGACCCGAGCCCTCTTGGCGGCCTCCTGGTTGGCCTGCGTGCATAGCAGCTCCTCCAGCCGATAACGTTCCGACTCCTGCAACGGTTTCTCGATGGCACGCTTCTTGAGTTCACGCAGCTCGTCGAGGCGCTCAGCACCCAGATCAGGAGCAGCACCAGACATGTCATCACCTTCCCGATCGAGCGCCGCGCGCAGCTGCTGCGCCGCTCGCCAGAAGTCATACTGCTAGCCATGCAACTGACACCACGCGCGAAGTTCAGGCTCGCCCATGGTGACCAGGCTGGGCGGAGGCTGCGGCATGGCGCCCACGGCGCCCACGCGGCCCCCGCCACCAGCAGCACGAGTGGGGGGGGGGCCGTGGCTCTAGATGTAGGCCTTCGTATCATGGACCATAACTTCACCAAGCTCTCCACGAATGTGACAAGTCTAGTGCCTCCGTCAGGCTTGGCTAACCGAACCATCTCAGTCACAATACTTTGACTGGGCCACATAAGCAGCCGCTCACACTGCATAAACAACTCCGAGACCGCTTGGAGCCCCTCGTTGGAGACGTAGCTGAAAGACCTGGGGTGGATCTTTGTGGGCCCTATTGCTGTTTTTCCAGGAAATGTCTCTATGGCCACGCGTACGTCCTCTACTGTGATGAAGGGGAGGTCGTGCCAGTCGACGTGCGTGCAAGGGAGTTGCATACGCTGCGTGTCGTGACATGTCCATACTGCGCGCCATCTCCGCACTTCATCATCAGCAAGCTGGTACGGCTGCGTGCGCTCTGTGCTCATAATGTTGCGTTGCAATACTTGCAACCGAGTAAGACGGTGGGCCTTGCCCGCATCATTGAGAAAGGCAGTATTATTCATCCATTGTTTCCATTGTGTGGTGCTGGCTTTATGGAGCTCCATAGCGTACTCATCTGCGTTCTCAACGATGCTAAATTTGATATCTTCAAAATCTGCCTGGCCTAGGGAAGTCGCTCCAGTCAAGAAGAAAGCACGACCATCACCACTAAGAACGGGTAGTACATCATGTTGCGCAGCGATCCTGCGGCTGAGACCTAGAACATCAGCGATGGAGCAGTGAGACGATCCATGGGCTCGGAGTGCTTGATGCGCCTAGTCTTGAGCTCGACCTTCTGCTTTGCCTTGTGCACTCGGCGCACAAGCTGCCATCCACCTCCATCTGCTGTCATGTGCACGAGGGGGAAGGAAAGGAGGGGGCAGGAGCGAGAAGGCAGGAAAGAATGAAGAAGGATGGGGATGGTGGTGGTGATGATGATGGCGATGACGATGATGATCATGAGTCAGGATGGTGACGATGCTGCTGCTGCTGCTTCTGCTGCTGCTGATGATTATGGTGATGATGATGACGATGATGATGATGGTGTTGATGGTGATGGTAATGATGGCGATTATGGTTGTGGTGGTGATGGTGATGGTGCTGGTGATGGTTATTAGTTAGAGGTTGATTATGAGGGTCATGATGAACATATATTGTGATGATGATGGTGGTGGTGATGAGTATGACGATGATGATGTTCACGGTAATGATCATGATGGCTATGGTGGTGGTGGTGATGGCGATGGTGGTGGTGATGGTAATGGTGATGGTGATGGTGACGATGTTGGTGTTGATGATGATATGATGATGGCGATGATGATGGTGGTGATGATGATGATGGTGATGGCGATGATGACGATGACGATGATGGTGTTGATGGTGATGCTAATGATGGCTTTGATGATGGTGGTGGTGGTGATGGTAGTGATTGTGGTGGTGGTGGTGATGGTGACTTTGACGATGACGGTAATGATGGTGATGATGATGTTGTTTCTGATCATGATGATGTTGTTGTTGATGTTGTTTGTGTTGTTGTTGTTGCTGTTGTTGGTGTGGTTGGTGGTGTTGGTTTTGTTGTTGTTGGTATTGTTGTTGATGATGGTGATGGTCTCGGTGATTGTGATGGCGGCTGTGGTGGTCCTGATGATGATGGTGCTGATTATGAATCTGATGATGATATTCATGATGCTGATGTTGAAAATGTTGTTGCTGGTACTGATGCTGATGCTGATGCTGATGATCACGTTCATGTTCATGATGGTTTTGGTGATGATGACGATGATGTTGATGGTGATGGTGACGGTGGTGGTGGTGATGAGGCTGCTTATGAAGGTGATGAAGATGGTGATGATGATGATGATGGTGATGGTGATGATGATGACGATGGTGATGGTCATGGTGATGGTGACAATGATGGTGTTGATGGTGGCGATAATGATGGTGGTGGTGATGGTGATGGTGGTGGTGGTGAGGGGGATGGGTATGGTGGTGGTGGTGATGGTGACGATGACGATAACGACGACAATGGTGATGTTGATACTGTTTATGATGCTGATGATGATGGTGTTGTTGCTGCTGTTGTTGCTACTGCTGTTGCTGTTGCTGGTGTTGGTGCTGCTGCTGTTGTTGGTGTTGTTGATGGAGTTGGTTGTGTTGTTGGTGTTGTGTATCTTAGTGAGGCTGTTGGTGATGGTGGTTGTGGTGGTGGTGATGATGGTAATGTTGTTGATGGTAATGATGATGATACTGGTGATGCTGATACTGATGCTGCTGATCATGCTCATGATCGTGATGATAGTGGTGATGATGCGGTTGAGTATGATGATGCTGGTGATGATGACGATGATGAGGATGAGGATGAGGATGATGATGATGATGATATCTGATGACGATGCTAATGATGATGATGATGAAGCTGACGATGTTTATGATCATGATGATGTTTTTTGCTGCTGATGATGACGATGGTGACAATGACGACAATGATATTAGTGACGATGATGATGATGATGATGGTGATGGTGATGGTGATGATCATGATCATGATCATGATCATGATTATAGTGCTAATGACGATAATGATGATGTCGATGATGATACTGATGATGCTGATGATACTTGTGCAAATGAGTATGATGATGACGATGATGATGATGATAATGATGATGATGATGATGACGACGATGATGATGATGATGATGATGATGATGATGATGATGATGATGATGATGATGATGATGATGATGATGATGATGATGATGATTACGACGAGGTGGGGGGATGGAGAAGGAGGAGCAGTAGCAGGAGGATCAGGAGGAGCAGCATGAGCAGGAGGAGGCAGTTGGGGCACGTTGGCCTACAGAGTGGGCGGCGCCTCCCAGCAGTGGGACCCTCAGCTATGAAAGCAGCCCGTGCCGCGTCGGCGCGCGGGGTCGCGGACACTTCGCCGGGAGCGCAGGGGCAAAAAGCGGCGGGTCGGCAAAAGAAGGAGGGCCAGCAGGTGAGTGTTGGAAGGATTTCTATTCGTGCATCCTCCTTCGACCTTCGAGCTTCGTGCACCCTCGCTGTCCCTCTTCTCCTCTTCAATCCTCCCTCTTCTTCGTGCTCTCCCTCTCCTCTCTCTCTCTCCCTCCTCTCTTTCTCCCTCCCTCTTCCTCGTCCTCTTCCTCCTCCCTGCTCCCTCTTCCTCGTCCTCCTCCTCCTCCTCCTCCTCCTCCTCCCCCTCCTCCTCCCCCTCCTCCTCCTTGCCCCCGTGCCCACGGGGTGTCGCAGTGGAAGCTGCGGTGGACGCACGGGGCCCTCGCCAGGTGGGGCCTCGAGCCCCCCTCCCGAGGGAGCGCCGCCGCCGAGCACGTCTGGGCCCCGAGCTCTCCCCGACTGCGCCGGCGCAACCCGCAACCCGTCTTTCAAATCGGGGGCCTTGAGACCCGCCAGAGACGGCGGGCGCGGTGCCCTCGGGCTCTCGGGGGCCCGCGGGGGCGGCGGGCCGCCGCCCCCCTCTCGGCGAGGGCCGCCTGGGCGCCCCCGCCGCTCCCGCGGGCCGTGAGGGCCACGGGCGGCGCGCAGATCCGTGTCCGCGCCCTCGCGGTCTGCATTCCGGGGCGCCAGAGCGCCCGATCTTGCAGGATCCTGCAGGGCCAGGGGCGCACTGACCCGGGTTTGGGTGCAGGGTCCTGTAGGGTCTTGCAGGATCCTTCGCACTGGCCCGGGTTTGGGTGCAGGGTCTTGCAGGATCCTGCAGGGTTCTGCGAGGCCTGATTGGCCCGACTTTCGACGTGCCGCCAGGCGTGGTTCCGCTCCGGGTTTCCTGGATCAGAGCCTCGAATCATCAGGGGCACCTCGGTTCAGGGCCAACTCGGGTTCGTTTTCCGGGATTCCGAGCCCGAGTTGGCCCGGACCCGAGTTACCCCGGAGAATTCGGGCGTCCAGAGCCCCAAATCATCAGGGGTAACTCAGGTCAGGGCTAACTCGGGTTCGTCTTTTCGGGAATCCCAACCCGAGTTAGCTTGGACCCGAGTTACCCTGGATATCTCGGGCGCCCAAGCCTGCTGGATGGAGTCGGAGAATAGAGTGGGTCGGAGGATCGCGCCGCATCGCCGATGCATCGGCGATGCATCGGCGGTGCGGCTCGATGTGGGGCCCAATAGTCTCCACGCCGACGTCGCGGACATATCGCCGACGTTACCAGTGTATGGCCGATGCATCGGCGATGCATCGTGATGGGCTTGTTATCCAACATCACCACCATGGGTAGGAGAGGGAGGGGGTCCTCCTCCTCCTCCTCCTTCCCCCCTCCAACTTATGGTGGCGGTGGTGGAAACCAGGCCCATCATATCGGCGATGCGGCGAGATCCTCCGACCCCATCTGCTCGAACCCCATTTGGGAGGCCTCTGCAGTCGGGCCATGTGTGTTTTGGCTGCTGTTGTGCATCCTGGGGGAGGGCACCCTTGGATGTTCTGTGTGCGTGTGTGTGTGGTGTGTGTTTGTGTGTGTTTGTGTGTGTGTGTGTGTTTGTGTGTGTGTTTGTGTGTGTTTGTGTGTTTGTGTGCGTGTGTTTGTGTGTTTGTGTGTGTTTGTGTGTGTGTGTGTGTTTGTGTGTGTGTGTGTTTGTGTGTTTGTGTGTTTGTGTGTGTGTGGTGTGTGTGTGGTTTGTGTGTGTGCTCCAAGGCGATGAATGGGATGCAGATCGGTTCCAGGCTGGCGGTAGGCGTAGGCCCGAAACTTCGATCTGTTTTCATTGCACCACTGAGCCGCTCGGGGGTCGATCTGTGACCGACGGACCGCCAGCACTTCCTTGAGCGTCCATGCGGAAGAGCGGGCTCCCCTGGGGCTCCTCCTCGAGCCACACGCGCCCACGGGAAGAAAGTGTGTCCCTCCGCGCTGGGATAGGATACAGCGCAATAGGGTCAGACTCAAACCTGTGATTGAAATCTTCCTCGGCAAATCCTGTTCGACGGACTTCTGGGTACACACCTGGTGGAGGAGGAAGGTTCGGGTCCTCAAGAGGGGGAAGGAAGGTGCACCCGAGCCCAACTACAGACCTCTACAGGTCGGTGCCAAGCACAGGACAGTGCCTCACACACTGAACCCACCAGGGCACAAGAAACGTCCCAGGCACACATGAGGCTATCCTCACGTGGGGATTTTTTGTGGGGAGCGGGGGAAGAAGGGGAGGGAGCGAGCGGAGAGGGGAGGGGAGAAAACCAAAAAAGGCCCCCGACTTGATTAGCGGCCTCGAGCGGTCCTGACAGCTGTCCCCACCCCCTCCTCACAGATCCCAAGAGTAGATATACCTGCCGCAGGACTACCTGCGATCTCCTGTGAGAAAGACGGGCACAGGAGAGGGGCGGCCTGGCCATTCAGCAAGCGATATTCGTAGAAAAACGCGGACTGGAGCACGGACATAGGCGACTCACAGCCGACGAAGTACACGAAAACGATCCCAAGCATAAAAAAATAATCATGTACAACCTGAACTGATTCTGCACAAAAGAGCACTCCACCTTTGGAGCATAGACCTCAGCACCGTACGCGTCTAAGAGAGGCTCGGCAATCTCTCAGGCGAGGTTCTGATAATACTTCCACAACTCCGATATCTTTTCGTCCTTACGCTTGGGCTCCGTGATCTTTTGCTTCTGGAATAGCGTGCTTGCAATCTGGGATATCTTGCGATTGCCCCACGAGCTGGAGAACGCCGCCTTGAACGTAGACTCCTTCCCGTCCTCCAGCCCCACGACGTACCCGAACTGCGCCTCCACGAGCATGCGCTTGATGTTCGTGAGGTCCCCCGCGTCAACCGTACCGGTCTCCCCTGGCAACACGCCTGGGCTGGGGGCTGGTCCTGGGTCCGCAGGTGTGGACGTCCCTGGCGACTGCGGCAGACCTCCACCGCCCCCTCGCTGGGACGTGTGGAGCTGGATGCTGTTCTCCTGGAGCGCGCCACCGATCGACCCCTGCGTTGCCCTGGCCATGATCTCCCGCTGTCGGCGAACCTCGATCTCACGTAGCTCCTGCTCCCGCTGGTCAAAGAACGCCGCGTACGACGGGTCGTGCGTGTATATCCCCCCCTTTGTGGAGACCCAAGCGGCGCACCCCCTGGTTGTCCCTCGACCCCGACGAGGAACTCGAACGGGTCTTGCGGCCCCTCCGACGGTGACGATCGCCGTCGCGGTCTCGCTGTCCACGGTGGTCGTACCGGTCACGGTCACGATAACCCACGATCCCTCTGATGACGCCGAAAGGCGTGGGCAAGGCACCGACCCATGCAATGGTATTTGTCCGAGCCCGCTCCAGAACCTCTCGCCATCGGTACAGCCACAGGCGGTTCACATTTTTCGAGATGACCCGAAAGGGAAGCCGAACACCGCGGGACCACTCCGACCACTGAGTATTGCATTGCCGCCACAGCGTGGCGAGCGGTGGGACATTGAACGGCGCCAAACGATGCAGACTGATGAGGTATTCCATTACTATGACGGCCGCCATACGACGAGCCCCACTTGGACGGACAAAATTGACCAACTCCTTTGCACGGTAGAAGAAGCCAGCACCTGTACCTGCACTCCCCGACCGTGGGAAACTAACACATGGACGATATGATGCACGATAAGCCACAAATTGATTGTCTAAACTTTACTCTAGGGTGCGGATCGGGCCGTAACAACGATCATCCCCCAACCTGAGCCCCATCATGCCATCGTAAACCCCAGAATACGCGCCTCGTAGTTGTCCAGGATGTTGTAATCATTGTTCCCGACGCACACGTTCATACACGGACTTCTCCTTCGCACTTGACTGCGCCTGCTTGGGTTCTCGAAGCCGCGGTGGCGGACGACGACGAACTGCTTCCCGCCGTGGCACCAGTAGTGGTCCTTGTCGGGCACCATGGCGTTGATATCCACGACCACGATTGTTGCACTCAGGATTGGCGAATTTGACCACAAGGGACTCCCTTGCAAACGCCTGCGCCTCCGACGGAAAGATCGTCACTTGTAGCATACACAGTGTCCCCAAAGACTTCCGCAGCAGATGATATCTCGGCCTTCTACCCTCTGGCGTATCTGGAGACATGATGGCCGTAATGTGTTCCCGAAGTCGCGAGGCCAGCCCTGGGGTAGTAACCGACTGCGTGAGATTCACTTTTTCGAGAGCTGGCGCAGCGCGCCCCTGGAAACAAGTGCTGACGCTCTGACGCTTTTGACGCTCCTGACGCTCTGGACGTGTTTGACGCTCCTGACGCTCCAGGCGTCAGGGGCGTCAGAGCGTCAGGAGCGTCAGGAGCGTCAGGAGCGTCAGAAGCGTCAGAGCGTCAGCAGCGTCAGGAGCGTCAAAAGCGTCAAAAGCGTCAGAGCGTCAGGGAACATCAGGGAGCGTCGGGGGCGTCAGGAGCGTCAGGAGCGTCAGGAGCGTCAGGAGCGTCAGGAGCGTCAGGAGCGCCAGGAGCGTCAGGAGCGTCAGGAGCGTCGGGAGCGACAGGAGCGTCAGGGACGTCCACAACTCCGGCGCCGCCGCTCGAGACATCCTCACAACTCCAGCGCCGCCGCTCGAAACACCCTCACAACTCCGGCGCCGCCGCTCGAAACATCCTCACAAGTCGGGCGCCGCCGCTCGAGACATCCTCACAACTCCGGCGCCGCCGCTCGAGACGTCCTCACGACTCCAGCGCCGCCGCTCGAGATCTGGCGCAAGCGCGTCAGGGGCGTCAGGAGCGCCAGGGGCGTCAGGAGCGTCGGGGGCGTCAGGAGCGTCCACAACTCCAGCGCCGCTGCTCGAGACATCCTCGCAACTCCCGGCCTTCGGACCAACTCACCACCGTGCCTAGGCTATGGGCCCGGAGCCTCGTCGATGCATATGTGGTTTTCCTGGGATGCCTCTCAGGGACCTGTTCGAAGTCTGTTCGGGGCATCTCACCCTCATCCTCATCGTCACTGTCGTCAGCATCATCATTCGTCCTCGTCGTCCTCGCCCTCATCATCGTCTTCGTCCTCGTCCTCGTCCTGGTTCTTCTGATTCGCCTGTTCAACCTGATCGTCATCATGACCTGCATTCTCCGCGTCCTCCGCATCCTCCTTGCCCTCATCATCCTCTTCATCATTTTCTTTATCTTAATCCACATCCGCATCCCCGTCCTCACCCTTCTCATCGTCCTCACCCGTCACTACCCTCCACCTTCGTCGTCGTCGCCCTTTTCAATGTCTTGGGACGTCCACAACTCCGGCGCCGCCGCTCGAGACATCCTCATAAGTCCAGCGCCGCCGCTCGAGACATCCTCACACTTCTGGCGCCGCCGCTCGAAACATCCTCACAAATCGGGCGCCGCCGCTCGAGACATCCTCACAACTCCAGCGCCGCCGCTCGAGATCTGGCGCACGCGCGTCAGGAGCGTCGGGAGCGTCAGGAGCGTCCACAACTCTGGCGCCGCTGTTCGAAACATCCTCGCAACTCTGGCGCCGCCGCTCGAGGCATCCTCACAACTCCACCTCAGGCCTCAGGCTCCTAGCCTTTTCAACCTGATCGTCATCATGACCTGCATTTTCCGCGTACTGAGATTTCGCTGTTGTCCGATGTTTTCATGTGTGAGTCGCGCAGGCTTATATACTGTAGCACGCTTCTCGGGATTTGCGAGCCTCCGCATCTCTCATTCCCTGTCGTCTTACTCATACTGCTCCTCCCCATCCTTGTCTCCCACTCGTTCACTCTCCATAGATTTCCCCCCTTCCTTGTGTGATGCCTGCGTCTCCGCGCATTGAGACTTCGCGGTTGTCCGATGTTTTCATGCGTGAGTCGCGCAGGCTTATGTACTGTAGCACGCCTTTCGGGATTTGCGAGCCTCCGCGTCTCTCATTCCCTGTCGTCTTACTCATGCTGGTCCTCCCCCTCCTTGTCTCCCATTCGTTCACTCTCCATAGATTTCCCCCTTTCCTTCTGCGATGCCTGCGTACCCTTTTCTTTTTCGAAACGGTGGCTCAAGATGAAGCGCCTTCGGCGCGAGGGCCCAGGTTGTCCTCGGCACACTACCTGCCGTGCCGAGGACGGACCGCCCGCGCGCACGCATCACGGCGGTGTTTCACACCACGGCCGGTGGGACCGCCAGGCTGCGTCTTCGTCGGCGCCGGAACTTCCCCCCCTGGCGCCTTCGCCAGAACCAGCAGGTGCGCCAGCCAACGTGGAAGCCGCGTCGGATTCGGATTGCTCTGATGTGGAAAGCGAACAAGACCAAGAGGAATATGAAGACACCCGGGAGCCTACCTCATGGACGGGCATCTCTCACCAAGGAAAGGACAGTGAGGAACACTTGGTTGGATCGGACCTGCTGCCCCAGGACCTTGCAAAGCATCTGACACGATCGCGGGCCGCCTTGGCTTCGTCAACAAGCCTTGACTCCGTGCGTTCTGATACTTCCACTGCCTGCTAGTCGCGGTTCAGCCAGACGTGTTGGTTCCAAGGGGAACCCGGGATCGCGTGGAGCGGGGCCTTGAGCGCGCCCCATTGCTGCGTTGATCTATCCACCTGCCCGCGGCGAACCCCGCCACCGTGCCTGCGCAGCAGCGCAGCAGGCAGGATGCTCAGTGTAGGAACGGCGGTGTGATCTCGCGCTTGGCCTCTTTGGGGCCTCGGGGGGGGCAGCGCCGAGGCCTCTTGAGGCCTCCTGGGGCACGTTGGGGGCCTCTTCCGTGCCTCTTGGCAGCTTCTTGGGGCTCCTTGGGAGCCCGTTGGGGCACCTGCTTGGCTTCTTTGGGGCCTCTGGGGGGCAGTGCCGAGACCTCTCGAGGCCTCCTGGGGACATGTTGGGGGCCTCTTCGGCGCCTCTCGGGAGCCTCTCGGGGCCCCTTGGGGGCACCCGGGGGCTTTTTGGGGGCATCTGGGGGACCTCCTGGGGCGGGGTGCCTCTCGGGGGTTTCCGGGGGCTCGAATTTTCGCCCTCAGAGGCCGCGATCCTTGCGAGGGGGTAATTATCAAAAAAAGGAGGGGTGCGATTTCTGGACCCGGCGCGCGCGCCGGGCGGGGGGCGGCCCTTAGAAAACACTTAGGAAAAAACCTCCCAGAGGGACCAGAGGAGCATTCTAACACACCCCAACGCGCCAAAGGCACGGTGGCGGATTGTGCGCCGCGCTCCGTTGTTGGGCAAGCAGCCTCGCCTGGGCGCGGCGCTCAGGTCGCGAGCATGTTTTGCGGTCAGCATGCGTCGACGCATCTTCCGTTCGGCACCAGCCACTGATGCTCGCTTGGCCGCGTGGCTGGCGCGCGATTGCATGCTTCGACGCACGGGGGCTCCCGGAGTCCTCGACGACACGGCGCTGCGAGATCTCGCCGCCGCACATCGGCATCTCTCGGACGGAGTCGCGCCGGAGACGGTCGAGAAGGTCGGAGCTTCCCTCCGCGCGGCGATCCTGAACAGGGTGAACATCACGTCGTCGGTGACTGGGTGGTTCGATGCGCGCGATGGCCGGCGACGCGCATATCCGACCAACACGTGCGTTCCAGTTATGTGCAGATTCCGAATATTGGACCACGCCTTGCCCGGCCGTCTATCGCCCTGCCGCGGCATCGCGGGCCGGCTGGGCAGCTTGATAAGGATCGCGAAGCAGGCGCAGGCTGGCGAGGGCGACCCCCGCCTGGTCAAGCAGGCCTTTGCAGTGATGGAAGCGCTCGTGCTCAGCTTGCTCACGTTGGATCTACTGCTCCGCCCCGCCGTGTCACCGTCGCTGCCATTTGCGCCCAGGGTGCATTGTTACCCGCTGAAGTTTATGCTCTCGGACATCTTCCTGTTGATTGCTTGCGCCGTGTGTAGCCGCGCGGGCAGGCCCGCCGGCGAAGGCGGCGATGGCGCGCGCGCACATGGGCGCAGCCCGCCGGTGCGACGCCGTTGCCCGCAATGCGCGCCCAGAGGTCCTAAGCACCTCCAAAAGTACCGGGCGAATCGAACCACCGGCAAAACATAGTTCATCCGCAAGAAACATAGGACTGGAACAAAAACGTAGTCTATCGACAAAAACCTATTTCATCGGAAACACCATTTTGTATGTATATATGTATGTGGATGTATGCATATATGTAAGCATGCTTATAACTGCAAGTAGTGTACGTGTGTATGTGATGATGCATGGTTAAGACGTGGGCCATCCTCTCCCCCTCGTGCCTCTCATCCTCGTGCCATCCTCTCCACCTCGCGCCGCTCCTCAGGCGGGGGGGGGGCCGCTGGCCGCGGGATCGGGCGACGAGATCCATGTATATCCACTGCTCTCTGGTCGGGCACTCCCTCCCGACCCGCCCAGGAAGGCGGCGCATGCATCGCTGCCGCAGCAGCGATGCATGCGCCGCGCCCTCCCGGGCCCATCGCGGACCTGACCAGGGAGAGGTGGATATATTATAGTTCTCGTCGCCCTATGGGGAGCGGCCCGCATGGCCGACGAGGTCGAGTGGGAGAATGGCGCAGCCGCCGTCGCCAAGGCGGGGCGGAGGAGGAGGAGGAGGAGGATGAAGAGAAGGAGAAGGAGGAGGAGGAGGAGGAGGAGGAGGAGGAGGGGGAGGAAGAGGGGGAGGGGGGGGTGGGCAGAGGAGGAGGACGGAGGAGGAGGAGGACGAGGAGGACGGAGGAGGAGGACGAGGAGGAGGCGGAGGAGGGCAAGGAGGGCAGAGAAGAGGAACGCACGCCCAAGCCAACGCCAGGCCTTGCTCCCCCACTTCAGCAGCGACGGCGGCTTCTTCCCCCACCCCAAGTCCATGAAAGCCAGCGGAGTTAACAGTACTATCCTGGCCGAGGACATCAGGGGATCCCAGGGAAGAGGTGTTTTTCCCAACCATCCTGTGGTGTTGGGTCCTCGTTTTGAAGAGACGGTGCCCCGCGTTCTCCTTCCTTCCTTCCTTCCTTCCTTCCTTCCTTCCTTCCTCCCGCTGCCTCCTCCCCCCTCCCATCATCATCATCATCAACACCCATTTCGGCACACCCCTCACACGTTTCGTGGCTCCATAGGGAGCTCCACCGAAGGCCCCAGTGCCCGCGGCCGCATGCGTCCCCCACACCCATTTCGGCACACCCCTCACACGTTTCGTGGCTCCATAGGGAGCTCCACCGAAGGCCCCAGTGCCCGCGGCCGCATGCGTCACCCACATCCATTTCGGCACACCCCTCACACGTTTCGTGGCTCCATAGGGAGCTCCACCGAAGGCCCCAGTGCCCGCGGCCGCATGCGTCCCCCACACCCATTTCGGCACACCCCTCACACGTTTCGTGGCTCCATAGGGAGCTCCACCGAAGGCCCCAGTGCCCGCGGCCGCATGCGTCCCCCACACCCATTTCGGCACACCCCTCACACGCTTCGTGGCTCCATAGGGAGCTCCACCGAAGGCCCCAGTGCCCGCGGCCGCATGCGCCCCCCACACCCATTTCGGCACACCCCTCACACGTTTCGTGGCTCCATAGGGAGCTCCACCGAAGGCCCCAGTGCCCCGCGCCGCATGCGTCCCCCCACACCCATTTCGGCACACCCCTCACACGTTTCGTGGCTCCATAGGGAGCTCCACCGAAGGCCCCAGTGCCCCGCGCGGCCGCTTGCGTCCCACCCCATTTCGGCACACCCCTCACACGTTTCGTGGCTCCATAGGGAGCTCCACCGAAAGCCCCAGTGCCCGCGGCCGCATGCGTCCCCCACACCCATTTCGGCACACCCCTCACACGTTTCGTGGCTCCATAGGGAGCTCCACCGAAGGCCCCAGTGCCCGCGGCCGCATGCGTCCCCCACACCCATTTCGGCACACCCCTCACACGTTTCGTGGCTCCATAGGGAGCTCCACCGAAGGCCCCAGTGCCCGCGGCCGCATGCGTCCCCCACACCCATTTCGGCACACCCCTCACACGTTTCGTGGCTCCATAGGAGCTCCACCGAAGGCCCCAGTGCCCGCGGCCGCATGCGTCCCCACACCCATTTCGGCACACCCCTCACACGTTTCGTGGCTCCATAGGGAGCTCCACCGAAGGCCCAGTTGCGCCCGGCTCCATAGGGAGCTCCACCGAAGGCCCCAGTGCCCGCGGCGCATGCGTCCCCCACACCCATTTCGGCACACCCCTCACACGTTTCGTGGCTCCATAGGGAGCTCCACCGAAGGCCTCAGTGCCCGCGGCCGCATGCGTCCCCCCACACCCATTTCGCACACCCCTCACACGTTTTCGTGGCTCCATATGGGAGCTCCACCGAAGGCCCCAGTGCCCGCGGCCGCATAGCTTCCCCCACAAAGACACCCATTGCGGCAACACCCCTCACACTTTTCGTGGCTCCAAAGGGAATCTCCACCCCCGCCCACTGGGGGGGACACCCCACCGAAGGCCTCAGTGCCGCCGCCCGCATGCGTCACCCTCACCCATTTCGGCACACCCCCCGCATTTCTCGCACGGCAGGGTCATCACCACGGTGGCGTGCCAGGGGCGCACCATGCGCGAAGGCGACGGGGCGGGGGAACGGCGCTCCGGGGGCGGCCAGACCTCCGGGGCGCGAGCAGTCCGCGGCCAGACCATCTCTCGGTCCTGTGGACTCTCGCCCTGGGCCGTCGGCTGCCCGGCGCGCTGCTCCCTCGGTCGACGTCGCCCAGGCGTGATCCTGGATTGCGGCCGCCACGAGGTAGGGAACGGCAAGAAGGAGGACGACGACTGGTGGCTGGAGCTCTACGTGCTGCTCTCGCGCGCCACGCGCCACGAGGACCTCCTGCTCATGCGGGCGCCGCGCATCGAGTTCTTCCTGGCAGGGCCGCCGGAGGGCTTGCGGAAGCAGCTGGAGCAGTTTGCGGCGCGCGCGAAGCGGTGCAGGAGGGATGCGACGGCCCTCGCCAGGGAGCTCGGCTTCACCGAGTTCATCCGCGAGGCCTGACCTGAGGAGCGTCCCCCCCGAGCCGCGCCTTCTCTCGACTGCCCGACTAATTGTTTGGCCTCGCGCCGCGGACGACCCGCGCGCGTCGCTGGGACCCTCTCGGGGCGACAAGCGCGCGTCGCGGGAACTCCGTGCTGCGGGGGGCCCGGCGCCTCGTTCGCCCGTCGTCGCTCTGCCCAGCGGTCAGAGACTTGCCCGCTATCAGCCAGCCAGTTAGCTAGTCAGCTCTCTCTGCTTCGCGCAGCGGACGACCCGCGCGCGTCGCTGGGGCCCCGCCCGGGGCGACCAGCGCGCGTCGCGGGGACTCCGCGCTGCGCTGCGCCCGCAGCCTTGGATTTTGGAGTGCGCGGGCAAAGAGGAAGGAAAAGAAGAGCCGAAAGCGGGCGCGATCCTCGCAAGAGGCGTGCCGACATGGGCGTCGCGACGTGCGGACGCTGCCGTCGGGGTTCCCGCGGAAGCTGCCTGCGGCGGCCACGCCCAGTGTCACGTGTGTTCGGACAGGCATGCTTGACACTTACACTAGGCGGTTCCATGATCGCATTCATGCAAATATATTCACTCGCGCGCAGACCCATTCATACTTAGATTCCCTCGCGCTCTGACTCACCCGCGTTCTTTCTCTCGCAATCAGATCTATCGTATTCCCTTGCGTTGTGTACCCCGCCACATTTCGGCGCGCCCCTCATGCGGTTCGTGGCCCCATAGGGAGCGCCGCCGAAGAAGATACTCACAATTGCGATACTCACAACTGCATATGGTTGGGTCATTCGCCGGGATTTGTTTGTGCGTGTTTCGTCGTTGTGTTTGGTCCCAAGGGGCCCTGGGGCCAGAGAAATCCCCTTGGGCCCTCGGGCAATGAAGGCTGGTGAGGTTAAGGATTATGATGGGGAAAGGCGCGCGCAGGGAGGAGGTGGCGAAGGAGGAAGGGGAGAAGAAAGATGAGGAGGGGGAGGAGGAGGCGGAGGAATACGCTGTTGAGAAGGAATGCGTTGCGTGACAGGGGCACGAAATGGGTGAGGGGAGTACTCGGACATGTTGAACGATCTTATCGGCGTCGTCTTGCACAGACGCCTGACCCAGAAGATGTGCTTCTCGGCTCTCAAACTCGTCCATGACTTGAAAGGTTATCAATTCTCTGACAAGGTGCGACGGGGGGGATTGCAATCCTCATCGCCCTCCACCCCCTCCCCCCCCCCCTCCATCCCCTCCCCCTCCCCCACCATTCTCCAAGCGTGGGCCCTCCATCCCCTCCCCATTCCGTCATGCCCTCCGAACGGCGGTGGGAGGTGCGAGACGGTTGGCAAAAAATATATTCCATGAGGCTGAGGACTGCGCTGAAGCACATTCGTGAAACAGGACTGCGGCGAGCGCCGCGCCCAGGGGGATGGGGGGGAGAGCGGCGCAGGGCGTGGAGGAGTAGAGGGAAGGAGGATCTAATGAGTGGCGGGAGGAGGGCGAGACGACGGGCAGGTCGCGGGATGGGCACGGGAGGGGAGAGAGAGAGAGAGAGAGAGAGAGAGAGAGAGACGAGACGAGAGACGAGGAGAGAGAGAGCGAGAGAGAGAGAGAGAGAGAGGAGGGAGAGAGATAATATATATATAAATAAATAATAAATAATTATAAGAGAGGAGAGAGAGAGAGAGAGAGAGAGGAGAGAGAGAGGAACACGACGAGACATATCGAAAGAGGAGGAGAGTGAGAGCGAGAGCGGAGAGGGAGAGAGGAAAGTAAAAACGCTTGAAACCGAGAGAGAGGGATAGTGAGAGAGAGCGATGGGGAGAGGGATAATAACGAAAACGGAAAGAGCGCGAGGACCCTCGGGTGGGGAGATGAGGGAGAGAGAGGAGGAGAGGAGAGATGAGAGAGAGAGAGAGAGAGGAGAGAGAGGAGAAGAGAGAAGAGATGAAGGAAGAGAGGAGGGAGGATAGAGAGGAGAGAGCGAGAGAGCGAGAGAGAAGAGAGAGAGAGAGAGAGAGAAAGAGGGAGAGGATGAGAGAGAGGAGAGAGAGAGCGAGAGAGAGAAGAGAGAGAAGAAAGAAATAAAAGAGAGAGAGAGAGAGAGAGAGGGAGAGAGAGAGAGAGAGAGAGAGAGAGAGAGACGAGAGAGAGAGCAAAGAGAAGAGAGGGAGAGAGAGAGAGAGAGAGAGAGCGAGAGAGAGGCAGATAGAGAGACAGGGATGAGGGAGGGGGACACGAGGGAGAGTGGGGGATGAGGGAGCGAGAGAGAGAAATAGATAGAGAGATTCGAGAGATCGATAGATCGGTATATAAAGAGAGAGAGAGAGAGAGAGAGAGAGAGAGAGAGACTGAAAGAGGGAGAGACATATAGAAAACGATAGAGCAAGGGGAGAGAGAGCGAGGGGCACCCCTCACAGGAGGACGACGCCGGCCGAACACGACCTGGCTGGCACCGTTCAAAAAGAACCTGCGGAAAGCTGCCCGAGAACGGAAAGATGGCGCTGGCGATGGCGGAACGGAAGAGAGCGAAGAGGAGGCGCAAGATGATGAGGAGAACGGTGAAGAAGACCAGGGAGAAGGAGAGGAGGAGGAAGAGGGAGTGGCAGATGAAGAAGAGGAGGCGGAGGAGGAGGAGGAGGATGAGGAGGAGGACATCGACGACTGCGCGGAGGAGCCCGAGAAAGCAACAAAGAAACGCCCGTCTGCGTGCATAGGAGCGCCAGCGATGAAACGACCAGCCCTGATGAGGCCAGCCGCGTACGACCAGCCAGCCCTGAAGAAACCAGCCGCAGCCGACGCCGAACCAGCGTGCCCACCACCGCTAGCGACTCCTCCACGCTCCACAGCCGTGGCCAAAGCTAGCCCACTCGAGTTCAGCGTGATCCCAGATTCGCCGTATGAGCTGGCGGTGCGACGGCTGCAGGGCGGGTCGCAGCTGGCAGACGGCGCCAAAGCGAAAGCACAACCTACTACGAAGCCCCTGCCTCCAGCAACGCCACCTACTACGAAGACGGCTCCGCCTCCAGCAATCCCACCTACTACGAAGTCGAGGCCTCCAGCCATCCCACCTACTACGAAGTCGGAGCTGCCAGCAAGCTCGGGCGCACATGGGCCGCCGACTGCAACGAAGGCTTCGCCGCCGATGCCGCCCAGCGCTGACGCGCCCAGTTCAGAGTGGCAGGTCAAGTTTGACAACCAAAAGAAGGATGCCAGCTTGCGTCTGAAGGTGGCGAAAAAGAGGTGGGGGCCGCCCGAGCACAGCCATGGGTTCTTCGAACACGAGGGTAAAGTGAAGTGCAAGTTCGACTCAGGCACGCACGAGATCCCAGAGTTGGCCCCCGCCGACTTGCCCGCGATCGTTCGCGCCAGGGCGGAAGCACTTGATCGTCGGAAGGGGGCCGCTCTGGAAGTACTTGTGCGGGGGGGGGGGGGGGGGGGGGCGTGCTCAAGATCAGCCGCCTGAAGGACAGGCACCCCATGTTGCAGCTCTCTCAGAACTCGAAATCCGCGTGCCAGGTTGTCTTGCGCGGGATCACAGAGCCCGACGCGCTGACGCTCCTCATCTCGGTGGCGGACGGCTGGATCGCAGGACGGGGGAGAAGTGTTGCACTGACGTGCGAAGGTGGAGGGTTGTCGGCCTTGCAGATGCACGATGGCGCGTCCGTCAATCGCTGCTAGACCAACTCAGCCTGAGCCATAAAAGCCAAAATGGCCACGAGTGTTGCAGGGGATGAGGAGGGGGATAAGGAGGAGGTGGAGGAGCGGAGGTTGGGCAGGCAAGCACAGCAAGGAGGACCTCTACACGGAGCGCGACAAGCTCCTGAAAGGCGGGGCAATGGGGGGAGGCCGTGCATGTTGCATGTCATCTGCAACGGCACGGGCGGGATGCGGGGGAGAAGCGCGGGCGCGAGAGATGGCGGAGTAGGAGCGGAGCGCAGTGCAACGCATGCGCACCACGGGGGATGGTAGCACGAGTCGAACTGCCCCGCGACAATTGAATGATGAGTGGGCGACGGGGTTCGGGACGACTGATGACCAGGGGGGCGACTGATGATCAGGGTTCGGGACGCAATGTGAAGGCGACTCGAGCAAAGATGCGCTCGGGGGGGGGGGAACGGCGGCGAGGAGCGAGGAGAGGGGTGACCGATGCACATCGCAGCTTGCATGGCAGCTGATTACCCTCGAGCAGCGAAGGGTGGCAAGCCGCATCTTCCGTGGGGTGTGTGTGGGTGGGTGGGTGTGGGTGGGGGGGAGGGGGGGGGGAGGGGGCGGGGGGGGCGGTTGCAATGGCGGCCAGCGATGACGGGGTCCGTCGTTTCAGGGGGGCGTTCGGCAAGCTCGGCGCGACAGCTCAGGGTCTGACTGAAGTGCGCCCCGATGACTCGAAGTGGGACTCGCGCGATTTCAGCAGCGCCCCTGCATCAGACATCGCCCGCATGATTGCAGATGACACGTTTCAGATGTCGGCGACCTCTGCAGGGGCGGCCTCATCGGGGCAAGGGGCGGCGGCAGCGGCGTCGGCGACATCACCCATTGATCTTGACTCGAGCTGGGATGACGAGCAGGGCGATGCCCCTGAGAAGGAAGAGGGCGCCAAGGAGGGGAGCACGTGGGAGCAGACCGATGGGGCCCGAGTATGATCCCGATGATCTTATGGGGTATGAATCATGGTATTGCTCATGGTGCGGGCACTACAACTCTGGCAAGTACTGCGAGTGCATGAACTGTGGGGAACGTATGTTGCCTTTCTTACAGGACGCCGAAATCATGACCGCTATATGGACTGTGGATGGGGCTCGGATTGGCGGGCCGCTCCGTAGATTTTGCGCAGTGTGGCATGTTTATGACGTGGGTACACCGTGGTCAGAGACGCCCATTCGTTCCTTATAGTCAATGTTCTTGATCGTTCCTCGTGCCCCCCCCCCACCCCCCCCCCCCCCCCCCACCACCCCCCCCCCCCCCCACCCCCCCCCCCCCCCCCCCCCCCCCCCCCCCCGACCCCCCCCCCCCCCCCCCCCCCCCCCCACCCCCCACCCCCCACATCCAGAGCACCATCCAATACCCCCACGAGCCCCCCCGCCCCCTTCATACATCCCCGTTAAGAAAGTTAATTCATCTTGGCTAAAATTGGCATGTGTGGGCGCTGTGTTGAGAAGTGGTGCGGGAGTGATTCTTCCTTGTGGTTTCGCACGGGGAGAGATTCCGAGTTGCCTGGAAGTGGCCGGGAGTGATTTCTCTCTTGTGAATTCACGGGGGGGAGATTTTATCCTGAATTGGTTATATATTATTAATGCTACCAGGGAGAACCCCAGAAATCTCCCCCGCCAAGCCAGGCCGAAGACTGCCGTGCTAGGAGTCCACGGGGGGAGGGGGGGGGCACTCGGAGACGCCCTAGTCGTCAGTGCTCAAGATGAATAACTTTCGTAACGGGTAAGTATGTGTTTGTATGCCTCGCGTTGCGCGGCAACACAATGATTGCAATGCTTCTCCAGGCACCATGGGGCGAGCACCCCCCCCGACCGCTTGCCAGACACGTGGCCGCCGCAGCGGCAGCAGCATGGACAGCCCGCGCAGGCCCTCTCAGGCGACCAGCCCGCGCAGCCCCAACAACCCACGCAACCCCGTTCAGAGAGCCAGCCCGCGCAGCCCCATAAACCCCGCTCAGAGAACCAGCCCGCGCAGCCGCAGCAGCCCGTGTTGGCCCGTGCAGATGACCAGCCCATGCAGCCTCAGCAGCCAGCCCCAACCCCGAATGCAGCGATCCCCACACAGAAAACATGGCTTGATGATGTGCCGCCCGAGCATAGGTCCGAAGTAGCAGATCTGTTGAAGAAGGCCGTGGATGTGTCGGCGAAGCAAAACTCAGACCCGTTGCATATGTATACTGACAAGCAGAAGGCCAGCCTAGCCCAGCTCGAGGACGCCATCAGCACTGGGGTCCAAGCGCGGACGGGGGTCTACCAAAAGTTCTACAAGTGGCTCAGGGCCCAAACGACTGAGTTCCAGACGGTGAGACCGTCCAAAAGGGCAGGGTGGCGGGGGTGATCGGGAGGAAGCCGAACGGCTGAGATAGTGGGGAGGTGGGGGGGGAGGGGGGAAACAAAAAAAAATCAGCCTTCAAGGCCTCCAACGCCAAGTCGCCAGATGGAAAGCGCGACTACCGCAGGCACTGGGCAGGCCTGAAGCTCGTCGCCCTGAAAAAAAAGAGTACAGCATGAGCCAGTCATACAAGAAAGCTGACACGTCTTCGCTATCGCTCGTACCCCCTATCCTCCCATCCCATCTCATCCTACCTCTTGGGCGCATGGGTAGGGGAGGAAGAGGGTGGCATCCACGACCCCGAGGCCGTCCAAGGCGCGCGCAACTACGTCGAGGCCAGCTGGGGGCGGGGGTTGGGATCAGAAAGAGGGAGCGGGAGAGAGAGAAAGAGAGAGAGAGAGAGAGAGAGAGAGAGAGAGAGAGAGAGAGAGAGAGGGGGCCATGGAGAGATATATAGAGAGGGGGGAGACACAGCACAAAGCAGATACATAACACAAACCAATATAGGACAACATATAACTTAACATATAGGAATAGCAAGGGAGAGAGGGAATGGATAGAGAGAGAGAGGGAGAGAGAGAGAGAGAAAGAGAGAGGGAGAGAGAGAGAGAGAGAGAGAGACCGATAGAGATAGAGGGATGAGGCGAGAACGAGCGAGGGAGAGCGAGCGGACGAGGGAACACGAGATAGAGAAAACACGAGAACTGAACATGTCATGATGTTCGATTGCGGCGGCGGTAACGAGAGTGACCTCCCGTCGCCGCCGCCATGGGGGTCAGGGAGGCGCGCGTGGCCCTTGGGGGCGACTGGCTGTGGTGGGACGCCATGGCCAAGCGCCTCAAGTTCCTCTACTTCGAGCACGGGAAGCGGGAGGAGCTGGGGACCGCGTGAACTACATACACACACAGATGGCGGGGAACAGGGAATAGTTTGCATCATGCCCGTCGCTCTTCTTCAGCATGCATGCCCGTCCCTCTCTTTCTCTATATCTCTCTCTCTCTCTCTCTCTCTCGCTCTCTCGATCTCTCTCTGCCTTTCTCTCTCGTTCTCTCCCGTGTCTCCGACTCTCTCTCTCTCTCTCTCTCTCTCTCTCTCTCTCTCTCTCTCTCTCTCTCTCTCTCTCTCTCTCTCTCTCTCTCTCTCTCTCCCACCTCTCTCTCTCTCGCCCTTGTCCCCCTGCATCCCTCGCTCCCTCTCCATCCCGCGGTTCGCTCTCTACTCTGCCATCGGGATGGGAGGTGTCGAATCCTGATTGTGGAGATCATGATGATGATGGTTCTACTGCGGCAGCGACGGAGGTGAGAACAGCTGGCGCAAAGAGGGCAGCTCCGACGGGGGATGATGATCATGGAGCGAAGGCCTCGAGGCAGGAGATTTCGCCCAAGGAGGAGGAGACTGGAGACGGAGAGGAGGATGAGGCTAATGGAGGCGGCAAAAGATGCAAAGGTCGTGGGCGCGGTCGCGCGCCCCGCAAGAAGGATACCCCAGACGGTCCAGAGGCAGCGGCAAAAAAAAGGAGTTCATGAAGGCAGAGAGCGAGGTGAGGAGACTCATCGGCTCGTGGCAATCGTCGGCGGCGGCGTCGGAGACAGTGAAGGCCGCTGCTGAATCAATGCCAGAATGGGGGTGGCTGAAGGAGCGGGCGGGGGGCTTCCCATCAGTGCCTCGTGCTGACGATGACGAGGGCGACAGAGACAACGACGACTGTTTAACGGTGATCATCATGCTGATCATCATTACGCAGTCGTCGCATGCCCCTCGATGGGGAGGGACACGCATGCCCCCCGTAGGGGCACCTGCGACCATGGAGAGGGGGCGACGACGACGGGGGGGGAGGGCAGGACAGCCAAGATCGGTTGGGGAGGGCAGCCGAGATGAGATGAGCGGTGAGATGAGATCGGTTGGGGAGGAAGAGCGGTGATATGAGATCGATTGGGGAGGGCGGGACAGCCCAGATCTCAAGAAGTTGAATGCGCTGTTGGAGAACTGCAAGAACCAGGCCCCGACGATCGCTACCAGGATGCAGATCGAGGACATCAAAGAGATCCAGAAGAACCTGAAGGGTGACCAGCTCCTGGCAGAGTACAAGACTGCGCTCGCCAGGAGGGGATGGGGCCTATAGACTCGGGGGAGGATGGACATTCTTGCATGCGCATCCTCATCTCTCCCTTGCTTGCGCATTCTCGTGCTCATCACCCTCCTCCTCCTCCTCCTCGTCATCATCCATCCTCCTCCTCCTCCTCCCCCTCCCCCTCCCCCTCCATTTTCCTCCACCTTGGGGGGGCTTACCAAGCCCGCCCTGGACCTCCAGCGCTTCCACGGGAAGATTATGGCGAGCCACGCGGTGGAGATGCGCCACCGCTAGGCAGCTTGGGCCTCTTTTGAGCGGGCCCCTCTTTTGAGCTGCAGGCTGTCTCTTTTGATGAGAATTCTAAGTGAACAAACACATCCTGGCTTGTATCCCGAATTGCCCGGCCTTTTGAGGCCGTCCGGCCTTTTTGCGGTGTCCGGCCTTTTGGTTTCCAGACAACTCCGGAGGATGAGTCGAGATGAGTTTCATGAGGGATGAGTTTTGCTACACCACACCAAACCATATATATATATATATATATGAAAAACTGACATTACATGAATTCATCTCCAAAACATGCTGGGATGAGTTCGGGATGAGTTTGGATGAGTTCGAGATGAGTTTAGATTGTGCGTCTTTTCTCCCTCCGACCCATGCCCCCGCCTCCTCCCATCCAGATCAATTTTCCGATCCAGCCTGACCCTCGGGGACTGATGCCGAAGCAATCGAGCTTGCTGGGCGGGCCTGTCTTCCACCACCACCACGGGGGCCCTTCTCCCCATCCTCCTCTGCTTCGTCCTCCTCGCCCTCCACCTCCTTCCCCCCGCCAACTTATGGTGGCGGTGGAAAACAGGCCCATATCATGCTGAACAGGTCCTAGAGGCGGGGAAGTCCGCGATGCGAGTTGCGGCCCTTTAAGGAGCCTGTCGTTTCATATTGCGCAGGAGCGCAACGCATGCGCGCAGAGGAGGGATGTCAGTGGAACGTGGCCCGAGCTCCCGCAATGCCTCCCCGCAGAAAGAGATCGGAGTCGCCAGTGAGACCATGGCACGACGAGGTTCCTGAATACACAGCTTCTCGCCCCAGCAGTTGGCAAGATGAGATCGGTTTCGACCCTCCCCCGGAACCTTTCTCGGATCCAGCCTCGGACGCTGCCAATCTATTTATAGAGGAGATTTTGGACATGGACTTGTCTGGAAAAAAGATGTCGGCCAAACACGTCTGTACACTTTGTCACTACGCATCGTTAGCTGGCATTCGCCAAGCTAAAAAAATACGCCCTGAAGCCAGAGTCCCCAACGGGTCATTTTCAACGTAAATTGGACCACGCATTGGACTTACCCCGTTTTGATTCCCAGCTGTACGAAATGGAGATTCCAGGAATTGGCCGAGGCGACGTGACGCGGTCGCCTCAAACCATACATGTCCCCCCCCCCCCCACCCCACCCCACGCGAAGCTCTGACGAACGAGATAGATGGCAATCCAACCATGCTGTCTGAGTGGGGTGATCACCTGGAGAGTGAGACTTGGATACAAGATTTCGAAGAGCATCCTCATGCACGGGGGGCGGGCCCAGAGAAGCGGAAGAGAACGCTGCCACTAGCACTATACATGGGCAAAACGCCGTTTAACAACAAAGATAGCTTCCTGGGAATATACATACATTTTTGCAACGCGGGGGTTCGACACATGGTAGCTTGTGTAAGAACATCGGACCTTTGTAACTGTGGCTGCAGTCACTGGTGCACCTTGTACCCAATATATGAGATGATTGCGTGGTCACTCAAGTGCATGGTTACTGGTCGCCTTCCAGAACGGAGGCACGATCAACACGAGTGGAGGGAGTCAGACGAACTTCGCAAATCTATGTCTGGGAAGGTGGGAAGGGGCGCCTCTTTCGTAAGGACGGCTGAGGGGCATGCGACGGGGATGAATGCTGAGTAGCAGGCGTAGGCTGTCTGGGTGTAGGCTATATCGTTCACTGCGTGGTTAAACTATACATGTGTAGGGAATGTGGTGCAATTGATGCGGTGCAAGCTGAGTGGTGTAAGATATATACTGTAGACAGGGGGCTCGATATGCGGTGCAAGCTATGTGTAATGCAAGCCAGCGCTGCTTACACGCTCCTTCCCCCACCCACCCCCGTTGTCGAGGGATGCATGTGTGTCTTAAGGCCCGCGCGGGGCGGAGGCGTGGCTCGTTTTGGGGCGGTGCGAGGGCCCGCAGTAAATTGTTCGGTGCTGAAGGGTAGGGTGATGGCGGGGAAAGCATGCAGCTCCTGTCCTAGTTTGAGCGTTTGTGGACTTGATCGACATGCGGCTGCGCTTGCTGCGAGAGCAGAAATAATCACGGCTGCGCTTTTTGCAAGTGGACCAGCATCGACTGTGCATGCACCTCGCATTGCGGATGGTTGCGTGTTCGAGGGGGAGGGCGAGGCAGATAGATAATGGGGATCGCTAGACAGAGAGAGATAGAGAGAGATGAGAGGGAGATAGATGGGGGAGAGAGAGAGAGAGAGAGAGAGAGAGAGAGAGAGAGAGAGAGAGAGAGAGAGAGAGAGAGAGAGAGAGAGATGTAGATAGCACGATAGGGAGAAGCGATGGAGACATAGGGAGAGATATGGACATTGCGGATACAGAGGGGGGGCACGAGAAAGAGGAAGCGGAGGGAGCGAGAGATGGAGAGAGGGAGAGAGAGGGAGAGCGATAGCGAAGGGGGGAGCTGGCAAGCGACCCCGCGAGGTCGACGTTGCATTGCATTGGTAATGAGGGGCAGGTGTTAGATTGGACAGCTGTGCTGGTAGATTTCAAGGCGGACTGGCCAGAGATGTCCACTGGCATGGGGTTCCCCGCTCATAGGTCTGGACATGCCCCATGTATTCTATGTGGCCAGAGCCACGATGAGATACTAGTACATACTATGGACGCCGTGATACCACACGCGCCTGGAGCATGCGAAGATGAGTGCCGACAACAAGAGAAATGGGTTCTGATTGATTCACCAGAACTTCACAGGGATATTCGTTTCAGGTTGGACTACAAAACCACGTCGCGCGGACGGGCGCTTACCCAAGACTTCCCAAAGCTGGGCCTGAAAGCTGGGGACCGCATTGAAGCTACACCGACGCTGCTCGACGTTGATGAGTTCGACTCGTTGTCCGTGCCCCCAGCTAGATTAATCAAATTTTGGAGGCAATCAGAGAAGGGGAGATGCTACCACAGGAATCCGCTACTAGACCCGATTCTCGGAACTGGCATGCATACGTTCAGCCTGGACGAATTGCATTGCATACACCTTGGGGTGATGAAGGTTTTCGCGGCGTCGGTGGCGTGGGAAATGTTGGTGTGTAATGTGTTCAATGTGTCTGCAGACCTCCAGCCTGACAAAGTCAGGCTGGGCCTACAGAGGCCCCATGTAGAATTGACTGCGTACTGCGACCACTTGCGGCAGACAGGCGTCCCAGAGCCCGCCATTACAAGAATCGGCCAGCTAACCCCTGGGATGATCGGGACAGGGGCTGCGCCGACTATGTCCACCAAAGCGCAGGAGACTAAGTGGTTTTTTTTGTTCATCATGCGGTTCCTCCCCCGAGTTGTGGACAAACTAGCCCCGAGTAATCATGGGAACGAGTTAATGGCTGCAGGGAACGCACTGGAACGGTTCAACAAACTATTGTTAGAACATGGGCGAAAAGTCCCAGACGACGTGTGCGATGAGCTCAACCAGTTGTGTGTGTTGCACTGCAACTTGCTGGAGTCAGCGCATGTGCACATCCTTCCAAAACACCACTTCTTCCGCCACATGGCGCAGCTCATCAGGAGGAAGGGCAACCCCCGCTATTACAATTGCTACGTCGACGAAAGCATGAACGGCACGATCGCACTTGTGTGCAACACTGCACATCGGGCTCGCTTCGAGCGGATGGTCTTCCGCAAGTTCGGCTACATGGAAATGAAAAAAAGATGATCGACTGGGGCGTGGCCGCCCAGACCCGCGTTGTTTCCACATGTCGTGCACGGCCTATGCGCGCGTATGACGTACGCACGCATGCACAGTAACGTGTATACTATATAAAATATAATATAGAAAGCGGTTGAGATGTAGAGAGAGAGAGGGGGAATCGATAGAGGGAGGGAACGAGAGAGAGAGAGAGAGAAAGAAACAACAAAAACGCGAGAGAAGGAGAAGGAGCGATACCGAGCGAACGTAACACAGTTGGAGAGCGCGAGGGGGCACAAGAGGGGCACGAGCGGGAGAAAGAGAGAGAGAGAGAGAGAGAGAGAGAGAGAGAGAGAGAGAGCGAGAGCGATAGAGAGAGAGAGAGAGAGAGAGCGAGAGAGGAGGAGCAACACAAATATCGATATGCATTTATACGGTACGTGGCTACACGTATATACGTGTATATAAACACAGGGAGAGCGGGGGGGGCGAGAGAGAGATAGATAGAGAGAGAGAGAGAGAGAGAGAGAGAGATAGATAGAGAGATGGGATGGGGAAG
This sequence comes from Prorocentrum cordatum, assembly GCA_963575745.1. Taxonomy (NCBI): domain Eukaryota; class Dinophyceae; order Prorocentrales; family Prorocentraceae; genus Prorocentrum; species Prorocentrum cordatum. The sequence goes on along the minus strand of CAUYUJ010005647.1, from coordinate 3,008 downwards.
AGACTGCAGGGATACAGAGAGGGCGTGGACCCTTGGCATGGTGATTTGAAGACCGAGACCTGCAGATATTGCACGACGAATTGCGTGCCAACGACAAGTCAGCCGCAACCGCCGAAGATTCGGCGTCGGAGGTTTGGGAGTGGAGCTTGGATGACAAAAGGAGGGAGACATGCATAATGAGAACATGTGGCAGTTAACGAAGAGGGAATGTGCGAGGAGGTAGGGGTGTGTGGACAAGGAGGAAGAAATGGTGCCGACGTTCATATTGCACTGCGCCTGGCCGCATCGTTTCTGGATCAGACGGGGTCTAGCCAGCCGTGGTGAGGCAATATATGGCACGACAGGACGTGCACGGGCGAGTCAACCTACACGACATCCCCCGACCCCCCCCCCCGACCGTTTCCTCCCAGCAAGGCCAGCTCGCGGCTTCAGGGGCCCACCCGTCGCCTCCCTCTTCTCGCTATTCCTCGCTCCGTCGCCAGATTCGGGGCACTCGCTAGGACCTCTGTACAAGGGCGTCATCAAAGCGAACAAACGGTGGTGATGCACCGACAGGCACCGTAGGATTCGATGATTCGACGCCCTGTGAAATCATATCGTCGCCATCGTAAGTGTTGGTGCATGGCCCACCTCCTCCGCGTTCCCCGCGTCCATACTCGACCTTTCCAATTCCTATGCATCCCTCTCCCCCCAAGGTTTCGGGCAGCCCCTCCATCTATCCAATGGATGTCATAGTGCCTCGTGCAGTGATCTTGTTATCATACCCAGCGCACGTTGCACCCTCGAAGTGTCGGGCGCTCACGTTGCCCATTGCGCTCCTTTCAACTGTACTCTCGGTGGCAATGTGCATCCGTGTTTGCAGGGGCTCGGGCCACGCGTGGCCTCTCGCGCACAGGGCGGGCTGACCAGCGATATCCGCCATGTTGCAGGGATGCGTCACTTGTTCGATTTGACTGCGTTGAATCACGCTGTGTTGGCACATCTTCTCCCTCGGCGCTCGCCCTTTTCCCTCGCGCGTCAGCGCGTGTAACAAGGGGTCGGCTGGGCCGGGGGTTCGGCTGGGACTGCGCGCGGAACCGTCGGCTCCATTGGGGGTATGCTGGGACTGCGCGCGGACAGTCGGTCCCCGGGAGGTCGGCTGAGGCTGCGCGCGGGACCGTCGGCTCCATCGGGGGTCGGCTGGGACTGCAATCCCAGCCGACCCCCAATGGCGCTGACCCTGGGGACCGACGGTCCGCGCGCAGCCCCTGTCTACCCCCTGAGAGCCGACGGCCCCGCACACGTGTGTCAATCAGCCAGTCAGTCACCTCCTCTTCCTCCTCGCCATCCTCCTCCTCCACCGTGCACTCGCCCCACTCGCCCATCAAGTGTGCGCCCCCCGTCCCGCGAGTGCAGTTCCCATCCCTGGCACAATGTGTTTGCTTGCTTTGTTATGCCGGGCGATGCGCATACGCCGCCTCGGCATGCCCGATGGCGATCGTGGGCATATCTGCGATGCACGGCCGATCTATCTATTCGACGTGCTGCAGTTGCCAATGCTCATGCATGCACTGCTCTCGATGCGCGGTCACCCTGTCTGCGCACCCCTCTTAGCGACGATGGCGGCGAACTCAGAAACGGTTTGAGGTGGCAACGCTCTGGGCCCAGGCGACGACGACCGACGACGACGACGGCGATGGCGACGACCGCGGCGACGAAGAGGTGCTCGCGGTGCGGCACGTGGGCGCTACGCACACGCACGTGGATGAGGCGCCGCGGGGCTAGCGCCGCCGATTCTGCAGACCTCCCCGCCACCCCCCTCCTCGTCCTCATCATCTTCACCAGTGTATCTACATTCCCTCATGCACATCGATGCGCATCAACCATCCAACCATGCACCCAACCATCAACCACCCATACATGTCTCTCTCAGATATCCCCCTCCCAACCATCAACCATAGATCACCCTCCCAACCATCCAACCATCCAACCAGAGATCTCCCCCCCAACCATCAACCACCCATACATGTCTCGTATTCCTCACCAACCTCCTCCTCCTCCTCTTCGTCTTATCTACTAGCTCCCCCATCATCCTCATCCACAACTCTCTCGTCGTCCTCATCTTCTTCCTTAGCCCCCCCCGCCCCCGTCTTCTTATCAACGCCACCATCCGTTGCAAACACATCCGGAACTCATCGCAACTCATCTGTTAAAATGAGGCCGAGATGAGTCAGGATGAGTTCCACGCCTCGCTCAAAGTTTCCCTCCTCTCTTTCCGTTCCGAGCCTTCGCAGCCATCGGCCTTCTCGTCTCGCCCTGCACGCTGCGTTCCTCTTCCTCCTCGCGCTCCTCGCCACCGAAAGGGGTGATGGGAGGTGCGCCGCTGCCAACTATATGGACGGGGCCTCCCACCGGCGCGGCCGCTCCCCCGTCCACCCCCTACTTAAGGCTTGCATTTGCCAGGCGTCAGTCCGTGCATATGTGGCAGATTTGAGGTTCGGCCCCCTCCCCCCAAAACAGACGCGTTCTGGTTACGGGTAAAAGTTTGGCCCCTAGGGGCTCGATTTCTAGCGGCGCCTCAGCCTTGCGGCGCCCCTTCCCAGGACGCCCAACACCCGCTGGATCTCAGGTGCCTCGACGCGCCCGTTTTGAAACGCAACGCGCCTCGTGTTCAAAACGTCCGTGCGCGTTGGCCCCACGTATCTGACCGCGCGTTGGCGAATGTTTCGTGGCGGACTTATTTCAGACTACGCATTGAGCCCCGTGTCGATACGACGCGCGTTGCGCGTTGCGCATCGGGGCAGCTAAGCACGGGATCTGTAATATGCTGCCCGCATGTGTCACGAGACGCCTGGCACTGTTTAAATGTTATCACGCGGCTCTCCCGCGAGATAGCCTGCACGAGCGCATCTTAATATTTCCACGCGGCTTTCTCGCGAGGCATGTTCTCCGACCCCCTCCAAGGTCTCCCCATGCAAAGCCTCAGCCGTGCGTCCCATCCGATTAATTCCGATCCCCCCCCCCCCCCC
>CAUYUJ010005646.1:45000-59773 GCA_963575745.1 Prorocentrum cordatum | reverse complement strand
CCTCCCCCCTCCCCCCTCCTCCCTCCTCCTCCTCCTCCTCCTCTTCCTCCTCCTCCTCCGCCTCCTCCTCCTCCGCCTCCTCCTCCGCCTCCGCCTCCGCCTCCCCCTCCTCCTCCTCCTCCTCCTCCTCCTCCTCCTCCTCCTCCTCCTCCTCCTCCTCCTCCTCCTCCTCCTCCTCCTCCTCCTCCTCCCCCCCAAGAGATTGCTCCAGGCTCGCTGCTGAGTCGGCACATACCCCGAGGCCCGACCCACCGTAGCCTTGCTGGGCGTCGTCGCACTTCACCCGGTAGCGGATCAGCAGGCACGACACGACTGCCATCGGCATGACTAGCAGCAAAAGACTCGTGGGCAGGCGAGTCGCCCGCCGAATGGCCTCCAGGTGGCCTGCGAAGTGCCTGTCGCCGCTGGGCATGGAGGGCCCCCCTTGTCAGCGTGATCCTCAGGTGGGAGCTCATCCTGCCGAGATCTCTGCACGCATCTGCGCGACAGCGATCCCGCCACCATGCGGCGGCGCGACGGTGCTGGCAGCCCCGGCTGCGACCAGCGCTTGACCCACAGGAGCGTCGATCCGCACCAGCGCCTGCGACGAGCACTGAGGCACTCGATCGCACGGCGTGGCCGCGAACACCGAGAGGTCGGGAACCCTGCACTCCAGGTCCGTCGAGGCCTTGCACCAAGAAGCGCCTGACAGCGTCCGTGCCGAACTCCAAGATGGGCGCCGAGGGCGAAGGCTGAGCCGAGAGCGAGACCCCTGCGAAGCCTTCGTCGCCTGCTGCGGCTTGAGCCGCGCCAGCACCTGCTCGTGAGCTAACCCTCGGGCCTCCGACTCCTGCCGTGCACTCTCTGCGTCGAGCATCCTCGTCCTGCAGGCCTCCTGATGGTTTCGAGCCTTGACCAACTTCTGTCCACCTTCATCCACCTGGCGCAAGAGGGTAAGAAGGCGCTGTGCAACTGGCAGACTGTCGAGCTGGCGCTGTTCAACCTGATGGTTTTCACGGCAAAGGTCAAGCTTGAACTTGTCCCAGACTGCACCTTCCAGGGAACCGATGGCCGAGAGCCTCCTACCGACGGCTGCCAGACGGTTCTGGCCCGAGACAACTTCATCTTCAAGGCCGACGCCCCAGCAGTCCGAGGAGGGGTTCCCGGTTGCTGGGGGGTTCCGGGGGCTGGGAGGAGGGAGGAGGGAGGAGGGAGGAGGGAGGAGGGAGGAAGAAGGAAGGAGGAAGGAGGAAGGAGGGAGGAAGGAGGAGGAAGGAGGAAGGAGGAAGGAAGAGGAGAAGGAGGGAAACCTTTTTGAAATCAGCCTCGAATTTTTTGGTATGATACAAGCACGTAGCACCCTGTGGGCCCTCGCGAGTGGGGGAACCTTGTCCCGAGCTGAGCGGGCGGGCGGCTGTCTCCACGAGGGCTTCCTCGAGGGTGAGACTGGAGCCTGGGGGCGGCCCGAAAGATACGCCCTTTGGCCAAACCTCGACTGCAGAACTTCTCGTCCTCAGCGAACTTGAAAAACGGCTTGCACAGCTTTCCCATTCCCCCTCGGGGAGGGGGGGGGGGGGGAGTCGGGGGCGAAGAGCTGCAGTAGGAAGGGAGGAGATGAGAGGAGGAGAAGCCCCAGCAGCAGCTGGCAGGAAGGAGAGGGGGAGGAACGGAGGGCGGGGGGGGGGGCGGGCACCGCGCGGGGACGCCGGCGCGGCGGGCCGTGGGAGGGGGGGGGGGCGTCGTCGGCGCCACGCAACTCGCGGTGGGGTCTGCCCCCTCCTCCTCCTCGTCGACGTCACCGCCACTGTCAGCCTCACACACGTCCTCCTCCTCCTACTTCCTCCTTCCCCTCCCCTCCTCCTCCTCCTCCTCCTCCTCCTCCTCCCCCTCCTCCTCCCCGTGCCGATGGCATTCCGCAGCCCCTGGGGTGGCTTTCTGTGCAGGACGCATGGGGCGCCGGTAAGAGCGCGCGCAGGGCGCGCACCCGACGAGCACCTGCACAATCCGCCCCGGGGTAAGGGAACTGGCCGCTTGTCCTGCCACCCGTCGCTCCTCGTCTTGCTCCGTCTTCTCTCGCGTCTGCTGTACCCCTTCGGTTCGCCTCGGCGGATACGGAGAGAGCGCCATCCATCCATCCATCCATCCCTGCCTCGCTTCTTGGCCTCCTTGCGTCCTGCTTTTATGCTCACCCGCTGCGTGCGCCTCGGCGGGGGGGGGGCGTGAGAGAGAGGCACCCATCTCCACAGCCCCTCGCTTCCGATATGTTCCCAAAGAGGTTTCGACCTCCAGGACACAGCCTGGCGGCAATGCCGGCCGGCCTGCATGCATCGCCTCCTGATTTACTCCCAGTCCCCCCCCCAAAAAAAAAGCTTCGACCCCCAGGACACAGCCCAGCGGCAATGCCGGCCGTCCTGCACGCATCGCCGCCTGAGTTACTCCCACCCTGGCCCCCCCCCAAGGGAGGCATCGACCTCCTGGGCACAAGCCGGCGGCAATGCTGGCGGTCCTGCGTACGTCTCCCACATGCACACGTGTTGTACGCACACGCGCACACGCTCCCTGAAGGGCAGCAAGATCGACCAACCGCCCGAGGCGGTTGCACGTGAGACGGAAATGTTTCCCCACCTCTGACCCTCCGAGCGGTGCGAAATCATGATTGCCGGCCTGGGAGTACCTCCCTCCAATATCCAACGTCAGAGTAGGAAGCATACCATCCGCCTATCCGATTACTCGTTTGGGGTGGTCTTTATCTGCAGTGCCTGTGAAGCGTACTCAGCTGACGGCACCACCACCAGCTTTTCGCCTCCCGGTACTTCGCCTCCGGGTTCCTGTCCAAAGGTTCCTTTGCATGCGCTTCGCTTTCTGCACCGCCTGATCCCAGGGCTTTGCCCTCTCTTGGCCTTGACGTGAGGCCCGCCTTCTTGTTTCCTTCCTATGTTAATTAAAGCTGTGCGCGGCCCGCTTAGCTTCGACCGGAAGAGGCTCGCTCTCGACCCGCGGATCAAAAACTGTGAAGCGTACTCGGAATCGGGGAATCGCAGGAGGCTCAAAGAGGATTTCACCTCCAAAGGGGCCAGACACGACTGCGACAGGTTCTCCACAAGCCAACTTACCGATTTCAAGAAAGGGCCAGCGAAATGCCTAGAGGAGTACATGTTCCGAGCCACATTGTTGCATTCGTAGTTATGTGCGCTCTCGCTCCCTGCTCGCCGCCTCTTGGGAAACCCGGGTGCCACGCAAGCGAAAACACGAAGCTCGTCGCCGTCTTTTTGACACCTGAACCATTCTCCAGCGTTCACCATCCGCGCGCCTCTTGTCCCCCCTCACGTTCCCCGCATCCCTGTCACCTGTCCATCTCGCGTCGCTTGCAACTCGCGCCCTCGCTCCCAACCCTCGTGATCCAAATTGTCCGCCCTTGCATCGCGCAGATCCACATCGGAGGTGGCTGCGCCATCAGTTCCAAGCGCCTCCCTTGGATCTGTATCCTTATGCCTGGGCTTAAGACCCATGGGTTGAGCCCCTAACGATGCGCGCCAGGGTTCGGAACCCACTTGTTGGTGGCTGCTCTTCCAAGCCCAGCCACCTGGGGACCTTCCACCTCTAAAGGAAGAGCATCGGCTTAGAATGCTCCCCCTCCTCCTTCTCGGGCTCCTCCTCTTCCTGTGATATTGAAGCTCATGTGGAGTCTGCCCTTACTCGGCGTTGGCGAGGTTCGCATGTAGTTATCAGCAGACCCGCTCGCCGCGCGCTCGCTGAGTCACCTGACTGATGGAGGGTTGACCTCGAAACAACGGAGCGTTATCCTCCTCATCCTGCCGCCGTCTGCCCCCCCCCTGTCCTCCTCCCTGATTCACCCTCCTCATACCCCTCATCATGCCCCCCCGCTTCTTCCTCATCCTCATCCGCCTCCGAATCCTCCAGCTCATCCTCCTGCTCATCCAACTGCTCCTCGTCATCATAATCCCCATCATCATCATCCTTATCCTTATCCTTTTCCTTATCATCATCATCATCATCATCATCATCATCATCATCATCATCATCATCATCATCATCATCATCATCAGCATCATCAGCATCATCATCATCATCATCAGCATCATCACTATCCTCATCATCATCATCATCATCATCAGCATCATCATCATCATCATCATCATCATCATCATCATCATCATCATCATCATCATCATCATTAGCATCATCAGCAGCAGTTAGCATCATCAGTATCAGCATCATCAGTATCAGCATCAGCATCAGCATAATCAGCAGCAGCATCATCATCGTCATCGGCATCAGCATCAACATCAGCATCAGCATCATCACCACCACCACCACCATCATCAGCATCATCATCAGCATCATCACCTCCATCATCATAGTCATCATCATCAGCATCACCATCATCATCATCATCGTCATCGTCATCCTCATCCGCATCATCACCACAACCATCATCAGCAGCAGCATCGGCTGTATCAGCTTCGTCGCCGTCGTCGTCACCGTCGTCATCATAATCATGGGCAACAGCAGCGGCATCATCATCTGCAGCATCGTCATCAACACAATCAGCAGCATCATACGCATCACCATCGGCGTCCACATCCGCATCAGCATCCTCATCACCATCGTCATCATCATCAGTATCAACAACATCAGCATCATGATCGGAATTGGCATCGTCGGCACCATCATCAGCGACAAAAATCGTACCATCATCATAAGCATAATCATCAGCAGCAACAGCACCGTCTATATCATGCACCGCATCGTAGTCACGATCGTCAGCATAAGCATCGTCACCATCAGCATCGTAAGCAGTAGCATCGTCGTCAACGTCGTCATCACAAGCATCATCATCATCAGCAGCAGCAAAAGCATAAGCATCATCCTCACCATCACCTCCATCATCAGCAGCAGCACAGCATCGGCACCACCAGCTTTGCCCATAACATCAACATCAGAATCAGCAGCGCCATCAGCATCATCACCACCATTAGCACAATCATCCTGATCATCGTCCTTATCAGCATCATCATTATCGTGATCAGCATCATCATCAGCAGCACCACCATCACCAACATCATTCATTTTCATCGTCATCACCATCATCACCATCATCATCGTCATCATCATCGTCGTTTGCTGTCACCGTGATCGTCATCGTCATCGTCAGCAGCCGCATCATCATGCTCAGCGACATCACCATCACCATCATCATCAGCATCATCTGCATCGTCATCATAAGCAATACCGCCATCATCATCACCATTAAAATTATCATCATCATCCTCATCCTCATCCTCATCATCATCGTCGTCATCATCGTCGTCGACGTGATCAGCATCATCATCAGCATCATCAGCATCATCATCGCGATCGTCATCATCACCGGTACCATCACCATCAACAACGACAACGACAATTATTTTGAGGTTGTTCGCTCTGATCTGCTCGCGGATTATTCAACACGTGCATCCCAAACCCTCGATACCCGCCCGCTTCGTCTTCGATCGTGTCCCCTGAGGGTTGAATATATATGTCTTACCTGAAACGCGTATTTCGTCCAGCCCCTGCGGCAGGGGAAGAGAGGACGAATGGAAGGAAGGGACAAATTGGAGAGAGGAGGATGGAGCACGAGAGAGAGAGAGCAGCAGGATGGGGGCGAGGAGCTGAAAACACGTGGCAGAATCAGAAGGGCAGATCGGGCGGGTAGCCCTAACGGGCGGGTCGGGGAGTCTCGAGCGATAGCGCGATTCCCAAATAAATCGTGAGGAAATCCACAGCGAGAGTGATTCCTGAGTGTCGAGGGCGCGGCGCGTGACTAAATTGCAAAGAAATCCCACGCGAGAGCGCGACGCGCGAAGGCGCGATTGGGAATTCGCCAGTCCAACGGGCCAAGGGCGTGCTAAGATCTCCGGCAACTGGTTAACAATATTTCCGCCTCCGGGGGTCCCCGGACGAAAAGTACCGCCGCAAGCCCCGCCCAGGTCCCGGCCAGGTCCCGGCCGGGTCCCGGCCGGGTCCCGGGCAGGTCCCGGCCAGGTCCCGGCCAGGTCCCAGCAGACTCCCAAGAGCGCTCCAGGAGCGCTTCAAGTGGCCTCCAAGAGAGCTCAACATGGTCCGAGACGGTCCAGGAGCGATCCAAGACGTCAAAGATTGCCTCCAGACAGCCCAAAGAGCCTTCAAGACGCCCCAAGAGGCCTGCAAGAGACCTGTCAAGAGGGCCCACAGAAGCAGAATTAGGGGTTCCCCTTGAGTTTCTGATATTTTTTGGCGTTCTCGCCTTTTCGGGCCACAGGCGCTCCAAGACGGCCCAAGAGGCTTCCAAGACCACCCCAAGACGGCCCACGAAGCCTCCAAGAGGGCCCCAAGACGGCCCAAGACGGCCCCAAGACAGCCCAAGAGGCGCCCAAGACGGCCCAAGAGAACCCCAAAACGGCCCCAAGAGAAGCCCAAGAAGGGGACCAGGAACCGAAAAGTCCAAGCTTCAGCCCCAAGAGGCCCCCAGGAGGCCCCAAGAGGCCCCCAAGAGGCCCCAAGGGGCCCCCAAGAGTCACCCCAACCCTGAGGGTGAACGGCTCCAGAATTCTGAAGCCGAGGATTGGCTCCAGAATTTGAAGCCGAATCGGATGTACATAGCTTGATGTAAGATGTTGCCTCGCGCCGCCATGCGCGCGTCATGCCGAAGCAACAAAAAAAAACTCAACCTCCCTTTCTCCTCCTCCTCCTCCTCCTCCTCCTCCTCCTCCTCCTCCTCCTCCTCCTCCTCCTCCTCCCCCTCCTCCTCCCCTCCTCTCCTTCCTCCTCCCTGCTCTCTCCTCTCAGCCTCCTCCTGCTCCCTCCTCCTCCTCGTCCTGGTCCTCCTCCTCCTCCTCCTCCCTCCTCCTCCTCCTCATCCCCTCCTCCTCCTCCTCCTCCTCCTCCTCCTCCCCCTCCCCTCCCTCCCCTTCCTCCTCCCTCCTCCTCCTCCTTCTCATTATCCGCCTCCTCCGCTCCCTCTCCTCCCTCTCCTCGTCCTGGTCCTCCTCCTCCTCCTCCTCCTCCTCCTCCTCCTCGTCTTGCTCCTCCCCCTCCTCCTCCCCCTCCCCTTCTGATCATTATGACCAGAGAACCCGTGCAGTGACCTATTCTTAAATTCTTTAGAATAGGTCGGACTCCTCCTCCTCCTCCTCCTCCGCCTCCTCCTCCTCCTCCTCCTCCTTGGCTTCATCCTTATCACCGTCGCCCCCGTCCTCTTCCTCTCCCGCAGACTCGAGCCGTGGGCTGGCCCATCGTAGCCCCGTCGGGACCCCAGTGGGGAGCGGGGGGGCGGACAAATCGAGTAAACCCATGAGCGCAGTGAAACCAAGAGATGCCACCATATATATATATATATATATATATATAGCCGTCAACATCCGTCAACATTTTGGTTCAAACTGTTTCAGGATCGGCGGAGAAGCGTTGACAACTTACTGCCATCAGAGTTGCAATTGACATGGCTCCCAAGCGACAGAAAACATATGGTGGGACGGCCGAACAGTTCGCAGCAGTGATTCAGGGCTTCGTGACGGGGCCAGTCTTTTTCAATTACGGAACGCAGATGGTCAAATCAAAGTTGAACTCCCAAACGCTGTGCAAGCACAGGCTGCTGTTCCTGGCGTTGATGAATCACTACGAACCCCTCGACTTCAAGCAAGTCACCGTCAAGGACGCTTTCATCAAGATCCACGCCGACAAGCAGGGCGACTGGAAGACGAAGATCAAGGCTGGTAAGCTCGGGACGTGGGCCGACTCCATGGCGAAGCGCATTCGCACGGGCTTGCATCATCTCCGAGCTGCTCGCAACAAAAAGCCGAACCCCGCGTGGTACACAGAGCTCGTGAATGGCAAGGCCGAGACGCCCAACAAAAGCAAGGCCGAGGGCGACGGAGCCGCGGAGAGCATGGCCGAGGACCCCGCTGAGGAGGAGGATCTCGCAAAGCTCGAGAACGGCGACTCGGAGGACAGCGAGGGCGAGGAGGACGAGGAGGAGGAGGAGGAGGAGGAGGAGGAGGGCGACTCGGCGGACCTCGAGCTCGACGGCGGCGCTGGCGACGGGGCGGACGACAAGAAGGACACTGGCGGAGGGGCGGAGCAGTCCACGGACTCGCAAGCACCGCTGGCAGGGGGCCAAGCACCACAGGATCTCAAGCTCGCGGACTTCGACGACGGCAAGTACTTCAGCGGTTTCGACGACGAGCGGAGGTGCGCGTGGATTGCTCTACACACGAAGCCTAACGCGAAGATCACGAGTGACAAGCTCATCATCCCAGATGGCAAGTTACCATCCGATTCTATGTTCGCGCTGTTCGCTGACAGCACAGCAACTATTCAAGTCAAGGTGATTGGGCTCACGATCGAGAATTGGATTGAGATGCACGCCGTCGACTGGGAAATGAAGCGGGGCCCACTCTACCCGATCATGGACACGACGACGCTGGAGGGCAACGAGATCGGAATTGAGATCCACAAGAAGACCGACAAGAAGGACGGCGATGTCATCATGATGTTCAAGGTTCTGAACCCGAAGGAGCCCTTGCGATCCAAGCACCAGCGGGAGCAGATTGCTTCGATTATCGTGAACGCGTGCAAGACGGATCCACCTGAGTGTTGGGCTGGCTGCAAGGCCGACCTCAAAGACAACTTGGCGAGGTGCCGTGCCAGGACGATGGCAGCCGACATCATGAATCAGCTCGCCACGGAGTTTTGCCTCAAGAGTTTCACGGGGCCCCTCGTCGAGAGAAGGAACGAGATCTTCAAGCGCAAGATGGGCAAGGACATGCCTCACTGCACGAAGCTCAAGAGTGCCAGCAAGCAGACCAAAGCAACTATCGAGGACCAGCGTGAGGCTGGTGGAGCCAAGGGGGGCGTTGCCTCTGGGTCAGCAGGCGCCGCCGACGACTCGTCTGCGACTGAGCCAGCTGCCAAGCGCCCGCGTCAGTCAGATGAGGCCGGCGCCGCCCCAACAACGGATGCCAACAACACGAGCGCCTTCGGGACTGATTGGATGGCGGACCTCAATGACGCGATCTCCCTTCTGGAGCAAGCAGATAGCCAAATCTAGGAGACGTGCTCGTGCGATTGCGCGGAGCTTCATGGCGCAGGCAACCGCTTGCCAGACACAAATAGTAAGCTGCTGATGCTTCTTGTGTTTCATCTTCCATGTGCTGCTTTGGGCGCTGTCGTGGAAGCGATCGGGGGCGGAGAGATGGGGTGGCACGAGTAGGAGGGGAGAGAGAGGAGGAGGAGGAAGAGGAGGAGGAGGAGGAGGAGGAGGAGGAAGAGGAGGAGGAGGAGGAGGATGAGGAGAGAGGTAGGAGGAGGAGGAGGAGGAGGAGGAGGAGGAGGAGGAGGAGGAGGAGGCACGAGGATGAGGAAAGAGGGAGGAGAAGGAGGAGGTGTAGGAGGAGGCGAGAGGAAGTTCAGGTGAATCACTGACACTAGGCTGATGGAAGGCGTGGGTGAGAAGCCACGTGGCGTGTTCACCCCCGTGGGGGCTGGTGTCGAATCGACGCCAGCCGCAGCGCAGCAGACAGCACAGAAACCTCGGGCCGTGCCAGCCAGCGCATCAAGATGCGAACTCCTGGAGCAAAAATGCTTGATCCAAGAATGCATCGTCAAACGCCGTAACACATCAAACCAACTTGACATGGCACCGCACCTCGAACCACCGCAAAAGTATGACATCAAACCTCTAACAACATGTCAAACCATGTGGCGATGCCCGTAGCCGTTTTGGCTCACGCCCGAATTTCAAGCAGCAGGTGCTTTTCCTCGAGTATGGCGATGGTCGAGGGCTGCACCAGTCAGGTGCACGACTCGTTGTGGGCCCAGCTCGGGTTGCCGAGCGATCTCTTCGGCGAGGGTGACGACAGCGAGTTCGCCTGCGACAGCAACAAAAAGGTTTCGAACATCGAGAAGAACATCGAGGGCTTCTTGTCGGAGGAAGCGCGGGCCGTCCGCCACGAGAATGCAGAAGAAACCAGTCCAATCACGAAAAAGGAACAGACCCTGAGTGATGCAATCACGAGCGGCAAGCTGAAAGCACAAGATCCTGTCGGTCGCATGTTCGACACGGCAATGAAGAAAGTAGACATCGGTATGCAGAAGGAGTACAAACTGAAGCAGGAGTACGGCAACGCCAAGACCCACGACGAGAAGACGGACGTCAGGCGGAAATGGGCAGCACTTCTCGTCGAGAATCTGAAGGCAAAGCGCATCGTGCGTCATGACATTGAGACGTCCCAAGTTGTGAAGGGTCGTTACAAGCCGTTCGGGAAGATCTACGTGGACCAGGGTGCCAGCTTCGGCGCTTACAAGGCGACGATCAACATCACGAAGAGCTGCATCAAGCTGCACAAGGCTGGCAAGAAGTACAAGGGCTACCCGTTCTTGAAGTACAATTTCTTTTCAAAACGCACCGAGTTCTTGGACCTTGAGGAGGGGATCGACGACGTCAACCGCATGGTGGAGAGCTTGGTGCACGATCCTACATCGCAGGCTCCTTCCACGACGTCTGCGGCGCCGAGCGGGGCAGACTCTGCGTCGCAACCCCCTGCAGGGCCACTGGTGCAAGTGGCAACGGGCGAGGGCGCAGCAGGCGGCGTCCAGCCGACAGGGAGTGCCCCAGAGGAGAAGAGCGACGAGAAGAACCTGCCGAAGAAGACCGAGACGCCTGAGGTGAGCATCGTTTAACCGATCCCCATCCCCACCAGCGTGGGCTGGGCCTCACTGGCCGATTTACCCCCCTGATGGGGATATAGGTTGCTCTCTTCGGGTTTCGAGTGGCATATCCCCAACTGAGGTAGTGAGACGGGGGGGCTCGAGATGTGGACGGGGATGGGGATAGGGATCGGTTAAACGATACTGATGAGGAGAAGTCCGATGGGCTTCCCGAGCCTGAGATCGACAACAAGAAACCTAACAAGCGCACGACTGGAGGTGGCGGCAAACCCGAGGAGAAGTCTGCGAAGAAATTGCTTGATGTGGAGTTCAAGTTCGCCCAGACCCTCAAGTCTACGACCGCAGTGGCCCTCGGCGAGTGCGCCGACGTCCAGAGTTGGGTGGCCTCGGATCCCAAGTGGAAGTGGGCAGACACGGAGGCCATGATGGGGCCAATCATTGAGATGAAGCGCAAGATCGAGGCCGCGAGGAGGTCCAGCAAGTTCTTCATTGCGTGGATGACCTACGACAGCAAGGAATTCTCCAAGATGACCAGGAAGACGTTCGAGCCAGCTGAGATCACGTGTTTCTTCAAGGAGATGCGTGACCTGAAGCCTACCGTCGAGAAGCTCGCAGAGGCGATTGCTCGCTTGAAAGAGTCGCACCTTAAGCTGACGGCTTGAGGACCAGGCCAGGCCTCTCACAAGAGGCTAGGCGTGAGTGGGGGAGGAGTGAGCTAAGGCTATGTCTGGATAGCGGCGCGCGAACTCCACAATCCAAGACGGAAATCCAACCAGACATGTACAACATCAGCTTTTTGAGATTCTACAAAAAAACACAAACGAAACCTGAAAAATATGAAAAGCAGTCCCGAACACGGATACAATGTCGATGTAAGGTTTATGTAAGGTTTCATGTGTGTAAGGTTTGTGTAAGCTTTGCGTGTGGTTTGGTTTTTAGTATTGGTTTAGTCTTGCCTCCAGATTTGTTTCGAAGCCATGGCTCCAGATGTGTGGTGTAAGGTTGCTGTAAGGTTTGTGTAAGGTTTGTGTAAGATTTGTGTAAGGTTTGTGTTGGCAGTTAGTTTGCAATTTGTAATGTAAACGTTGTCCGTCTGGAAGTTTTCGGAGTGATCTCAGCGCAGCTCTGGGCACTCGCTGGGTTAGCACACGCGAGGGGCATGTGTGCTGTCACGTTTCAGTATTTCGTTCAGGCGTGCGCTTCTGCTCCAATGTCGGCGCTGGCATCCTGGCCGAGCACCGCGGCCATGCAGTTGTGAAAACAAGCATTGGGCTCCTTCCTCGGCCTTATCTTCCTGGGAAAAGAAAGCCCCTCCCCTTCTGATCATTATGACAAGAGAACCCGTGCAGCGACCTATTCTAAAGATTTTTTGAATAGGTCGGACGACTCCTCCTCATCCTTCCTCCTCCTCCTCCTCCTCCTCCTCCTCCTCCTCCAACTCCTTCTCCTCCTCCTGAAAGATATCGAGAAGGATCGGATACGTTTCTTCGCCTGGACCGAACGTCGACGATCCAACATTCCTTATCCGAAGTTCCCGATAATCCTCGCTTGGCCTCGGGGCGCTGGGGAGGGTACCGTTTGCATCCCCCCTTGGTCCCCCTTGATCCTCTCTCGTCACCATGGGCTGGATTCCTTATGAAAGTCTGGTCAGAATGCACGCTGGGGCCGTCGGTGACTTCGGACGTCGGTGACCTCAAGGGGGGGGGGGTCGAGGATCGAAGGTGACGTTTTCGGGAGTTATCCAGCATAGGATGCCTTTCGTCACCATGGGCTTAATTCCCTTCGAACATCGTTTCATAACGCACCTGCAAGGCTGGGGGGCGCCGTCGACTTCGGACGTCGGTGACCTCGAGGGGGGATCGAGGATCGATGTCTGATGTGTTCTGGACTTCTCTGGCCTCAGACAAACGGGGCCTCTCGTCGCCATGGGCTGGAGTCCTTCGAAAATCATGTCAGAACGCATCCTGGGCAATGGGCAGCCATCCCCTCGCCCCCATCGGCAGATGTACACGTGTCACCAAGGCACCAGTTGCATATGGAACGGAGCCAACTAACAACGGTTAGCTTACCATGCATCAAGCCGCAGCAAACAACATATAGCAAACAAAACATCGAGGGTCACGGCAAGCCTGCAAACGAAGTGTGGAACATCAAATAAACCAAACAAATACTGCACGCACCCATCATCCGTAGCCGTTTTGGCTCAAGTGGTTGTGGCCGCAGCGCTGCTACGATGAGCAGCGACGAAGATTTGTTTGAGCCTGATTGGTATGATTGTTGTGAGCCTGAGTGCCCGTCGGATGGCAATATCGATGATGAGTTTGACTACGAAACTGTTTCGAAAGAGGTTGCTGGAGAAGAGTTGGGCAAACTCTTAGTGCAGTTGAAATACGACGGCGTCCTGAGGGCAACACACGTTTGCAAACTCGCCTTCTGGATTCACAAAGCAGGCGCAGTTAATCCTTTCATTCGGCGTCTCGGGAAACCACCTGGAGACAAGAGCACAGGAAATTACAGTAAGCATTTCGATCGAGCAGTGAGCATAAATGTACATGGCGAAGTGTTTCACGATGTGCGTGTCGCGTCCTACTCGAGGGCGGAAGGGTTCAGAACTTCTAATTCAGTTCCAGTGGTCGTTATATCCGATGCTTTGAAAGAGGAGCTGGACAGATTTCCCGATCTACACAGAAAGTATGATGACGCAGTAGCGCGACAGAGTTTACCGCCAGCTTATTTCCAACATGACGTTGTGATGGCGGCTGCAGGGAGCGGCGAGAAAGTCTGGCCGCTCGGATTGTTCGTCGACGGATTGCCATTTTCGCGCCACGATGGCGCCGTTGTATTCTGGATTTACAACATTTTGTCTGGAATCAGGAGCATCATCGCAACCGTCCGCAAATCTGATATGTGTCGTTGCGGTTGCAGAGGGTGGGACACAATATATCCGATCCTCATATGCATACATTGGATGTTATTGTCATTGGCTTCTGGCGTCCACCCCGATCGCCGACACGACGGCGCGGACCACCCTCCTTGAACCCCTCCTCCTGCCCCCGCCACTCCTCCACATCCTCCACATCCGTCCCCTTCTCCCCCTCCTCCGACTCCTCGTCTTCGCATTGCTTCCGGCTTGCGGAGGCAGCGCGTGGGACGACGACAACGATCAGATGTACCGCAGCCGAGCTGGGCGACGCATCGGATTTCGAGCAGCGCTGGTGTATATCAAAGCAGATTGGATGGAATTTGCATCGACGTTTGCCTTGCCCAGCCATAGCGATCTCCGTCACCCCTGCCCATGGTGTTGGGCACGACATGATCAAATGCATGACCTTGCAGGGTTTTCTGCACTTGCAATGCCACATCCTGTCAAGACGCTTGACGATTTTTTACTAGCCACGAGGGCGTGCGAAATCTGGGTGACGATCAGCGCAGACAGTTTCAGCAAGGTTCGAGCCCTCCTGAGATATGATAAAAGCAAGGCAGGTGCCAGGGGCCGAGCGCTTGTTAGTGACGTGGTCGTAGGAGGTGTTCAACTTCTCAAGGGAGACCGCCTTGAGCCTCACCCAGCCATGATGAACGTTGCGAGTTTTGACACTGCTGTACCACCATTCCAAGCATTATTTTGGCGACGATCTCGCGAGTCCCTTGTTCGCCGAAGGAACCCACTTTGGGATAGACGGATCGGTGTGTCTCCTGGCAGGACTTTGACGGTTGATTGGTTGCATGCGCTGAGCCTCGGCGTGTTCAAGGTGTTCGCTTCCTTTGTGGTCGTGACACTGATATCAAACAATGCTTGGGATATCCCTGGCAACGCGCCTGAGAGGCTCCAGGGCAGCACTGTTGCGATTAGGCACCAGCTTTTCCAATGGTATAGCACAGAGAGCGCAGCAGGCAGGAAGCACCACGCCCGAGTACAAGATTTAACAGTTGGCATGCTAGGGTCCCACGGTAGCTACACACTAGGGCTGCACGGCGCCGAGACGAACGCATTCGTGAAATTTCTCATGTCATATGTTGTGCCGAAGTATGCCCACCGTTTGCAAGAGGCGCAACGCGCCTTGATTCAACGTGCTGGCGATGCCTTGGT
>CAUYUJ010005646.1:40000-42500 GCA_963575745.1 Prorocentrum cordatum | reverse complement strand
TCCTGGAGCAAGCCATTTTGGTCCAGTCTGGCAGCCCGCCCACCTCTCCTCGGCCCACTTCGACTACAAAAAACAACACGCGAAAAACTCCGTAAAACATAAATGGTTATGTCCATTCTGGCCTTGTCGAGCCTCTATTCTTGCCTCGTTTCGAGCTCACGTGCGTCTTCGCGGGCTCTTGGAAGCACGTTGGAATCAGCGGGCGCTCTCTGCGGCTGCCCTCCACGCCTCCCGACCCCGGCCCGGGCCGTCTGGCAGCATTTTTGGGGCTTTCTTGGGCCGTCCTGGGCGCGCCCAGGGGGTCCCCGGAGTCCCTCTTGAGGCCCCCAAACTAACTGGGATCTCGTTTGTACGCCTCTCCGTAGGCCTCTTCCTTTCGTCCACACTTTCGCACACCCTCAGGCGTCCTTTTTAAAATCATGTTCAGACTCTCTTAGGGTTTTCTGGCGTCTTTTGGGGTAATTGTCCGGCTCTCTTGGGGCTTTCTGAGAGCCTTTAAGACCCCACTTTCTCCCACCCCCGCTACATCCCGATTTGCCCCCCACGCAACCTCCGCGTTCCAAAAAAAAATGGGCGGCGGTGTCTGCCCCCTCAGGGGCGTTCAATTCAATAAAATATCAGGCGGGAGCCTCTGTTGTTGTGAACCTAGTGCCAGGGGCGCTGTTTGGTCACACCTCGCTTCCGTTGTAAGAAACAGGGTGCGAGCCCCGGGAGAAGCATTTGAATTCAAAAATACAATGGAAACCGGGAAGGGGGGATAAACTGAAAGCATTCTCTTTTAAAATGAGAATAGAACAACATCAACAACAACAACTTGAAATACAACTACAATCACAGCAACAACATCAACAACACTAACCGCTACAACAACAGCAACAACAACAACAACAGCATTAGCATGCTGGACCCACACGAGCCCCCGGAAGGGATCTAGACATGTGAAGCATGGAAACGTTTCGAGACACCTGGATTGGGCGATGGGCAGTGGCCATGATGAATATATCGATGGTGATGGTACCGTGCCAGAAGCTGCGCTGCGCTGTGCCGTGCTGCGAAATGCTGGACGAAACGAAACGCGAAACAGCCCACGAAACGCCCTACGAAGCACCCCGCGACACACCCCAAGAAACACTCAACGAAGCACGCTTGGAAACTCTTGACGAAACACCCAACGAACAGCCACGAAACACCCCATGAATCACCAAACGAAGCACCCCACGAAACACCCCACGAAACACTCCACGAAACATCCCACGAACCACCCCACGAAATAGACGTCCCAACATTGCGCGCTGTCCTGCGCCGCGTTGTGCCGTGCTGCCGAGCTCAAGTGCCGACTCAGTTATGAAACAAGACGAACCGAGAGAGGGCGAATCCAAAGAAAGACGGGACGCACCGAGCAAGGACGGACCGAAACGCTGCACACCGAGACACGACGAACTGAGACAGGACGAACCGAAGCAATACCAGCCGAGACGAGGTCCGAAATCACGCTGCGCCCCCGCTCCAGCTGTCACGACCCCTCATAAATTACGCTGCGTCCGCATTCCTAGGGCCACGAACCTTAACAATTCACACTGCGCCCGCGCTCCAAGGGCCCCGATCCCTCGTTGATTACACTGGGGTCGCGCTCCCAGGGCCACGATCCCTTGTAAATTACGCTGCGTCCGCGCTCCCAGGGCCACGATCCCTCGTAAAGTATATTGGGGTCGCGCTCCCAGGGCCCCGACCCCTCGTAAATTACGCTGCGTCCACACTCCCAGGGCCACGATCCCTTGTAAATTGCACTGCGTCCGAGCCCCCAGGGCCACGATCCCTTGTATTTTACGCTGCGCCCGCAAGTCTTGCAAAACAAGCGTTTCGCTCGAGACATGCTCGATGTTTTGGCGCGGGGGGCGCACCATCCTCGAGCAGGCACGCAAAAACTCAACATGTTCACGCTTTCCGCGCCGCGTTGGACTTACTTCGTTTTTTATAAAAAGGAAAACAAGGCTCCGCGGACCCCGCAATTCATCGAGGATCCGGGTCGGCTTTTCTCGAGCGGGCACGCACGAAACGCACTTTCCGCGCCGAATTCGACCTCACTTCGTTTTTCAAACAGGAAACGGGGGTCCGCGGACCCCGTTGTTTATCGAGGATCCGAAGTGGGGCGTCGACTTTCCTCGAGCGGGCACGCGCGAAACGCATTCTGTTCACGCCGAATTAGACTTTACCTCGTTTTGCATCGAGCGGAAATTCGCCGGCTCTACAGAAGTTGGCACCGGAGGTAATTACGTAGTAAAAGAAAACCCTGGGCCTGCGCCCCTTCCTGGAAAAAAGACAACAACAACAACATCATCAACAACAGAACAAACAAAACACCGATAACAGCAACACCAACAACAACAATAACAGCAACAACAAGAACAATAACATCAACAACAACAACATCAACAACACTACTACTGCTACTAATATTATTACTACTACTACTACTACTACTACTACTACTACTGCTGCT
>CAUYUJ010005646.1:15000-37500 GCA_963575745.1 Prorocentrum cordatum | reverse complement strand
CCAAGGGGACGCGCTACGGAACGTGCCAGTGGACGTGCACCGCGCGACGTGCCAGGGGGACTCACCACGGGACGCTCCGCGGAACGTGCCAAGCAACATGCCAGGCTGCAATTCTAAGGGTATCGATATTGATGTGCTGTGCCGAGGGGCGACCTGGACACGTGAAAACACGCGTTTCGCTCAAGACGTTCTCAGCACATCCTCATGCTAGACATCCGCCTGGGCAACCTGGACACTTGCAAACAAGCGTCTCGATCGAGACTTCCTCGACAGACATCCGCCTGGGCGACCTGGACACGTGAAAACAAGCCTCTGGTTCGAGACACCCTCAACAAATCCTCATGCTAGACATCTGTATGGGCAACCTGGAGGCGTGAAACCAAGCGTCTCGCTCGAGACATCCTCAAGACCTGGGCACGTGAAAACTAGAATTTCACTTGAGAGATCCTCTGAATTCAGGTCCCCAGGAGAGGACAATCTATAACACAAGACAAGCGTTTCGCTCGAGGCATCCTCAACAAATTATGAATAACAAGCGTTTCGCTCGAGACATCCTCAAATTGCCCACTTCGACCTCGATATTTATCGCAAAAGAAATTCGCCGGCCCACCTCGAGTCAAACCCGGGGGGAAACAAACTAAAAGAGAACCCTGGGCCTAAGCCCTTTCCGGGAAAAACAAACAAACAAACAAACAAGCAAATAAGCAAACAAACAAAACAGCTAACAAAAGTCGCAAAAAATATCCCCTGACGATTTTTTCACCATGTTTGAACATTCCTCCTGTCGAGGGACAGGCCCGACTTATAAGGCCTCGGCCAGGAAGGCGCACAGCACGGTGCACCCTGCCGGGGCCTCCACGGCCCTGGCCCGGCACGCCTGTGCACCAGAGGGCCTCTGCGGCAGGGACCTCTTCTGGCGTTAGGTCGGGCATGTCCCCCTTACAGGCGGATCCTGGGCGAAAACTTACAAAAGTCTCAAGAACTGCCCCCAAATAGTCAAAAAATCATCAAAAGTCGTCTCCAGACTATTGTTGTCCTATTTTTCCCCATATCCTAAGATGGGGTTCTTGTTATTACTTGGACGCCTCCTACTCCTTTTTCTCCCTCCTCCTCTTTTCTCCTCCCCTCCTGTCGGACTTACTCATACTCACACTTGCTCATACTCAGACTCACTCATACACAGACTTACTCCTACTCAGATTTACTCATACTCAGACCTACTCATACTCAGACCTACTCATACTCAGACATACTCATACACAGACTTACTCATGCACAGACTTACTCATACCCAGACGTACTCATACATAGACTTACTCATACCCAGACTTACTCATACACAGTACTACTCATACTCAGACTTACTCATACCCAGACGTACACATACACAGACTTTCTCATACACAGACCTACTCATACCCAGACTTACTCATACACAGACTTACTCATACACAGACTTACTCATACTCAGGCATACTCATACTCAGACCTACTCATACTCAGACTTACTCAACACACATCAGATTTGGAGGATGTCTCAAGCGGGGCGCTGGTTTCAGCACCCCTAAAGGGGGCCGCCAGGGGTGTTTGCACGGGCTCGTTCGCGGCCATTTTGTGGGGATGTCTCAGGCGGTTTGCTTGTTTCTGGGCCCAACATCCTTCGCTTGGGAGCAGATTGTGAGGATGTCTCAGGCGGGGCGCTGGTTTCAGCACCCCTAAGGGGAGCCGCCAGGGGTGTTTGCACGGGCTCGTTCGCGGCCATTTTGTGGGGATGTCTCAGGCGGTTTGCTTGTTTGCGGGCCCAACAGCCTTCGCTTGGAGAGCAGATTGTTAGGATGTCTCAGGCGGGGCGCTGGTTTCAGCACCCCTAAGGGGAGCCGCCAGGGGTGGTTGCACGGGCTCGTTCGCGGCCATTTTGTGGGGATGTCTCAGGCGGTTTGCTTGTTTCTGGGCTCAACATCCTTCGCTTGGAGAGCAGATTGTGAGGATGTCTCAGGCGGGGCGCTGGTTTCAGCACCCCTAAGGGGAGCCGCCAGGGGTGGTTGCACGGGCTCGTTCGCGGCCATTTTGTGGGGATGTCTCAGGCGGTTTGCTTGTTTCCGGGCTCAACATCCTTCGCTTGGAGAGCAGATTGTGAGGATGTCTCAGGCGGGGCGCTGGTTTCAGCACCCCTAAGAGGGGGCCGCCAGGGGTGTTTGCACGGGCTCGTTCGCGGCCATTTCGTGGGGATGTCTCAAGCGGTTTGCTTGTTTCTGGGCTCAACATCCTTCGCTTGGAGAGCAGATTGTGAAGATGTTTCAAGCGGGGCGCTGGTTTCAGCACCCCTAAGGGGAGCCGCCAGGGGTGGTTGCACGGGCTCGTTCGCGGCCATTTTGTGGGGATGTCTCAGGCGGTTTGCTTGTTTCTGGGCTCAACATCCTTCGCTTGGAGAGCAGATTGTGACGATGTCTCAAGCGGGGCGCTGGTTGCAGCACCCCTATGGGGAGCCGCCAGGGGTGGTTGCACGGGCACGTTCGCGGCCATATTGTGTGGATGTCTCAGGCGGTTCGCTTGTTTCTGGGCTCAACAGGGAGGGAAATGACAGGAACGAGGATGAGGAGGAGGAACAGGAGGAGGAGGAGGAGGAGGTGGGGGATCGTGAGGAAGGGCATGGGGGTGCGGAGGGGGAGGGGGAGCAGGAGGATGAGGAGGAGGAGCAGGAGCAGGAGAAGGGAGGGGGCGGAGGAACAGGAGGAGGAGGAGGAGGAGGGCGCTTTGCTCGAAGGTCCTTGACGCGAGCAGAACGTTTGTTCCGAAGTCCAGGACATATATATATATATATATATATATATATGTATTCATAGGGGGTGACTGCGAGGGGGGGCGGTGGTTGTGTGCGGGGATCGTTGGAAATGCTCACCGTGGCACTATCCTCCAACATGACATGCACTTATGGCCTTGTGTGGCTAAACGCTCGTCTTACATATCCCACTGCCAACTATCCTACAACATATGCACATGTGGCAAGCTCCAAAGCTACCACGGGCTGAAAAGGGGAAGGCCTGGCAGCTGAGGAGGGGGGATGAAGAGGAAGAGGCTCGCATTCAACCATACTCAAAGCTCACTCTGACTCATACGCAATCACTCGCATTAGGGGTCACTCGTCTTCGTCGGCCCTGTCGCCCACGTGGACGCGCTATTGTAGTCGACCGCTCATGAACAGACGCTCACCACGGCATGACATGAAACATGAGATGCACATATGGGGAGCTCCACGCAGTGAGTAATTGAATACTCCCCCTGTGGGGGGAGACAACCCCGACTTGATTCTGGCGCGAGCGTCGGCTAGAGGGACTCGGACGAGAAGGTCGCCACGTGGTCCCAAAACCTCAGGCCGACAGGGCCGGCCTCCGCGCCCTCGCCCGCCGGCATCACAAGGCTCAGCGCCTCCCGAAACTCCTCCTCGTCGTTGAGGGCCTCGGCGCCTCCTTTTCCTCTTCACCTTCCTCCTCTCCTCCTCTCTCCTCCTCCTCCTCCTCCTCCTCCTCCTCCTCCTCCTCCTCCTCCTCCTCCTCCTCCTGCTCCTCCTCCTCCTCCTCCGAGCCCGACCCGCTGCCCGAAGCCGAGCCTGACCGCTGCCCGATCCGAGGCAGAGGGCACGCCGCTGACCCATCCGCGGCCTCGCGGTCTGGATTCGGGGGGCGCGATCCCGCGGATGCGCGGTCGCACGGATGCGTTCCGCGCGGGGCATCCGCGGAACAACGCCCCGCATCCGCGGGGGTGGCCCAGGGGCCCGGCCCGCGACGCCGCGGATGCTGATATGCTTCAAGCCCAGGACCACGTACAGGAGCGCAAGCGGCCCAAGAGCGCCTGCGGCCCAAACCGACGGCCGATCCCAATCGCTGGGCCCCCAGAGGCGCCACAGCACTCCGAAATGCCCGCTGCCCGAAGCCGAGCCCGAACCAGGGCCCAATCAACAGAAGAAGGAAGTGCGACAACAGAAGCGTAAAATTTCAGAGATCCACGCGGACCTCGGAAAGACTATGCCTGTGCCGCCACTTCTCTGTGTTCTGCCAAATCCAAAGCCCTGTGGGGGCCCCGGCCCCGGCTGGCCCAGCCCGATCCTGACCCTGCTCCTGCCAGCCGAACGGCCCGATCCTGATCCTGCCAGCTGACGGCCCGAACCCGATCCCGATCCAGCCGCGCCCGACCCCACCCCAGAGTGCTGGGCACCCCGCAAACCCAGGCCCCCGACGCCAGGACTGCTTCAGAGCGTGGACCCCCGGATGCCTCGACCCCTTCCCCCGGCCCGGCGCTCCTCCTCGCAGCCGTTCCTGGACGGTCCCGGGGCCCTGGCGAGGGCCCCCCGGCGCCGCAGAAACGGCCGAAGACCGCCCGTCGTGACTCCTTCACGACCTCGGCCGCCCCCCGCCCCCGAGCCGAGCGGGCGGCTGGTCGACCCCGACCGCGCCCCCCGATCGACGCATCGAGGGCTCCCGAGGCCAGGGGCCCGGTTGTCGCCCCCCGGGGGCGCCGGGCCTGCGGCGGCACCTGGGGGCCCGTGGACGCCCCAGGCGGGGGGGGGGCCAGAGACTCTCTGGACTCAGGCTATATACCCAAAGGGCAGCCAAGCCGAGCGGGCGGCTGGGCCCCGACCGCGCCCCCCCGATCGACGGATCGAGGGCTCCCGAGGCCACGGGCCTGGTTGTCGCCCCCCGGGGGCGCCGGGCCTGCGGCGGCACCGCCGCCACCTGCCGGGGCTGCTCTCCAAACAAGGGGCGCGGCCGCCCGTGGGCGGCCCCGGGCCACACGCGAGCGGCGCGAGCAAGCTGATGGGCATGTCTTCCACCACCACCACCACCACAAGTTGGAGGGGGGGAGGAGGTGGAGGACGAGGAGGAAGAGGACGAGGACGAGGACGAGGAGGAGGACGAGGACGAGGAGGAGGAGGAGGAGGAGGAGGACCCCCTCCCCCTCCAGCTTATGGTGATGGTGGTGGTGGAAATCAAGCCCATCACAAGCGGGTCTTGCGCGAGAAGACACGGCGACCTGATGCCGCGGCCGACGCGGGCCGCCAGCGCGGCGCACCGCGTCGAGAAGAGGGCGCGCGGCCTTGCGCGGGCAGCTCACGCGCGACTGTCCGCGCAGTCGAGTCCGCGTTTCTTCGTCGCTCACGCGGTTGCCAGGCGCCCCCCACACGAGGACCGCAGGGCCCCTGGGGGCTGGGAGGCACCTCGGGTCACAGGGCCGGCTGCACGCAAGGGTGGCCCTGGGCAAGCATGAACTCCCCAGACAGGCTCGCGGCGTGAAACATGATGGACCCACGAACCCGGAAAGGGATATAGACATGTGGAGCATGGACACGTTTTCATGATACCCAACTGGGCAACACCTCACGAAACATCCCACGAGACACCTCACGAAACAGCCCACGAGACACCTCACGAAACATTTCACGAGACACCTCACGAAACATTTCACGAGACACCCCGCGAAACATTCCACGAGACACCCCACGAAACATTCCACGACGACAGGCAACCACTCAACCAAGGCGGTGTGGTCGTGCTGGGGAGTGGTCGTGCTGGGGTGTGGTCGTGCTGGGGGGTGGTCGTGCTGGGGGGTGGTCGTGCTGGGGGGTGGTCGTGCTGGGGCGTGGTCGTGCTGGGGCGTGGTCGTGCTGGGGCGTGGTCGTGCTGGGGCGTGGTCGTGCTGGGGCGTGGTCGTGCTCGTGCTGGGGTGTGGTCGTGCTGTGGTAAGGTCGTGCTGGGGTGCGGTCGTGCTGGGGTGTGGTCTTGCTGGGGTGGGGTCGTGCTGGGGTGTGGTCGTGCTGGGGTGTGGTCGTGCTGGGGTGTGGTCGTGCTAGGGTGGGGTCGTGCTGGGGTGGGGTCGTGCTGGGGAGTGGTCGTGCTGGGGTGTGGTCGTGCTGGGGTGTGGTCGTGCTGGGGCGTGGTCGTGCTGGGGTGGGGTCGTGCTGGGGTGGGGTCGTGCTGGGGTGGGTTCGTGCTGGGGTGCTCCGCACCCTGTGATTTTTCGATCGGGTCGTGCTGGGGTGTGGTCGTGCTGGTCGTGCTGGGGTGGGGTCGTGCTGGGGTGGGGTCGTGGGGTGTGGTCGTGCTGGGGTGGCACCCTGTGATTTATCGTGGTCGTGCTGGGGTGTGGTCGTGCTGGGTGTGGTCGTGCTGGGGTGTGGTCGTGCTGGGGTGTGGTCGTGCTGGGGGTGGTCGTGCTGGGGCGTGGTCGTGCTGGGGCGTGGTCGTGCTGGGGCGTGGTCGTGCTGGGGCGTGGTCGTGCTGTGGTGAGGTCGTGCTGGGGTGTGGTCGTGCTGGGGTGTGGTCTTGCTGGGGTAGGGTCGTGCTGGGGTCGGGTCGTGCTGGGGTGTGGTCGTGCTGGGGTATGGTCGTGCTGGGGTGGGGTCGTGCTGGGGTGGGGTCGTGCTGGGGTCTGGTCGTGCTGGGGTGTGGTCGTGCTGGGGTATGGTCGTGCTAGGGTGGGGTCGTGCATTTCGCTCGAGACATCCTGCCAAAATTCCAGGAAATCGTACAAAAACAAAGGAATTAGTCGAGACATCATCGAAATTCCTTCGCGCGGGGCGCTTTTCCGCGTCGCGGTCGGCTCTGCAAAACAAGCGTTTCGCTCGAGACATCCTCGGCAAACTCTGCGGAGCAAGCGTTTCGCTCGAGACATCCTCAACACACGAAAAAGTGGCCCGCACCCTGTGATTTATCGATCGGGATTTCAAAAACAAGCGTTTCGCTCGAGACATCCTCAAATTTTAATTCGCCGGCCTCCTTCGACCTCGTTATTTATCAGGGAAAAAATTCGCCGGCCTCCCTCAAGTTGGCACCGGGGGACAGGTTTACCTACTAAAAGAGAACCCTGGGCCCATGCCCTTTCCGGGAAAAAGTCACGGCGGGAGGTACTCAGCCGATTTCGGCCTCCGGGGGACCCCGCCGCGCCCTGGCACCGTCCAAAAGCGGCTCGGGACGAGAAGCGGGCCCAGGGGAATGGGTGGGGACTTCTGGGGGCCCTAAGGATTCCTATAGATTTTCTACTCCTCCTCCTCTTCCCTTTCCCCAAAGAAAATCCGATGGATGTCCAAAGGCATCCTCTTGATGTCGTTACGGATTTGCATGGATTTCCTAAGGAGCCCGATGGATTTCGCAAGATTGAAAAAGGCCTGGGGGGGGCGGGGGGGGGGGGCGACATCTGGTGCGCGGCTGTAGGGGGCCGCAGGGTGGCCAAGCCCAGGCGCGCGGGCTGGTGCTGGGGGGAACCCATGTGGGCCCGCACCCGAGATCACGCCAGTGAAGGGCCGCATGGCCGCATTCTACGACAAAAGCGGGGTGAGGACAAATTCCGGATGAAGCTACATCGGGAATCTCTGAGAGCCGGCAGTTCTGGAAGAGGTATCTTTGGACGCCTGGCGTGGGAACGGAAACATTTGGTATGATGCCTATGTTGCCCAAAACCGACAGCGGCCGCTGTTGGGTAGGCGGCCTTCTGCCTCATGTGGACAACGTCCGCGGCGACACAGACAGGGATCCCTGTTCAAAATGAACAGGAACTGCTGTCGGTCTCCGCACCGAGTCGTTCCGTACCCCCCATCTCAATCGTACCGAGTAGGGTGAGGGCATTGGATAAGAAACCATTGAATAAGGAACCCAGGGTCTGGAAGTCTGTGGAACTCCAACCGTGGATTGGCCATGGAAATTACTCCCGCCCTCCTCAGGTAAATAATCCTCCAGGGTCTGAAGCCTCCTGGGCACATTCCTTGACAAACGTCCCCACCATATCGGGCACCATGGTCGTTCCAGAACGTTCTGGAACGCTCAAAGCGGAAACATATATTGTTTTTACCCATGTGCTAGATGTATAGCAAACAAGAAAACAAGAAAGTGAACAAACCAACAAACCAAGTAACAAACAAGCAAGCAAACAAACAAGCAGACTGACAGGCAGATAGACAGATAGACAAATAACTAAATAAGCCAAGAGCGAAGTAAAATAAAAGGACAATAAATACGGAAACGAACACACACACACACACACAACACACACACAGAGACACACACGCACACGCACAAACAAGAAACACACAACACAAACAACAACAACAAACACAAATACAACACCAATACCAACAACAACAACAACAACAGCAGCAACAACAACGACAACAACAACAATTAGTGTATTATCATGCGCGATGCCTCCACATGCAGCATGCGACCATCATGATAACCATCCCCGTCATTGGGGGATTATTGTTCTATCGTGGTGGCCCTTTATTCCCATTCCCAGATCTCCCGCCCAATGAGGTCTTGCAAACACCTCCTCCGATGAATTTCAACATATATCGCCTCGAAAACACATGCTGCGCCGATGGTCTCGCCAGTGGAGCCCCAGCCAAGGGTAAAGCACAAGGAAGCATCGAGCGACAGGAACGGCTTGGTGGGGATGGGGGCTGTCGGCGGCGAGACGAGGACCTGGCCCTGAATAGGAAGGGAGGAAGTCTCGAGCAGGGGAGCTGTTGTTGCCGGGAGCGGCACCAGTGCAGAGGAAAGTGGGGTGCTGGTCCGGCGTGAACAGCACGAAATCTCGAGCGGGAACGCTGCTTCTGTTGGGACGGCGGCTGTCGGCGGCGAGGAGGAGCACCGCCTTGAGCAAAAAAGGGAGAAGTCTCGAGCGGGAGCCGCGGTCTTGTGGGGACGGGGGCAGTCGGCGGCGAGGAACAGCACCGCTTTCAGGATTCAGGAAAAAGGCAGGAAGGCTCGAGCGGGAGTGCTGTTTTTGCTGGGGGCTGCGCCACATCCAAAGAGAGCCGGGCGCCAGTCCAGCGAAAAACGGGAGGAAATCTCGGGCGGGAGCGTTGGTTTTGTTAGGGCGGCGGTTTTCGGCGGCGAACAAAAACACCGGCTCCGAGTAAAAAAGGGAAGTCTCAAGCGGGAGCGTTGCTCGTGCTGGGGGCGGCGCCCACGAGAGAAAGAGTAGCGCGCCAATCTAAGATAGAATGGGAAGAAGTCTCGAGCGGGAGCGTTGGTTTGTTAGGGCGGAGGTTTTCGGCGGGAACACCGGCCCTGGGGGGGGGGAAAAAACAAAACAAAAGAAAACGTCTCGAGCGGAAGCGTTGTTGTTGTTGTTGTTGTTGTTGTTAGTGTTGTTGTTGTTGTTGTTGTTGAACATTATTCCTTCTAAAGAATTATTATTGTTGGGACCCCTGGTGCGCGACCTCTGCGCCGCGCCTAGGCCGCAGCTACATTTTCATCATTTTTTCGCGAAAGCTTCAGAAAAGTGGATGAGCTCCGGATCCGGTTTTTTGTTGACGCTCGTTTTCCCTTGCAAAAAACAATAGAAAATGAAAATTCTTGTTTTTACTTGATCAAATTGCAAGAATCCCTTGCAAAAAAACAAGGTAAAGTGGACATTCGTGCGCGCAAGACGAAATCCTTCCAAAACCTTAGGTTTCGTAACGATTTTAACATAAAAACATCAAAAACCCAATGGTTTTCTCAGAAAAAATTGTCAAAATGTCCTTCCGCGCGCTCTTGCGGATTCCTAGGAAACCCACCAGATTTTAAACATTTCTGTTAAAAGGGCCTTTGCGAGGAACCTTTTCAGGTGCTTCGACCTTCTGCAACAACGGTTGCGAGCCTACGAGGGCCACCATCCCTTGCAAAAAATGACACGAAGTGCACATGCGCGCGGCCGCCGCGCGCGCGTGCCGAAATCCTGCCAAACATAATGTGATTTCAATAATTTCAAGATGCGATGTTCCGAAAACATATGCAAACGCAAGACTTTCTCATCCGAAAAATATCAAAATCCACCCGCGGGCTCTTCATGAATCTTTAAAACCCAAGATGGCCCCAAGAGGCGCTCAAGATGGCCCCAAGAGGCGCCCATGAGGCCGCAAGAGGCGCCCAAGATGGTCCCAAGAGGCCCCAAGAGGACTCCAAGAGGCCCCCAAGAGGTCTCTGTGTACTATGTATGTCATACGCAACAAATGCACCATGCGGGGCACATGCGGGGCCCAAACAAGTGATCAACCTCTGCGGGTGTGTACTCCACGCCAGTGTAGTATCCACGATCGTCCGCGCGCCACGAAGTGAAGTGTCCTGACGTCATAGGGCGGGAAGCTGGGTGTGGGTGGTTCCCGAGAGTCGTGTGGATGTTTGGTAGAGCTTGCATTGCCCCCCCACGAAGTGGGGGTATTGGCTGGCGTCGCATGAAAACCCTGGCACTGGGGAGAACACTGAGCGTTCGGGTAAAATGATTGGTGTTGTTGTTGTTGTTGTTGTTGTTGTTGTTGTTTGGGGGGCCGTGTTGGCGCCCCCTCAAACCGCTCGAGCGCGAGCCTCATTTTCAATGAAAATGCAGCCGGCGCCGAAGCGAGAGCGCCAGAGTGCCTGGAAGGGGGGACAACAATAATAATTTAATCATTAACATACACTCAGAAAGAACCACAACGACAACAACAATAACAACAACAACATCAACAACAACAGCAATCAGTTCCAGACTGTTCGCTTTTGTTTGCTAGCCCCAAACCTTGAATGCCCACCCCCCCCCCCGTTTTCGATCGCACCCTTTTTTTGGGGGGTACATTCATCCCCTGCCACGCGCGGCTGGCGAAGCCATTGAAAACGAAAGGCGACAGATAACGGGGGAGAATGAGGACGAAGGGATCGGCGGAAGGGAGGGGAGGGGCAAAAAGGAGGGAGGGCGACGATTTGCGCTGCGAGTGGCAATTCAGCTTGCGCCATGGTTCGCGCCAGCCACTCCAACGCAGGTCGACGATAAGTTTCGCCATGGGTCGCGCCATAAACAACGCCACGCACCACTCCCTTGAAAAAACACATCGTGGATACCCCCACAGGGGGGGGCGCGCAGCTGCGAAATGGCGTCAGAAACAAATTTCGTGGAACCCTGAAAAGAAGCGGGACGTGGGGAGAGCGGGGCGGAAGGACAATGAGAACTGCAACCGCGTCGAAAGGAGCACGGGCACGTGGAGCGCATTGGGATGGAGTGGACAAGCGCAGGGCCCCCGGATGAAGAGCGGCAAGGAGTGGAGAAATGGAACCGGGAGGGGCGCGGAGAAGCGGGAGGCGCACGGAGGAATCTGGAGGAGGGGCTGGGAATAATTTGGGAGAAATGCGGAATGCGAGCGGGAAGGGGTGGAGATTGTTGGGACGGGGCGGGGCGGCCCGGGGAGGGGTGGGCGGAGTGCGAAGAACTGAGGAATAGCACAATGGAATACGAACGACATGAAAATGAAGATAAGGGGAAAAAGTTAAGAAGACTTGAAAACTAGGGGCGGGTGGATACGAGCGGAGACTGGCGCGGAAACGAAAACCAGGCGCGGGGGGATTGGAAGGCACCGGCATCGGAAAGCCTCCCACGACCTCTGGGGGGCCTGACCACCGAGCAGTTCCAGAGGCTCCGAAACCTGCGGGAACGCCCCGGGGGTCTCGTCGAGGGAGGCCTTCATTCGAAGCCTGCAGAAGAACCTGGGCCAATGGAAGACGCGCGTCTCGAAGGCTGGCAAACCGGGCCCCGGCAAGCGGCGGACCGTCGGCCTGGCCAGCGGCAGCGCCGGCGATGCACGCGCCGACCCGCGGCAACCCGACCCCAAGATGGACAGACAGCGGGCTCACCACGACGACGACGACCACCACGACGAGGGGAGGGAGGAGGAAGAGGAGGTGGGAGGAGGAGGAGGAGGCGGAGGAGGAGGAGGAGGAAGAGGAGGAGGAGGAGGAGGAGGAAGGGAAGGAAGGAGGGAAGGAGGAAGGAAGGGAAGGAGGAGAGGGAGGAGGGTGGGGGCGGAAGGGCCGACAGGCTGGCCCTCGGCAGGCGGCGAGGCAGTCGCACGGACTATCGGCCTGGCTGGCTGAAGGGTCGGAGTGCCGGGCTCCAGGCGGCAGGCGGGCCCCAAGCGGGCGGCCAGGGACGACGACGACGACGACGACGACGACGACAATGACGATAAGGGGAGGGAGGGAGGGAGGGAGGGAGGGAGGGGGAGGAGGGAGCAGGGAGGGAAGGAAGGACGGGAGGGACAGCTGCGAAAGGAAGAAGAGAAGAGAGAGAGAGAGAGGAGAAAAAGAGAGAGAAAGAGAGAAAGAGAGAGAGAGAGAGAAAGAGAGAGAGAGAGAGAGAGAGAAAAGAAACTCTGAGAGAGCGAGAGAGAGAGAGAGACGGGCCACGAAGGGCAGAGAGGGGGCCACGAAGAGCGACACCGGGGCCACGAAGGGCATGCATATGGGGCCACGACGGGCGCGAACGAGCGGGGGCCTCGAGGGGCATACATATATGGGGCCAGAAAAGGCGACAGCGGGGCCACTGAGCGCAGAAAATGGGCCACGAAGGGCAACGAGGGGGCCACGAATGCGGACAGCGGGGCTACGAAACGCATGCGTATGGGACCACGAAGGGCGCGAGTGAGCGGGAGCCACGAATGGCAATTAATCCGGGGCCACAGAGGGCAGCGACGGGGCCGCTGAGGGCAGAAACGGGGCCACGAAGGGCAGAGAGGGGGCCACGAAGGGCGACAGCGGGGCCACGAAGGGCATGCATATGGGGCCACGACGGGCGCGAACGAGCGGGGGCCACAAAGGGCATTCGCATATGAGGCCACAAAGGGCGACAGCGGGGCCACTGAGGGCAGCAAAGGGGCCACGAAGGGCAGCGAGAGGGCCGCGAAGGGCGACAGCGGGGCAACGAAAGGCATGCGTATGGGGCCACGACGGGCGACTGCGAGCGAGGGCCACGAAGGGCATATAATGCGGGGCCACAATGGGCAGCGACGGGGCCTGAGGGCAGCAACGGGGCCACGAAGGGCAGCGAGCGAAGGCGACCGCGGAACCAGTACGGGCAGCGAGGGGCATCGAAGGCGGGCGCGAAGGGCAGCGAGCGGCGACTGCAGTCCCTAACGGGCTGGTCGGGCGGGCAGGCCCAGACGGGCGGGTCGAGCGGGCGGGTCGTTGAAGCGTAAATTCTGCTTGAACCGCCAGGCAATATGTAGCGGGAGCGCGATTCCTGAGTGTCGAGGAGCGGCATCTGAATAAATTGTGAGGAAGTATCAGGCGGGAGCCGCGATCGGTGGTAAGTTGCGAGGAAGTCCCAAGCGAGAGCGCGATTCTTCAATAAACTGTATGGAAATATTAAGCGGGAGCCGCGATCCGGTGGTAAATTGCAAGGAAGTCCCAAGCGAGAGCGCGATTCTTCAATAAACTGCGAAAAAATATCCGGCGGGAGCCGCCGTTGTTGTAAACCGGGGGCCAACAACTTTCCCTGACAAAAAACCAAGTGCGAGCCCCTGGAAGGGCACTTCAATCGAAAAAAAAGCCATGTGTGCACCGGACGGAGGGAATCAACAATAATTATTTTTCAAAAATGACAACTCAACCAGGTACGAACATCCCCCCCGAGCCCCAGGCCCCTTCCTCCCAAGGTACGAACCCTGCCCGCAAGCCCCGTTGACCAAGTTCCTTGCCCCCCCCTAAAGAACAAAGAATCCAGCCGGAAAACAAAAATACAAAACAACGAAGTCTGCAGCGTTCCTTCAGTATCCTTCAGGCAACCAACGCATTCCAGGGAGCTGAAACGCATCCTTGGGGACTTGTAGGACTCACTGGGAATATGTACGGATTCCTATGAGTCCCTAGGAATTTGTGAGGTTTCTAGGAAATCCATCGGAATCGATTCTTGGGAATCCCTGAAAATATGTTGGGATTCTCATGAGCCCCTAGGAATATGGAAGGAATCCTTTGGTCCCTAGGAGGGACCTGTAGAAACCCATAGGAATATGTAAGAGTGCTGAAATCCCTAAGTATCTGAAAGGATTGTCCAACAAAATCCTTCGGAACCTGTGGGGCTCCTTCAGAATATGTTAGGATTCTTAAAGATCCCAGGGAATGTGGTGATCTTGGAGCATCCCCAGGAGATCCTGAGAATCATCATGGAATCCTAAGAACCCAGAAGGAATCCTCAGGATCAGTAGGTCCTATGAATCCTGAAAGAATCATAGAAATCCCAGAGGCATCCTAGGAATCCCTAAGGAATCCTCAGAATCTCTAAGGAATCCAAGAAACACCTAAGGAATCATAAGGAAACATCGGAAATCTTAAAACATCTCCTGGGGATCCTAGAAATCACTATGGAGCCGTAGCATCTTCGAAGGAACCCTAGGAATCCCGATGGAATCCTAAGAATCCTACGGAATCTATAGGAATCCTTGGGGAATCCGAGGAATCCCGCGGGAATCGCAGAAAACCCTAGGGAATCACAATAATCCCACACGACCCCCAGGAATCCTTAGTGAATCCGAGGAATCCATCGGAATCCCTGGTGAATCCCTAGATAAGAACTCTTCAGCATTCCTTCGGTATCCTCGAGGCAGCCAACGCATTCCAGGGAGCTGAAACCATGTGCGCGCTATCGTGCATCCGATTCCCTCGGATTCCCTGAGAACCCCTAGGAATCCCCCGAAATCCTTGGGGAATCATATGCATCCGATGACTCCTTAGGAATCCCTAGGAATCCATAGAAATCCCGCTGGAACCATAGGAAAACCTAGGAATCCATAGGAAGCCTCAGGGAATCCTAGGAATATTTAGGATTCCATAGGGACCCCTGGGGGATCCTGGGAATCCTCAGGGGGTCCTAGGAATCTGCAGGAACCCGATGGAATCCGAATGAATCCAAGGGATGCCTAAGGAATCCATCGGAGTCCCTAGGGAATCCTAGAAATCCATCGGAATCCTAGGGGAGTCCTAGGAGTCTTTGGGAATCTATAGGGGTCCCTAGGGGATCCTAGGAATCCTAAGGAACCTATAGGAAACCCTTGGGAATCCTGGGGATCCATAGGAATTCCTGGGGAATCCGATGACTCTTTTGGAATCCCTAGGAATCCATAATAATCCCATGGGAACCCTATAAACCCTGAGGAATCGATATACATGGTCACAAGGAAAAAATGTAGCTAACGCCAAGTTACCGCAGCTCTTATTCGAACCGCGGGACGGGCCGACAAAGAAAAACGAGCAGGGGAGCGAGGAGCCGAGGAGCCGAGGAGCGGGAGGCGGAGGGGGAGAGGGAGGGAAAACGACAGGAAAGGACAGATCAGGCCGACAGACGGAGGGACGGGAGGCGGGGGGGGGAGCCAAGGAGGAGGAGGGTAGAGAGAGAGAGAGAGAACGAGAGAGAGAGAGAGAACAAAAAAAAAGAAGACAGAAGAGGGGGGGGAGGAGAAGGGAGAAGAGAAACCAAACGAGGGCCGGGGCCAAGGCAAGAAAGGAAGCGGGCCGAGAGGTGCCTACGGGCGACAGCGCAAAGGGAAAAATGCCGCGGCGGAGGAGGAGGGAGGGGAGGAAAACTAGAGATCAAAGATCCCTCAGTCTATCTGGGCGCCAGCCTCATCCTGACGTCCCGCCTGCAGCAAGGTCGCCGCGCAGCTGACATGGTCAGCATGGGCTCCGACTTCCTGAGGGATCCTGGCCAGCAGAAGGAAGTGGTGACATTGCCCACCGTGTCGCCACTGCGCGCTGCGCGGGCATGAATCAAGGCCCGGAACACGTCTTGCGCCATCTCGCCCCATCCGCCGAAGGACTCCACGGCCATGAACCCTTAGGAATCCCTAGGTATCCATAGTAATCCCTAGGGAATCTCAGGAGGCTCAGGGAATCCGTAGGAATCCCTGGGGAATATTTGTGACTCCTTAGGAATCCGTAGGATTCCATAGTAATCCCACGGGAATCCC
This sequence comes from Prorocentrum cordatum, assembly GCA_963575745.1. Classification (NCBI taxonomy): domain Eukaryota; class Dinophyceae; order Prorocentrales; family Prorocentraceae; genus Prorocentrum; species Prorocentrum cordatum. The sequence continues at coordinate 21,758 of CAUYUJ010005646.1, read as the reverse complement.
CAGGAACCCACAGGAATCCACCGGGAATTCTAAGAATCCCTAGGAATCCCAAGGGAATCTCAGGAACCCTGGGGATCCTAAGGAACCTTATGACTCCTTCCTTAGGAGTCCCTAGGAACCCATAGAAATCCATCGGGAATCCCTAGGAATCCATAGGAATGCACCGGGAATCTTAGGAATCCAAGGAACCCTATGGAATCCATAAGAATACATAGCAATACCTGCGGCATCCCAAGAATCCTAGGAATCCCAAGGAATCCCTTGGAATCCGTGGGAATCCCTTGGGAATCCTAGGCATCCGATGGATCCTAAGGAATCCTAGGGATCCATAGGAATCCCTCGGGAGTCCTGGGAATCCTATGACTTCTCTGGAATCCCTAAGGATCCATTGTACTCCCAAGGGAACCCTAAGAATCTGATGAATCCTAAGGAATGCCTAAGAATCCATCGGAATCCCTGGGAATCCTAGGAATCCTAAGGATCCTAGGAATCCATGGGAATCCCTTGTGAGTCCTCGGAATCTGATGACTCCTACGGAATCCCTAGGAATCCGTAGGAATCCATAGGGAATCCGAGAAATCCTCGGAATCCAAAGAAATTCAAGGGAATCCATAGGAATCCCTAGGGAACCCTAGGGAATCCCATAGGATCCCTCTGGAATTCCTAAAGATCCAATGGGATCCCATAGGATCCCGATGGAATCCCATAGGAGCGCCGCCGCGGGCGGGGAGGGTTCTTTGAGTTCTTTGGGGGGTGGCAAAAGACCACGCGACGGGGTCCACAGGTAGGGTTCCTTCGAACAACAATAACAACAACAACAACAACAACAACAATCATTTTACCCGAACGCTCAGTGTTCTCACCAGTGCCAGGGTTTTCATGCGACGCGAGACAATACCCCCACTTCGTGGGGGGGCAGTTCAAGCTCTACCAAATATCCAAACGACTCTTCGCGACCACCCAAACCCAGCTTCCCGCCCTATGACGTTGGGACACTTCACTTCGTGGCGTGCGGACGACCGTGGCTACTACACTGGCGTGGGGTACACACCCACAGAACTTGGTCACTTATTCGGGGCGCGCGTGTGCCCAGCATCCTGCAATTGTGACATACAATACATGACACAGACAGACAGAGAGAGAGACAGAGAGCAGACAGAGAGAGAGACAGAGAGAGCGGAGTTGGTCACATTTTTGGGGCAAGTTCCTGAGATCGTCGTGTTTTTTGTTGGTCTTGCGCGCGCGAATGTCCACTTTACTTTTTTTTGCAAGGGAGTATTGAAATTTGATTATGTTAGAACAAGAAAAAGTAGCTCGCGCGAGCTCATGTAACATAAATGTTGAAAAACCATTGGTTTTGTGGGAGTCGGACAGCGCGCGCGGGATGAAATTTGGACATTTTTTTTGAAAAACCATTGGGTTTTTGATGTTTTTATGTTGAAATCGTTACGAAACCTAAGGTTCTGGAAGGATTTCGTCTTGCGCGCGCGAATGTCCACTTTACCTTATTTTTTGCAAGGGATTATTGAAATTTGATTATGTTAGAACAAGAAAAAGTAGCTCGCGCGAGCTCATGTAACATAAATGTTGAAAAACCATTGGTTTTGTGGGATTCGGACAGCGCGCGCGGAAGGACATTTTGACAATTTTTTCTTAAAAAACCATTGGGTTTTTGATGTTTTTATGTTAAAATCGCTACGAAACCTAAGGTTTTGGAAGGATTTCGTCTTGCGCGCACGAATGTCCACTTTACCTTATTTTTTGCAAGGGATTCTTGCAATTTGATCAAGTAAGAACAAGAATTTTCATTTTATAGTGTTTTTTGCAAGGGAAAACGAGCGTCAACAAAACAACCGGATCCGGTACCAATCCACTTTTCTGAAGCTTTCGCTAGAAAATGAAGGAAATGAGGCTGCGGCCTAGGTTTTGGAGGGGGGTCGTGCACCAGGGGTCCCAACAATAATTATTCTTTAGAAGTAATAATGTTCAACAACAACAACAATTACTAGCACGTGGGGACACTCCGTTCTCACCAGTGCCAGGGTTTTCATAGGAGGCGGGCAATACCCCCACTTTGTGGGGGGGCCGGTTCAAGCTCTACCAAATTTCCAAACGACTCTTCGCCACCACCCACACCCAGCTTCCCGCCCTATGACGTTCGGACACTTCACTTCGTGGCATGCGGACGACCGTGGCTACTATTCAGGGCCCCGCGGCCGACGACGACGGCGTGCGCGCGCGAAGAAAAAACGAATGTGTCCCGCATGGTATTATTTGACAGGGATGATGGCCCTGGCAGGTGCGCAACCGTTGTTGCAGAAGTTCGAAAAAGTTGCTCGCAAAAGCCCGTTTGACAGAAATGTTTAAAAAGTGTTGGGTTTCCTACGAATCCGCAAGAGCGCGCGGGATGAAATTTTGACTTTTTTTTTTTTTTTAAAAAAAAAAAAAAAAAAAAAAAAAAAAAAAAAAAAAAAAAAAAAAAAAATGTTTTTTTGATGTTTTTATGTTAAAATCGCTACGAAAACTAAGGTTTTGGAAGGATTTCGTCTTGCGCGCGCGAATGTCCACTTTACCTTATTTTTTGCAAGGGATTCTTGAAGTTTGGTTATGTTAGAACAAGAAATGTCCACTTTAGCTTATTTTTTGCAAGGGAAAACCGATCGTAACAACACAACCGGATCCGGACTCCCCCGTTTTGCCTGAGACTTCCTCACGAAAATGATGAAAATGAGGCTGCGGCCTAGGCGCGGCGGGGGGGTCGTGCACCAGGGGCCCCAACAATAATTATTCTTTAGAAGTAATAATGTTCAACAACAAGGAGAAGGCGTGCGTGGGAGCCCCGTGAGCTCTAGCCGTCCAGACCCGCCCTCGCCTTATTGTGAAGGCTGCGTTCAGAGCCCCGTGGGCGCATTCTGACCCACCCCAGGCAACAGCAACAGCAACCAGCAACAAAAAAAACAAAACAAAAAACTGGAACTCCCTTGGACTCCCTTACGGACCTTGACGTGGTCCTATGGGTGAAAAACGTGTGCGTGCCGGCGTGCCGCCGTTTCAATACAGATCCGACACAGACTGTATGGGATCCTGTAGAGATCCGATACAGACTGTATAGGATCCTATACAGATCCGATACAGACTGAATGGGATCCTATACAGATCCGATACAGACTGTATGGGATCCTGTAGAGATCCGATACAGACTGTATGGGATCCTATACAGATCCGATACAGACTGTATGGGATCCTGTAGAGATCCAATACAGACTGTATCGGATCCCATACAGATCCGATACAGACTGTATGGGATCCTGTAGAGATCCGATACAGTCTGTATAGGATCCTATATAGATCCGATACAGACTGTATGGGATCCTGTAGAGATCCGAAACAGTTTGTATACGATATTAGATAGATCCGATACAGACTGTATGGGATCCTGTAGAGATCCGATACAGACTGTATGGGATCCTGTAGAGATCCGATACAGACTGTATGGGATCCTATACAGATCTGATACAGAGTGTATGGGATCCTGTAGAGATCCGATACAGACTGTATAGGATCCTATACAGATCCGATACAGACTGTATGGGATCCTGTAGATATCCGATACAGACTGTATAGGATCCTATACAGATCCGATACAGACTGTATGGGATCCTGTAGAGATCCGATACAGACTGTATAAGATCCTATACAGATCCGATACAGACTGTATGGGGCCCAATAGAGATCCGATACAGACTGTATAGGATCCTGTAGAGATCCAATACAGACTGTATGGGATCCTATACAGATCCGATACAGACTGTACCTCGTCTTACTCATCATCATCCACCTCGTCTTACTCATCGTCCACCTCGTCTTACTCATCATCAGCATCATCGTCCACCTCGTCTTACTCATCACCACCATCATCGTCATCATCCTCATCCACGTCGTCCTCATCATCACCATCCCCATCATCATCATCATCGTCGTCATCATCACCATCGTCATCATCGTAGTCGTCGTCGTCATCATCATCATCATCATCGTCATCATCATCCTCATCCACGTCATCCTCATCATCACCATCCTCATCATCATCCTCATCATCATCAGCATCCTCATCCACATCCTCATCATCATCATCGTCGTCGTCATCATCACCATCATTATCATTGTCATTGTAGTCGTCGGCGGCCTCGTCCTCCGCCCCGCTAATGTCCCTCTATCTCCCTGCCCCTCCCACTGGGCGGGCACGCCAGGTGGCGCGCGGTGGCGGGGCGACGAAACCGACGACGACGACGACAACGACGACGGCGGCGACGACGACGGCGACGACGGCGACGGCGACGACGACGACGGGGGTTATAGAATTACTACGGAGGCCTATAGAATTCCTATGGAGACCGATAAAATTCGGATGGAGGCCGATAAAATTTCTATGGGGGCTTATGTAGTATTCCTATGGAGACCTATAGAATTCCTATGGAGGCCCATCGAATTCCGGTGGAGGCCTATAGAATTCCCATGGGGGCCTGTAGAATTCCTATGGAGGCCTATAGAATTCCGATGGGGGCCTATAGAATTCCTAGGGAGGTCTATAGAATTCCTATGGGAGCCTATAGACTTCCTAGGAAATCCTATTAGGGAATCCTTGGCGCCCCCCCCAGGAGACCCCCAGAGAGTGTTGCTCGGTTGCTCGGTTGCTTGTGGGGGGGGGGGGCGGCCGGGGCTCCCCCGCACGCCTTTTCCAACAACAACAACAACAACAACAACAACAGCAACAGCAACAGCAACAGCAACAGCAACAACAACACCAACCACCACCACCACCACCACAACGAAAACAACAACAACAACAACAACGACGACCACAACAACAACAACAACTACAACAACAACAACAACAACCAACAACAACAACTCCTCCTACTACTACTACTACTACTGCTACTACTACTACTACTACGACTACTACTACTACTACTACTACTACTACTACTACTACTACTACTACTACTACTACTACTACTACTACTACTACTACTATTGCTACAGCAACAACAAAAGCAGCAACAACAACAACGACAACAACAACAGCAGCAACAGCGACAGCAACAGCATCAACAACAACAACAAACTACGTCGCGCTGTTTGCACAATGTGAGGAGGTCGGATTTTCGGGCCATAACTCGAGACTTTCAGCATTAGCTCGGGGAGATCCAGGCACCCCAACTAAGCTCTCGGCGAGGCGCAGCTGCTAACCCCCAAAACCGCCTCGTCGAAGCGCAGCTGCTGGAGAGCACCAGGAGGCTGGAAAACCTTCGGGCATTCACAGCAACGCCCATAATGAAAGAACCAAAGACTGGCACAACAAACATGAACCGTTGGAGGCCCGCGAGGATTCCGTGGATCCGCGCTGGACCCCCATCCCTGGCGCGACGTGCTTCCTTCTTCGACGCCAGCCTCGAACCTCGAACGACACCGCGGGACGCGGCAGGAGGTCTTCCTCCTCCTCCTCCTCCTCCTCCTCCTCCTCCTCCGCCTCCGCCTCCTCTTCCTCCTCCGCCTCCGCCTCCTCTTCCTCCTCCTCCTCCTCCTCCTCCTCCTCCTCCTCCTCCTCCTCCTCCTCCTCCGCCTCCCCCTCCGCCTCCTCCTCCTCCTCCTCCTCCTCCTCCTCCTCCTCCTCCGCCTCCGCCGCCTCCTCCTTCTCCGCCTCCGCCTCCGCCTCCTCCTCCGACAGCGCTTTCGCCACCGCCCGGCCACCGGCGCACCCGCCGCCCCCGTCGCTCGTCTCCCCGGCGAGCCCGAGGGACGCGTCCTCCGCCACCCTGCGCGGGATCGGCCAGCGCCGAGGTCGGCAGATCGGCTCGGGCCAGATCGGCACGCGGCGGCTTCCCGAAGCCCCGAGATCAAAGATGCTGCCAAAGCTTCGGCCATGCGCAGGAGGGGGGGAGGGCGTAGGGGGAGGGGGAGAGGCTTCCTAGAAGCAGGGGGTGCTTCTGAGAGGCCTTCCACCCTCTCCCTACTCCTCGTGCGCGCCGCCGACTGGCAGCACCGGTCGGGGGAAGGACCGGGGACTTCGCCCCCCCTCCTCCCCCCGCCCCTCCTGCTCCCAACCCTGCCATCCCCTGCCCCCCTGCCCCAACCCCGCCCCTCCCCCACCCCCGGCCCCCCCCGCCCCCCCGCCTGCCGCCCCGACGCCCTCCCCTCCCCTTGGCCCCCCCTCACACCTCCCCCCCTCTGCGCGTGGCTGACATCTCGGCGGGGTGCAGCTGCTCCTTCCGCCGGTCCTCCGCCAGGCCTCCGCCAGCGGAGCCGGCCCCCGCCTCGCTTCCGCCCGGCTGCCGGCGGCGCCCTCCGCCGAAGACACGGCAGGCCCCCCATCGGTCCTCGAAGGCGACGTACGGCAGGTCCGTGTCGTGACGGCCTCGACTATGGTTTCTGACACCGCGTTGGATCGTTCAACCTTGAACGATCGGCGGCTTCCCGATCGCCAGATCGCCCCAAAATGGCCGATTCTGGGCCACTTGCGCCGCTCAACCTTGAACGCTCGCGGCGGGGTCGCGGCGAGTCGACACGACGCGAACCTGCCGTACTTTCTGGAGCTCCCCCATGTGAGCGACGGAAATAAGCGGGACTTACGCGAGTTTCCGTGGCGACATTACGCGGTGGCTTGCGCGGGCCGCCAGCGCGGCACGCCGCACTGGAAACGAGGGCGCTCACGCGCGACCTTGCGCGGGACGCTTACGCGCCAGCGTCGGTGCAGG
>CAUYUJ010005646.1:0-10000 GCA_963575745.1 Prorocentrum cordatum | reverse complement strand
GGGCAGCTGACGAGGGTGCTCTTTGCCGAGACCTTCAAGCCGCCTTGCCTACAAAGCCTCCAGAACTTCCTACCTACCTGCACACTCTTCGAGACCACCTCCTTAGCATGCCCAACCACCCGCTGCGAACAGTCGTCCACCCAAGAATCAAACTGGAGGGGTCTGAATGAGTCGTGCAGATCCTGCAAAATTTCAAACAGTGCTACCCTGGCCACATCCACAGACTGGTTGCAGCCCGCGAGGATACCCCTCCAGGGTTGGATTACTTCGCTGAGACAGTCCTCGGCTCGTACCCTCCGTGGGGCGAAATGAATTTGCATAGCCATGAAAAGGTGGAACATCGGGTAGCCCGTGGCTCGGCCAAGCCGAAAAACTTCAAAACACTGGAGATGATCGTAAAACTTTTCCAGGTCCCACAGGATCTCAGCCCACGAGAACCCCTGGAGAGTTGCAACTTCTAACTGCAACTGGCGTAAAATCGCTGCTCTTAAAGCTGAGCTCCCTCTGATGGCCTTATCCCAGAAACGAGCCCCACTCTCCCCCGCCACCCAAAACGCCACCGTCCTCCTCCTCGCCACCGACCAGCATCTATATAGGCCTTGTGCGAGGGTGATTGGGCGATCTGCCGTCGGAGATTTGTGCAGCAACTGCACAACATTATCACGCACCTGGCCTGGCCAGATCATCGCATCTTCGACCTGGTGCAGCACATCCAACAATTGCCTACGACCAGCTGGTGGGAGCTGGCTCCAGTTCTTCGGGTTCTGGCCATCGAGGCCCATCCCGATCACAGATCTAAAACTGGAAAGCGCGGCCTCCAAATCGGCCAATCAAGCATCGGAAGTTCATCGCGCGCTTCGCGGGCACATGCCTGGAAATCTGGCCACCAGTCCTGGTCCTGAGGGGGCCCCTGGGCACCATCCTTCGGGCACCACAGCGCCTCCCAACCCGCAGCCTTGGCCGCCACCACCCCCAGGGGGTCAACAATGGGGTCCCCCTCAGGGCCATGCGCTGGGGCGAGGGTCGGTGTCGGTTCTCCCCACGTTTTGGTCCAACGGTGGAGAGCCCCTCCCCCTTTCTTTAAACTGTCGACTACCCACTGCTTAAAACCTTTGGAGGCCTCACGCCCGTGAAAACGTTCGATCCTCAAAACAACGTGTCGGCACTCCTTGGCCAACAGCTGAAGCCTCTGGGGGCTCTCGTAATGGTAAAACTGGGCACCATCAAGCTTGTCCAAGAAGCGTTTCTCCGCCTCCTCTGGCAAAACAGGGGTGAGGTTCCTACATCTACCCACTTGTCTCTGCAGGCTGTCCCATCCTTGCCATCTGAGGTGGAAGGCCCTTCTCTTCTGGGCCATGCCCACACGCGGCCCTCAAGGGCCCCCCACTTGGCGACACCCGAGGTTTGGGCCATCCATCCCTTCGGTTTCGGAGGGGCGACCTGGACCTCCTGGACCTCAACCTTGTAGCCGCGCTTGGTGGATGCGAAGCGGTCCGCCGTCTCCACCTCCCTGTTCAGCAGCAAAGCCTCCGCCGCCAGCGCGAAGGTCATGTAGCCCATGCTAACCTCCCTCTCACGCCCCACGAGCTCCTGCATCCCAGGCTTCGCCATGCCCTCTTCAGCGTCCGCAGCAGCTGTCGTGCAGAAGTGCTCCCACGGGAGGTCTGGGCCATGCATGCCAGGCGTGATGGGAATCGGCGCCAGGGCCACCCTCTGCTGCAGGGTGAAAGCCGACTTGGCGAGGACACCCTTGATCCCATGATGCGGCGCTGCCCAGGGCGATGCATCATCCCATGAGATATTCACAGCATAGCGCAACGAATCTGAAATGCACATGTAATCCATCACTCTCTCGCCATTCGGGCGGGGCCCCGCGGTGATCCATTCGCCGCCAACGTACGTGTCGAAACCTGATGGCCCCACCTCATCCAGCGTCATGTTCCAATCTGCCATGATCACGAACGGCGAACCCTTGAGCCGAAGGTACTGACCAATTTCCGTCAACAAAGAGAGGTTGGGCTCAGCTAAGCCCACTCCCACCACGAAATAGGCTGTCACGAACGCAATATCTACCGAGCGAAACCTCACCCACTGCACTGCCCATTGACTCGGCAGCGGCGGCGGCGCATCTGGAAACAAAAGCTTCTCCTCTGTCGTTGGAACCGTGGTGTGTAAGTGAACACGGCTGAACACTGCCACGCCTCCGTGCCCCTGGCGCCCACCATTGATCGCAGGCTGGGCGCGAACGAAATCTCCCCGCCATCCCTGTCTGCGGAGCCCCTTCTTCGCCTCAGTGAGCTTCGGCCCCATCATGTGGTGCTCCACGAAACCGACTAGGTGCGGCCCACTCTCCTCGAGCCACGTCCCCTTAGACCAGGTTCTGATCTGGTCCTTGAACTTGTCCCCGTAACTGGTGATGTTGGCGAAGTAGAACCGAAACACGGGCTCCTCCTTCGACATCTTAACATCTGACCTGCAACTGCCGTCACCCTCGCTTGGGTCGCTTGCACCCCATGGCGCGCAGCTGCTCCAGCAAGTTCCGCTTCTCCCCCTTGGTTGCCTGCCACAGGGTCTCCACGTCCTTGTCATCAGGTTCTTCTCCTGCATCGGCGGCCTCGCGTTCAGCAGCGGCTGCAGCACCACCACCGCCAGGAGGAGCAGCTGAAGCAGGCGCCCGAGCACGGAGGCCTCCCTTCTCCTTGACCTTGTCATGATACCTCTCCCAGGCCGCCGACGCGAACATGTCCCTGACTTCTTGGTCATCCACGAAGTCTGTCTCGTCGCAGTCGAAGAAAACGTCATCGGGAATCGTGCTCGCCAGCGCCCGCTTGGCCTCCACGATCTCCACATCGAACTTCGCAACAGCCGCGTCCTGCTTGCCAATCTCCAACTGCGCAGCCGTGATGAGTTCCTCCTGCTCCTTTTTCTTCTGCAAGGCGGCCATCCGCTTGCGCTCCAGCTCCGCCAACAGGTGCCCCGCGTTGGTGTGCTGGGTGATCTGGGGTTTGAGCCGCTGGAGCTGCTCGCGAGTCTCCTTGACCTTGGCTTGCAGCCCCTCGATGCACTCCTTATCGCGATCCCCGTCCAGATTCTGAATCGTCTGGCACAGCATCTCGATCCGTTCCCGACACTGCTCAGCCTCCACCTCCTTCGGATCGCCGTCTTTCGGGCCCGACTGCGGGCTCCCACCCGACGAAGAGGGTCCATGCTTGGCCAGCCTGTCGAGCTCCGAAGTGAGTGCTGCAATCTGCTTGGCTTGAGCCTCGAACTTGGCGGCCCACGGACCAGGTGGCTAGCCCTTCCCGCCTCCACCTGCACTCCCACTGGCAGCCTTGTCCGCGGCTTTCGCTTTGTCCACAATCGTTCGCGGCGCGGTAGCTCCACAGGCGCACTGAATCCGTGAGGCCCAATTGGAAGCTCGCCCGCACTGTCCACAGCCCCAGTGTGGGGTTCTGGGCCCCTTGAGAACTGTGCGTCCATCATTGCTCATATGCCCCGCGTGAAGAAACCCTCGCGGGCCGAAACTGCGAGAAACGCCGAAACTCCTCGTCTGAGCCAGGTGACGAGGCTTGACTTTCGGGGGCCGTCACCCCCCCGCACCAGGAAGGCCAGGTCCTGTGCCAAAACACTACGGACCTTGAGCCAAAATGGCTACGGCCTCCTCCTCCTCCTCCTCCTCCTCCTCCTCCTCCTCCTCCTCCTCCTCATCCTCCCCCTCCTCCCTCTCCCGTCCCTCCCTTCCTCCCTCCCTCCCTCCCTCCCTCCCGTCCCTCCTCCCTCCCTCCCTACCTCCCCCTCCTCCTCCTCCTCCTCCTCCCTCCTCCTCCTCCTCCTCCTCCTCCTCCTCCTCCTCGCTCCTCCTCCTCATCCTCATCCTCATTCCTCTTCTCCTCGTCGTCGTGCCTCCTCCTCTCCTCTTCCTCCTCCTCCCTCCTCATCATCATCAATCATCATCATCATCACCATCGCAGCATTATTATCTATCATCATCACATATCATCATCATCAATCACCACCATCATCATCATCATCATGATCATCATCATCACCATCATCATCATCACCATCATCATCATCATCGTCATCCTCATCCTCATCCTCATCCTCATCCCCATCCTCATCCTCACCACCACCACCACCATCATCTTCAGCAGTATCATCATCAGCATCATCATCACAATCATCATCAGCATCAGCACCAGCATCATCAACATCATCAGCATCAGCATCGTCATGAGCATCATCAGCATCATCAGCATCATCATCGTCATCATCATCATCAGCATCATCATCAGCATCATCATCATCAGCAGCATCATCTGCCTCATCATCATCAGCATCATCACCAGCAGCAGCAGCATCATCAGCATCAGCATCACCATCATCATAATCAGCATCAGCAGCATCAGCAGCAGCATCCTCGGCATCATCAGCATCATCATCAGCAACAGCAGCATCATCAACATCATAATCAGCATCATCAGCATCATCATCATCATCATCAAAATCATCCTCATCAGCACCATCATCATCATCATCATCCTCAGCAGCAGCATCATCATCAGCAGCAAAAACAGCATCAACAGCATGGGAACGGGAATGGGTCTCTGGGGGCGTCCATAGAACAGCTGGAAAAAAAGGAAAAAGGGGCCTTCACCCTTTGAGTTTCAGCTTGGTGTCACTTCGCCCTGAGGGCCTACAGGAGGATCACTGGCCCCGAACGCTGGGGATGGGGGCCCACAGGCGATTCGTGGCGACTCGTTGGTGGGGGACCCGAGAGCCACGACGCACCACCGATCTGAGAGGGCACTCGATTAAAGTTGTCGTCATCAGCATCAGCATCATCAGCATCATCATTGTCATCATCATAAGCATCAGCATCATCATCAGCAGCATCAACATCATCATCATGATCAGCATCAGCATCATTATCATCATGTTCGTCGCCATTAACATTACCAGCATCATCATCATCAGCATCATCATCATCATCATCATCATCATCATCATCATCATCATCATCATCATCATCATCCTGATAATCCTCATCCTCATCATCAGCAGCAGCAGAACCATCATCATCCTCATCATCATCATCATCATCAGCATCATCATCATCAGCATCAGCATCATCATCATCATCATCATCATCATCATCATTGTCATCTTCCTCGTCCTCCTCCTCCTCCTCCTCCCACTCCTCCTCCTCATCACCCTTAATCATCATCCTCCACAACATCTATATCCTCCTCATCCATGCAACATCGCGAAAAATCACGGCAACAACTCTGGACCCCGTCTTTCTGCGCCATATTTCGAGCCGGATCGATCTGTCAGGTTCCTGGGGCCCCAAGACATTCGAAACCACTAGTTGTGAAAAAAATCCACCGCCCGTATCTGAGGGTCCTTCTCCACAGACATGCGCTCGCGTTGTCAAATGTAGCGCGAAGGAAGGTTTTCGGCCGTTTGGGGCCCCAGGACAATCCGAAAATTGCTCGGGAAAGCCCGCCCCAGGGGAAGTGCTAGGACCTTCGAGAGCCCATGGTGCGACGAAAATCTCAACGTCGGGGGTCTGGGCCTCCTTCTCCTCCTCCTCCTCCTCCTCCTCCTCCTCCTCCTCCTCCTCGTTCCTCCCCTTTCCTCCTCCTCCTCCTCCTCCTCCTCCTCTCCTCCTCAGCATCAATCATCTCATCATCATCATCATCATCCTCCTCCCTGTCTCCTCCTGCATGACGCGATGTCTTGACTTGGTTCCGTGTGGACCCCCCGTGAAAATCACGACCCGTCCCTCAGGGCTGGCCTCTTATCCCAGTCATTTCATGACGGTCCCTCGGGCCCCAAGGGCCCCAAACCCCCAGAGGCTTACAACCTACCGTCGTGACTCATGCCTCCTCTCCCTCCTCCTCCTCCTCCTCCTCCTCCCTCCTCCTCTCCTCCTGTTCCTGCTCTTTTTCCTAGGTTTCCTCCTCCTACCCTCCTCCTCCTCCGCCTCGTCCTCGTCCGCGTCGTTCGCTCCTGCTCCTCCCTCGTCCCCCTCCTCTCCTCCTCCTCCTCCTCCTCCCTCCTCCTCCTCTCCTCCTCCTCCCGCCTCCTCCTCCTCCCTCCTGCTCGCTCCTCCTCCTCCTCCTCCTGCTCCTCCTACTCCTCCTCCTCGTCCTCGTCCGCCTCCTCCTGCTCCTCCTCGTCCGCCTCCTCCTCCTCCTCCTCCTCCTCCTCCTCCTCCTCCTCCTCCTCCTCCTCCTCCTCCTGCTCCCCGCGACCTAATCACCCCGGCCGACGTTCCCGAGCCGCGGGCCGCGTCGGGCACGAAGTCCGCACTCAGCACTTCAAACTGTTGCTGGCCGGGCCGGCCCTCCAGCCTGCGCGCGGCGATCGCCCGCCGGACCACTTCCAGCACGACGGCCTCGGGGGGAGGCCAGTGTTTTGGATCCCCACACACACACACACCGCAGTGGTCGAATAGCGGGGTACCAATACATGCGACGCACATGCGACGTCGCCAGAAGAACCGCGTGAAACGCTGGAGAATCTGATCATAAGGAATCATGGGGGGCACTTAATGGTCTTTCAACGCCCAAGGAATCCTGACGCGGCCTGACAGATTTTGGGAAGCCCGTGCAGTTTTATCACGCAGACCCCTTCTCTCTCTCACACACACACACACACACGCGCGCGCGCACACACACACCGCAATGCTCGCGTACCGATACACATGCGCATGCATATGCGACGCGGTTGCGCCACGTCCGCAGAAACATCGCGAGCACGCGCGCGTCCAGTCGCGCAGCGAGCCGCCATCCTGTTCGCGGATCGAGACCACAACGCCGAATACCATCCCAATATCGCCGCCGATGCTACGCGCGAGTCCTCCCCCACGCGCTCGAACGCTGCCAACTCGCGCAGGGAAGCTGCTTGGCGTAACGCGCAGCAGCGCGCCGACCCACGCTCGGAAACCGTGTTCCGCGATCGAAACAAGGGCTCCTAAGTTCGCGCTTCGCGCTGCGCGAAGCGCGAAGCGCGAATAACTTCGCGCCCTCGCGCCGCCCCCCCAAGGGGGAGAAGAGGAGGACGAGGAGGAGGGGGAGGAGGAAGGAGGACGGCGAAGCGCGAATAACTTCGCGCCCTCCTGGGAGCCCTTGTCGAAACCGAAGCGACGCGCGAATCCTCCCCTGCGCGCGCGGGCGCTACTCCGTCGCGCGAGGAAGCTGCCTGGCGCCGCGCACCGATCCCCCGCGCGGAAATCGCGCGCCGAGACCGCTGCCGAGGTTTAGGGTTTAGGGTTTAGGGTTTAGGGTTTAGGGTTTAGGGTTTAGGGTTTAGGGTTTAGGGTTTAGGGTTTAGGGTTTAGGGTTTCTGCCCCGTCGCGCGAAGAGTCTGCTTGGCGCTTCGCGCCGACCCCCTCGCGAGAGTTCGTTCTGCGGGACCGTCGCCAATGCGACGCGCGAGTCCTCCCCTGCGCGCGCGAGAGCTATCGCGCGTGGGAAATGCTTCACACCACATACCAACACCCGTATTTTTTCCCGCGCGCCGAGACCGGCGCCGAGGCGACGCGGAAGTCTTCGTCCGCGCGCCCGAGCGGTGCCCAATCGCGCAAGGAGTCTGCCCGACGCCGCGCGCCGGCCCCGGCGCGAGAGATCGCGTTCGAAGACTTACGCCGACGCGACGCAGCTGCGCCGCCGCGCATGGCGCGGAGCGCGGGCGGCATATGGTCAGTCACACACCGGCTGCGATACTCTTTGGCTGCAGAACGAAACCTCGAGTATCGTAAAAGCCCCGCGCGCCGCGAGCGCGCGCCGTCGCGCAGGGAAATGCCACCTCCTTCGCGGAGCGACCCCCCCAAAAATTACCCTGGCGACGTACCCAACCCCTGCGCAAAAGCGGGGCGCAAATAGTTTAGGATGCTTTATTAGGGGGCGATGACGGAGCGAGGGTTACATATGTCTGCAGACGGAATTCGGGAGACTCGCAGGACACTGGCTACAGGAAAAGGGCTTGATAAAGCTGATGATTTACAATTCCTGAGCACTCCTAGCACTTCGAAAACGGGGATCACAGCAGGCCTCGCCCCCTCGGAAAGTGGCGACTGTTTTTTCACAGATCGCAAGCCCCAGGGGATGGCGAGGGTCTTCTAATTTGGAGGGTTCGCGCGTGGCCGTCACTGGTGCTGGGCCCCCCAGCAGGCCTCGAAAGTGGCGACATTTTCCAGATCGCAGCCCCCCCCAGGGGATGGCGAGATCTCGTTTGAATTGCCCCTGGCGTCCTGCGCTGGCCCCAGGCAGGCCTCGGAAGTGCGCGACAGTTTCACGATCGCAGCCCGATGGGAATGGCGAGGTCTCGTCTTGAATATGTTCCGTGGCGTAATGTGCAGGGGACTCCCAGCAGGCCTCGAAACTGGCGACAGTTTCACAGATCGCAGCCCCCCAGGGATGGCGAGGTCTAATTTGAATCCGCCCGTGGCGTCACTGTGCTGGGCCCCCCAGCAGGCCTCGAAAGTGGCGACAGTTTCACAGATCGCAGCCACCCAAGGATGGCGAGGTCTAATTTGGGTCCGCGCGTGGCGTCACTGTGCTGGGCCCCCAGCAGGCCTCGAAAGTGGCGACAGTTTCACAGATCGCAGCCCCCCAGGGATGGCGAGGTCTAATTTGAATCTGCGTGTGGCGTCACTGTGCTGGGCCCCCCAGCAGGCCTCGAAAGTGGCGACAGTTTCACAGGATTCGCACCCCCCCCAGGGATGGCGAGGGTTCTCATTTGAATCTGGGCCGTGGCGTCTCTGTGCTGGGCCCCAGCAGGGCATCGAAAAAGGTGCGACAGTTTCACAGAGATCGCCAGCCCCCAGGGATGGCGAGGTCTCATTTGAATCTGCCGTGGCCCTCACCACTTTTGTGGGCCCCAGCAGGCCTCGAACAAATGCAGCAGGTTTCACCGATCCCACACGGTGGGCGGGAGCCGCCCAGGGATGGCGGAGGCATATTTGGAATCCGCCGCGTTCGCCCTACTGTAGCTGGGCCCCCCCAGCAGGTCTTCGAAAGTGGCGGAAGTTTCAAAGATCGCAGCCCCCAGGGATGGCGAGGTTAACTTGATGAATCTGCCGCGTCGCACCTCACTGTGGCTGGCCCCCCAGCAGGCCTCGAAAATGGCGACAGTTTCAAAGATCGCAGCCCCCCAGGGATGGCGAGGTCTAATTTGAATCTGCGCGTCGCCCTCACTGTGCTGAGCCCCCCAGCAGGCCTCGAAAATGGCGACAATTTCACAGATCGCAGAATTTGAATCTGCGCGTCGCCCTCACTGTGCTGGGCCCCCCAGCAGGCCTCGAAAATGGCGACAGATTCAAAGATCGCAGCCCCCCAGGGATGGCGAGGTCTAATTTGAATCTGCGCGACGCCCTCACTGTGCTGGGCCCCCCAGCAGGCCTCGAAAATGGCGACAGTTTCACAGATCGCAGCCACCCGCAGGCAAGACAGGAAGAGGCAGGGAGGGAGGAGGAGGAGGAAGGAAGGAGTGGAGACCACACTGCTCTATTCAAAACGAATACCCAACCAAGGAGGGTTGGGAAATTACCCTGGCGACGTATCCAACCCCTGCGCAAACGCGGGGCGCTAATAGTGTAGAACACTTTATAAGGGGGGCGATGACGGAGCGAGGGTTACATATGTCTGCAGACGGAATTCGGGAGACTCGCAGGACACTGGCTACAGGACAAGGACTAGATAAAGCTGATTAGTTACAACCCCTGAGCAAACCTAGCCACTTCGAAAGCTGCGATCTCAGATCGCAGCCCCCCAGGGATGGCGAGGTCTAATTTGGGTCCGCGCGTGGCGTCACTGTGCTGGGCCCGCAGGCCTCGCAAGTGGCGACAGTTTCACGGATCGCAGCCCCCCAGGGATGGCGAGGTCTAATTTGAATCCGCCCGTGCCGTCACTGTGCTGGGCCCCCCAGCAGGCCTCGAAAGTGGCGACAGTTTCACTGATCGCAGCCCCCCAGGGATGGCGAGGTCTAATTT
>CAUYUJ010005645.1:0-59779 GCA_963575745.1 Prorocentrum cordatum | reverse complement strand
CCTCCTCCTCCTCCTCCTCCTCCTCCTCCTCCTCCATCCCGTCTCCGTAGAGATAACTTTCCCCTGTCGCACCCCGAAGCCAATGTTTAGGGCGGGCCGGGCGTTTTGCCTGAGACTTCCTCACCATGTATGACTCTGGAGGCTTAAAAATGATTAAAGCTTCACTGATGGAGGGCGAGTGGCTTTCAACATGTGGCTCTCGCCTTGGCGCCGCGCGCATTCGTTTTCAACATGTGCAAAGAGTTTCGCGGATTGACGGCGGGTCGTTTTCAAACCGTGGCTCTCGCCTTAGCGCCGCGCACATTCGTCTTCACAAATAAATTGCAAGAGTTTCACGGATTGAGGGCGGGTGATTTTCAACATGTAGCTCTTGCCTCAGCGCCGAGTACATTCGTTTTCGCAATTTACAAGAGTCTCTCGGATTGAGGGCGGGTGGTTTTCAAAATGTGGCTCTCGCCTTAGCGCCACGCACATTCGTCTTCAAACTTTGCAAGAGCTTCACGGATTGAGGGCGGGTGGTTTTCAGAATGTAGCTCTCGCCTCAGCGCCGCGCACATTCGTTTTGATCACCCTGGCGACGTACCCGAC
Organism: Prorocentrum cordatum; assembly: GCA_963575745.1. Classification (NCBI taxonomy): domain Eukaryota; class Dinophyceae; order Prorocentrales; family Prorocentraceae; genus Prorocentrum; species Prorocentrum cordatum. The sequence continues at coordinate 59,191 of CAUYUJ010005645.1, read as the reverse complement.
CCCTGCGCAATGCGGGGCACGAGTATCTTGGGCGACTTTATAAAAGGGGGTGATGACGAGACATGAACGTATGTATTTCTGCAACCAGCATTTGGGAAGTCCCATTTGAATCCGCCGCGGTGCCCCACTATGCTGCCCCCCCTGGCAGGCCTCGAAAGTGGCGACAAGTTCACAGATCGCAGCACCCAGGGATGGCTAGGTTCCATTTGAATCTGCGTAGCACGTCACTATGCTGGACCCTCCAGCAGGCCTCGAAAGTGGCGACAAGTTCACAGATCGCAGCACCCAGGGATGGCGAGGTCTAATTTGAATATGCGTAGGACGTCACTACGCTGCCCCCCCCCCGCAGGCCTCGAACGTGGCGACAAGTTCACAGATCGCAGCACCCCAAGTACGGCGAGGTCGAATTTGAATCTGCGTAGGACGACGCTACGCTGCCCCCCCTCCAGCAGGCCTCGAAAGTGGCGACAAGTTCACAGATCGCAGCACCCCAAGTACGGCGAGGTCGAACTTGAATCTGCGTAGGACGACGCTACGCTGCCCCCCCCCAGCAGGCCTCGAAAGTGGCGACAGTTTCACAGATCGCAGCCCCCCACGCATGGCGAGGTCTAACTTGAATCTACGTAGGACGTCACTATGCTGGACCCCCCAGCAGGCCTCAAACGTGGCGACAGTTTCACAGATCGGAGCCACACAGGGGTGGCGAGGCCTCATTTGGGTCTGCGTAGGACGTCACTGTGCTGGGCCCCCCCAGCAGGCTTCGAAAGTGGCGACAGTTTCACAGATCGCAGCCCCCCAGGGATGGCGAGGTCTAGTTTGAGTCTGCGTAGGACGTCACTATGCTGGACCCCCCAGCAGGCCTCGAGAGTGGCGACCGTTTCACAGAGCGCAGACCCCCAAGGATGGCGAGGTCTAGTTTGAATCTGCGTAGGACGTCACTATGCGGGACCCCCCAGCAGGCCTCGAACGTGGCGACAGTTTCACAGATCGCAGCCCCCCAAGTACGGCGAGGTCGAATTTGAATCTGCGTAGGACGACGCTACGCTGCCCCCCCAGCAGGCCTCGAAAGTGGCGACAGTTTCCCAGATCACAACTCCCCACGGATGGCGAGGTCTCGTTTGGGTCTGCGTAGGTCGTCACTGTGCTGGGCCCCCCAGCAGGCCTCGAAAGTGGCGACAGTTTCACAGATCGCAGCCCCACAGGGATGGCGATGTCTAATTTGAGTCTGCGTAGGACGTCACTGTGCTGCCCCCCCCCAGCTGGCCTTGAAAATGGCGACAGTTTCACAATTCGCAACCCTCCACGATTGGCGAGGTCCCGTTTATGTCTGCGTAGGTCGTCACTACGCTGCCCCCCCCTCCAGCAGGCTTCGAAAGTGGCGACAGTTTCACCGATCGCAGCCCCCAAGGACGGCGAGGTCCCGTTTGGGTCTGCGTAGGACGTCACTGTGCTGGACCCCCCAGCAGCCCTTGAAAGTGGCGACAATTTCACAAATCGCAGCCCCCCAAGGATGGCGAGGTCTAATTTGGGTCTGCGTAGGACGTCACTGTGCTGGGCCCCCCAGCAGGCTCCGAAAGAAGCGACAGTTTCACCGATCACAGCCCTCCCAGGGATGGCGAGGTCTCGTTTGGGTCTGCGTAGGACGTCACTGTGCTGGACCCCCCAGCAGGCCTCGACAATTTCACAAATCGCAGCCCCCCACGCATGGCGAGGTCCCGTTTGGGGCTGCGTAGGACATCACTGTGCTGGACCCCCCAGCAGCCCTTGAACGTGGCGACAATTTCACAGATCGCAGCCCCCCCCCCCCGAGGCAAGACGGGCAGGCGGCAGGAGGAAGGCGGGAGGAGGACGCGACCACAGTCCTCTTTTCAAAACGAATACCCAACCAAAGAAGGCTGGGAAACATTTACAAAAAACTTCACGGATTGAGGGCGGTTCCTTTTCAAACTGTGGCTCTTGCCTTAGCGCCGCGCACATTCGTTTTAAACATTTGCAAGAGTTTCACGGATTTCCATGATCATCGTACCATACATTGTGTGTTGGACGGATTTAGGATTTGCGGTAGATTCGCGGTGCTGAAATCCCAAAGCTGGCGTTATGGCCCGACTCCAGATCGTCAAAACGCAGCAGTAAGGTTGATCTGTGGCGTGCAAATCCCGAGCACTATGCTTTGGCATGCTTCAGGGTCTTCAAACGGTTGTCTTCCAACGAGGCAGTTCCCTCAATGGCAATGAGCCGTTGTAGGGGCCTATGAAGAGGGACCTTGGAGGGAGGGTTAATTCCAAGATCGCTGATGACCCTTAGGTTTACACTGGTCCTCCTCCTCCTCCTCCTCCTCCTCGTCCTCGTCCTCGTCCTCGTCCTCGTCCTCCTCCTCCTCCTCCTCCTCCTCCTCCCCTCCTCCTCCCCCTCCCCCCCCCCTCCCCTCCTCCTCCTCCGCCTCTTCCTCCTCCTCCTCCTCCTTCTCCTCCTCCCCTTCCCCCTACCCCTCCTCCTCCTCCATCCTCCATCCTCCATCCTCCGTCCTCATCCTTCTCCTCCTCGTCCTCCTCCTCCTCCTCCTCCTCCTCCATCCTGCTCCTCCATCCTCGTCTATCCTTCCCAGCTCGATCTGCTCGAGCTAGGCCATCCATCCTCCCAGCTCGGTCCCTGCACCTCCTCTTTCCTCCATCCCCTTCCCCTGCGGATCCTCCTCCTCCATCCTCCTCCTCCTTCATCTGCTCGAGCTAGGCCACCCAACTTCGTGCCTCGTGCGGCGCGGCGAGCGACCCGCGAGTATCTTCGTGCTCTCCCGCGGCCTGCATGGACAAGAACCCGCCACCGTGCCGTGGCCACTCAGCGGAGTGTCCCCGGGCCCCTCCGAGTTCTCGGCAATGTTCTGGGCTTCCCGAGGCCGCTCGCGGCTTTTCGCGTGAAATGTCCAAAGCCCAGGGGGCCAAAAGACGGATCAACAAAATCCCAAGAAGGTCCCACGGCAGTTCAAGAGTACCCTGGCCCAAGCTTGGGGCCCTCTTGTAGGCCCTTTGGGCAAGCCTAAGAGGCCCACAATCATGTTTCCATGCTGTTTCTTATGATCGTTGTACTCTTGGCTTGCAGGGCGTCCAGGACGGCCCCAAAGGCCCCGAATATCGCCACGAGCGGCCCAAATGGCGCCCTAAGGCCACAAAGACTGCCCCAAGAGGGGGAAAGCGAAGCGGCCTTTCGAGCGCTCCACCCCAAGATGGCCTCAATGGGGTCCCCCAAAGGCCCCCGAGAATCCTCCACGAAGCCCCCGACCCGCAACTCAGGCACTGTGGTGGGATGCCTGAAGCCACCAGATAGCTCCAGCCCCGACAGCGAGGCGCAAAGCGGAGTGTTATCTTCGCGCCTTCGCGGGTCCGATTTTTCTGCTCCGAGCGGGCGAATCTTTGCACGCATTAAACTGTTCAATACAAAGTTCACAGCCGCGCTGGGACAAGCGCCCCCGATCGCGGGAGAGTGGGTGTTATAATGCTCTTCTGCCGTAGTATCATTCGCTGGCAGAGTGTGGAGTGCGGATGCTGGACGCGGCCCCGCGATCGACGACGAGGCCCCTGAAAATGGCCACTGCGCATCCCACAGCCTTCGAGGCCCCCCGAGGCCTCCGGAATCCTTCGGGCCTCTGGGGAGGCCCAAAGAGGGACTTCTGGAGGTCGAGGCCGAGGATGAGGGACCAGATCGGGCCGTGATGAAGTGACCGCGCGACGCTGAGCGGATGGCCTGCAAGGTGGCGTTCTGGTCGCACTTCTCTGGCTGCTCCCACGGCTTTACCGGTCCCTGCCAATGCAGGATCACCGCGTCCTCGGGCCAGCGCCGCTTCCTGACACCAGGGTTGCCCATGGACATCACGTTGAAGGTGCGGTTGAAGAAATCGACGCCGCGGTCCATGAAGACGATGTTCATGGACGGTTGGTCGTTCGTGGTGCACCGGTAGGCGGCCTTTTCCAGCGGCCGAGTGAAGTCCTCGGCTCGGAACCAGGACATGTTCATGACCATAACGCCCGTGTTGAGGCTCGGGTGCTGCCCCAAGTGGCTCGGGCCCAGGGTGGCCCCAGTGCTTCCACGGAGCTCCAAAAGTCCACACTGCCTCAAGCACATCCCTCACGAGGTCCAGGGGCTCCAAATTTGTGGACGTCCGAAATGTGTACGGAAAAATTGGATACAATGCTCGACAACAAATTTTGTCCGGAACCGACAGCGGCCGCTATGGGGAAGGCGGCCTTCTGTCTCAAATGGACAACGCCCGCGGCGGCGCGGACAGTGAGCCTTGTTAAGAATGAGCAGGAACTGCTGTTGGACAACCTACCCATTCTTTCCGTACCCATTTCGCTCGCCCAGGAAGGTGGCGCGGAAAGCTGGGGGCACCGTGGGCCAGGACCACCTCTGGCAGCCTCCGAGAAGTAGGCGAAGCTGGTGGCTGGATCCAGGTGCTGCACGCACGACCAGCGCGGGAAGGCCGCCCCGACGGTCCTGTTGCTCCCGGGCATCCTGGCCGCGACGGGCCTGGTCATGCGCATCCTGTAGAGGGGGCCGACGTCACCTTTCACGATGGTGTCCACGTCGAGCCAGAGGACCCTCTCGACCTCGCGCGGGAGCATCTCGTGCAAGTAGAAGCGGGCGAACACGGTGGGGCGGCTGAGCCTCAGGTTCCCCCAGCTGCGCATCCAGCCCCTGGTCGTGTTCAGCATCGGGCTCGTGTCGAAACCCAGCTTCTTCATCGGATAGACCTGCACGCGCAGATCTCGTGGGGGGAGGTCTTTCACCTCCTCGGAGAAGCAGCCCAACACCGCATTGGCCCTGCCCACGTGCTCCTGCGGGACCACCACGTGCACCGACAGGCTCTCCTCGCTCGGCACGTTCCGCGCGAGCGAGTTCAGGCTGTGCAAGAGGCCAGGGAAACCGTCGGGCGTGGTCGCGTACGCGACGTGGACGGTTCGGGGGTTGCTCGAACGGTGCCCTCCGGCCCAAACCGTCCCCATCCTTTCGCTCCGTCTTGGAGCTCCTGGGGCCCGCTGGGCCTCGTGAGGGGGGTGCCCTGGAGGCCGTGGGGGCCTCCTCGGAGATCCTGGGGGCACCTCTAGGCTAGGGGCACTTCTGGCAACACCCGAATGGTTGGCAAACGCTGTCGCGGCTCCTGCTCCATCTCCGCACCCACGCCGGCAGCCGACGTGGCATTCGCGGCGTCCTCTCCCTCCTGGGGGGGAGGGGAGTGGTGCTGGCCCGTGGACACCAAACGCCGCCAACGGGGGCCCAACTCCGATCAAAGATGACCCGCCCGAACCTCCGACACTTTCTGTTTACGCCGGCTCTTCAAATTCGAACCATGGAAGCCGTTGGCCCCAACGGTACGGTCAAAGCGTAGGGTAATCATGCACGATAAAGATGCAAGGGCCCTGGAAGGCCATGTCGACACTTTTCGAGCGGGGCGCGGCCAACGAAAGTAGTGGCCAATAATTGGCCAAAGGGGAAGAATGCAAGGGTAACCTTTGAAAATCACTCGTCCTTACTTTCCGTGTTGACGGTGGGGCACCAGCACTAGGGGAACTGAGCACAAGGCACCGACCGCAAAATACCCCAAGGCAACGGCCGCGAGCTCGCCGGCCACGACCCAGGGCACCGAAACCACGGGCGCGAGCGGCCGGCAGCGCCCTGGAAAGCAGTTGCGCCATGGGCCACCGAGCGCGATCGGCCACGGAGCACCGAACGCTATGACCGCCCACTGCGCACCACCTGGGGAAACCCAAAGGTACCAATACGACCGCTCCCCATACCTCTCCCGGGGTGCGGTCCGACCAGCACTTCGAGGCGCCCCGAGGGGGCAAACGGGCGCAGGGTAGCGGTGTGGGTACCTTCTCCCCCTCTGGCTACAGGGCCAGCCCCTCACTGCACACGTCGAGCAGGGGATCGACCACAGAATTGATGTACCTCCATCTGGATTTTCCCACCGAGTCTACGAACAAATACGTGTAGTGTCCCGCAAATCTACGAACATTCACGCGCTTCTTGTACATACATATATATATATATATATATATATATGTACCCGGCGGGGAAATTAATGCTGGAGTGAATCAGCCCTGTTTTGGGCGCCCGAAATGGGTACGGAGAACATGGGTACAATGCCCAACAACAAATGTTGTCCAAAACAGACAGCGGCCGCTGTTGGGCAGGCGGCTTTCTGTCTCCAGTGAGCAGCGCCCGCAGCGGCGCGGACAGCGAGTCCTGCTAAAAAGTGTACAGGAGCTGGTGTTGGGCATCGTACCCGTTCTTTCCGTACCCATCCCGATCGTCCCGATCTGACGTCGATGCCCTGCTCGAGCGAGGGGCCTTGGGCATCGTACCCGTTCTTTCCGTACCCATCCCGATCGTCCCGATCTGCAATCGATCCCCTGCTAGAGCGAGGGGCCTTGGGCCTCGTACCCGTTCTTTCCGTACCCCTCCCGATCGTCCCGATCTGACGTCGATCCCCTGCTCGTTCAAGGGGCCGGCCCCGTGGTGGCCCTCCATCCTTGAAACTGCTGCAAACTTTTAAGACGAATGTGCGCGGCGCTAAGGCGAGAGCTGCACTCTCAGGAGGAGGAGAGGTTTCGGGAGCGGACGAATTTCGGGACGAGTTTCTTCACCGCGGAGAGCTCCAGGGGGAGGGGGGACCAAAACTAAAGACGTATAGAGGTTACCCCTCCCGATCGGCCCGATCCGAAGTCGATCCCCTGCTCGAGCGAGGGGCCGGCCCATTGGTGGCCTCCGGGCGGCCACTGCCTCGGGAGCGGGGGCGCGCACCGTCGGCTCGGGCGGTACGCCGCCCCCCTTCGCGACGAAGGCAGCGCGGGCGGGCCAGGGCCCGAGTGAGGGGCCGACTGGGCGCGAAGTCAAGGGGGGGGGGGGGGGGCGGATGCAGCAGGAGCTCGGCCTCAGGAGACCCGCCACGAGAAACGCAACCCGGAGACCCCAGGGCGTCCATGGGCTTTTTGGCCTCGGAGCGTCACGCGGTCCATAGCAGAACCATCGAAGCCGAAGAAACCCACAGCACCGTGGAGGCAAGCAGGGTGTTTCTTGGCATGGGTGTCCATTGTGGGGGGGGGGGAGAGAAAACGTGCCCTTTTCGGACACTCAAGGCCACTCTCGGGACCCTGAAGGGCCCCTTTGCGGCAACCCTCGCTGCCTCCCCCCGTTTGTCGCCGTCTCATTGCGCGCCCTACAGATAGGAGTGGTGGGAGCCCGAGTCGGAGATGTGAGAGCAGGAGTCGGCTTCGGGGGCGTCCAATGAGGGGCGCGTCCAACAGGGGGGGGGGGGGGGGGGCGCAAATCATGGCCAGCGGCACGTGTGCGGCCCAGGGGGGGGGGGGGGGGCAGGGACGTATTGAAATAAGAGGAGGCGCCGTGCCATCTGAGGAGATACCATGGCCCCCCTGAACATCACCCCCCCATTTGGCCGCCCCAGACGGACGGGAGTCGGAACCAGAAAGACGCGTCCGTAGCTGAAGAGGCCGTGCTCAACGAAGCCTCAAAAAAACAATGTCTCAGCCAAATCATGGTGAAACAATGAATGCCCCCGGTTGTAAGGGATGCCACTTCTTCTGGGGTTAGGAGCCAGAGCCGGAGCGGCGATTTCAGGACCCGAGAGAAAGCCAGGGTCGAACACATTGCGGCCTGGAGTTTTGCGTAATCATGGCCAACGTGATATCGGGAGCGTCCAATGGTAGCGTCAAAGATCGGGGGTCGTAAATCATGGCCCATGGCATGTGCGCGGCCCAGGGGGAGCCAGGAAAGGCATCGACATAAGAACAGGGGCTCGTCTTCTGGGGAGATACCATGGCCCTGGATCACCCCCCTCGCGGCCGCCCCCGATGACGCTTCAGTCGGAGAGAGGGAGCCGGAGCCGGCCGGATCGCGCACGTCCGATCCTTCTGTTCACTCCACGGAGAAACGGTGACCACCGCCATCGAGAACCCGTGGGGTGAGGACCGGCCCCTGGACGGCGGCACGCCGAAGCGTCGTCCTGCGCTGGGTGGCGCTCGGGCGCGCCACCGCCCAGAGGTCGGCGCCGCATCGAGAGGTTCTCGGTGGTGAGCGGTTTTTTTATTCGGCGTTTCGGCACTGGGCGGAAGGCGGGGGGGGGAGGGGGGGGGTCTGGCTTCGGACCTATGCTTCGTGCGACTGTCTGCAACAGTGCGTGCTACGGGGAAGCTCCACCTGCTTGAACCAGCCCCGAAAAACAGCAAGATCTGCTCCATAGGGGGGAGGGGGTGCGAGGGCCCGCGCCGATCGGCAAACCAGCGAATAAGAGAACGACCACGTGGCGGTGATTCATGCTTCTCCTCCGAGCCCACGATGCTGTCCCGGAGCAGGTGCGAGGGACCGCGCCGATCAACAAAACAACCAACAAGAAAACGGCCACGTGGCAGTGATTCATGTTAAGACTAAGCCGGGAAGATAATAAACTCGGGTGAGGATAAATCGACAATCTCTGAAATGTGGCGGCTCTGGAGGATGTCTCGGGCGCCGCGGCCCTCTCAGAGCGTTCCGGACCGCTCTGGGAGCGTTCCGGAACGCTCTGGAACGGATTTATCCTTGTCCTATCCACGTCCAAGGGGGGTAGGGGGAGGGGGGACGGCTTCTTGGAAGGCGGCTGCTTCTCAGACGGCGCTGGCCCTACATCTACAGACAAGGCCCGCGCCTTCTGACAAGCAGGGGTGCTTCTGAGAAGCCTTCGTCCCTCCCCCTACCCCCCTTCTGCGCGTGGCCGATACACGTAATGATCCTAGGCACACGTGACCTTTGGTGCGCAACTCTGAAGGTCGCGGGGGGGCCAAGTCAGCGCGCACCCGCCAGTGCCGGGGGGCACCCCTGCGGGCCCGCACCAAAGGTCACTCCGGCGAAGGGTCACTCCGGCGAAGAGCTGACACTACGTGGATCGATATATCTTGAAGGATTTCTTTGTCCCTTCTGCAAGGGGATCGCCTGAGGAATCACTCGCTTCGTCAGTATCGGCCCACACGTCAAGGAAGCGGTGCACAGGAAGCCCTCCCTGTGCCTGAACAGAACCAAGAGGAGGGGGAGGCGCAGCGGAAACAATGTTGAAGGATCTCTTCTGCCTGACAGCCGAGATCGTTCACGGCTGGCCTGGTCTGGCCCGTCTGCGGTCTTCAACCTTGAACGTCCGCGCCAACGCCGCCACCGCGTCGACGCGGCGCGAACCTACCGCACTCCAGCAAGACGAAGGCAGGATGGCGATAGACACGGATCGCTACACATCGAGAATCTCTGATCAGAGCTGGCGGCTCCAGAGGATGCATCGGGCGACGCGCGCCACAGCCAGTTCCAGAGCGCTCATGGAACACTCCGAGGGCGTTCCAGTACGCCCTTGACCCTGGAGCGATTTGCCTTCATCATAGTCCTGCCCGATTTCCTCCGATGGACACGTCCCATTGAAGGTGACGTCTTTTTCTCTTAACCTGGACGACTAGAGATCTGGATCCATTCCGCTGGGACTGGCTTTTCATCCCGAGTCGTGTCCGACTTCCCCGTGGCTTAGCAAGGGTCCCCGAGGAGGCCGAAGACCGCCAAAATTCCGTCGTGATCTATTTCGCAACGCGAAAGGGTGGGCGTGAGGGAACCGGCTCCTGCGGGAAACGGATCCTGGACTTCTGGGGCCTTTCCAAAGGCCAGCGATTTTAATCACAAGCCGCTTTTTGACGGCCCTGAGGCCCAGGGAGGATCCTAAGAGCCCGAAGGCGGCGGAAAACCTCACGACGTGTTCCCCTCAGGCACCATTCGCCTCATGGCGAGATCTACGCAACTTTCGGGCCATGACCCGTGCCTCAGCCAGCTGTTTGGGACAATGACGGACTCTCTGGAAAGCTCTCGACGAGACGGAGCTTGTGGAGACCACTTCGAGGCCCGAAAAGCTCCAGGCACCCTCTCGAACACCTTCGACTTGCTCTGTGCTTTGTCCTCGCTTTTCCCTGCTGGGGCTGCTCGATGCAGGCCCGAAGCCGAGCGGTCTGAGGCACATCCTGGAGGCCTCGCGCGACAACTTGAGACCCAATGAAGTCGGATCCACGTCGGAGCTACGTCGGGAACACGGCGGACTTGCGTCAGAAGATCGCCCCCCGACCGTCGTCTCAGAGCTGACGGGGCGGCCGTGTGTGATGGACGATGCAGCTGTTGCGCGCCGCGCGAGGCCTCCAGGATTTCCGAGGGGCCATGGTCGGGGGGACTGGCACAGGGGCGGAGACATCGACCTGGATTCGACGAGGCATCGCCGACAGAATGGCGATACTGTGGGGCCCGACCACAAGAGACCTTCCACAAGAAACCCAACCCTGAGACCCCAGAACGTTCATTCCTTTTTGGTGTGCGCACGTCAAGCTTGCCACCGCAAAACCATCGAACCCCAAGAAACCCAGGGCACCCTTGAGGCGAGTATGCCCACTGCATGCCCCCGATGGCGAATGCGCATGCTCCTGGGCGGTGTGGGGCTACCAGGCCCGTGTCGGCCATCAGTGGGCGATTGGGGGTCGATGCGCTCCCCCCCCTGAGCTTATCCCCCTCACTTGCCATCGCTCGGACATCCACTTCTCGTGCACTTTTGGGGAATTTCGTGCGTGCTTTTTGTGGCCAGATGGTCCAGGATGCTCGTCGCCGACGACGCCCTTCCTCCTGCCCCTCCCCCCTCCCGCCCTCCGCGTCGTTTCGTCGTCGTCGTCGTCGTCGCCGCGGTCGTCCGTCGTCGTCCGTCGCCGCCGCCGCCGCCGCCGCCGCCGCCGTCGTCGTCGTCGTCGTCGTCGGCGTCGTCGCCGCCGCCGTCGTCGTCGTCGCCGCCGCCGTCGTCGTCGTCGTCGTCGTCGTCGTCGTCGCCGTCGTCGTCGCCGCCGACCTGCCCCTCACCCTCCCGCCCTCGGCCACGTTTCATCGTCGCTTCGTCGTCGTCGTCGTCGCCGTCGTCGCCGCCGCCGTCGTTGCCGCCGCCGTCGTCCGTCGTCGTCGCCGTCGTCGTCGCCGTCGTCGTCGTCGTCGTCGCCGCCGTCGTCGCCACCGCCGTCGTCGTCGTCGTCGTCGTCGTCGACGTCGTCGCCGCCGCCGCCGTCGTCGTCGTCGGCGGCGGCGGCGTCGGCGTCGTCGGCGTCGGCGTCGTCGGCGTATGCGTCGGCGCGGGCGAAAAATAATGCACACGGCCAAGCGATGCCAGGCCCCATCGATGCCCCCGATCGCAGCGGGGCGGTCTGCGGCCGCGGGGCTCCTCGGCGCGCATCGGGTCCTCCGTGGCGGCGCGGGCGAGGAGCGCGGCGTCGCGGCGGGCGGCTGGCGCCTCCTCGCGGCGCGGCGACGAGGGGGGCGAGGCCGGGGCCGACGCAGCGGGCGCGCGCGCGCAGCATCCTGCCTGAAAAGAGGCACCGGAGCGCTGAAAAGACACGGGTCTCAGGCGGGGTGACGTAGCGACCTTACGCGGTGACTTGCGCGGGCTACCAGCGCGTCAAGCCACAGTGGAGACGAGGGCGCTTGCGCGCGACCTTACGCGCGCAGCTGACGCGCCGGTGTCGGCGCAGACGACCCCATTTTTGCTGCCTCGCTTATTTGATCTTCCAACGGGTGATTGCATGATCGGCTGGGAGGTCGAAAGCTTCAGGGTTGGGTTGCATTTTTGCCCACAATGATCGGCTCCAATCATGCAAATTCCCATTATTGTTCTTCCCCCCAGGCTTCCTTCCCGTCCCCTCTCCTGTTCGCCTCCCGTTGCATGTCCGCCATCGTTTCTGCTCAGGCTCAGCTGGGGTGAAGTGCCGAGTCCGAGGACAAAGTACTTCCGGGCACGAGACTCTTCCGATGGCAACGTGGCCTCCCAAACCAGGGCACCTTCGCTTCAGAGGAGGCCGAAGACACTAGACGCGATGCACAAGGCACACAGATGCTCTTGATTGTCGAGAGGTCGACCTACTAGTCAAACTCGACTGCACACGCCTGCAAGCTTACTTGCATGGAGCTGGGAGTAGGGGGGCGGCGTGGCGAGGCCCGAAAGGAAATCTGGACCTCACAGGAGTCGGGACTCGCTTGCACGCCCAGTCGGCTCGACCCAAGGGTGCCCGAAGAGACGTCGGACGGGGGACTCGGGGGGGGGGGGAAATTCTACGCAAGTAGGTTTGCCTGAGTCTGGTGTGAAACGCCCTGTAAGCAGGGGGTGGAGGAGGAGGAGGGATGAGGAGGGATGAGGAGGAAGGTGGGAGCAGGAGGAGGAAGGAAAAAGAGGGGGCGGACGAGCTGATGCTGCGGGCGCGCGCGGGAGGGAGGAGGTGGGGCCGAGGAGGGACGACTGAGAAGGGAAGGAAAGAAGGAAGAGTAAGAGGAAAAAGAGAGGGGGAGGACCGGGAAGAGATGAAAATGTCCAGCATCCGCTGGAAATCCGCCGACCTCCACCTGCCGGGGGGGACAAGGCGTGTGAGACAGTTGGCTGTCCCCTTCCCCGTTTCCCCCTCCCGTGGTGTCCAAACTGCTATTCTGGGGGGGAGGGGAGGGGGACGAGCTCGTCAACGCACCCCCAGGGCCTCTGGAGCCTCCCAAAAAGCCCCAGGGCAGCCCAACAGGGCCCAGGCAGAGCGCCAAGACAGTCGAAGAGAGCGTCATGATGGCCCACGAGGCCACCAGGACAGCCCGCACCTGAAGAGGATCGCCGAGAGAGCCCCAAGAAGCCAAAATCATCCCAATCCCTCGGGAAGGCGTACATGTTCAGCACGTTCGCATGTTACGTTTTGACAGCGAACACGACGACCCAAGTGGCCCACAAGATCGTCCCAAGACTGCCCATGATGCATCCAAGGAGGCCCCAAGCCAAGGGGCCCAAGAGGGCCTAAAGACAGCCCCAAGACGGCCCAAGGCAGCCCCTGGAGTGCCCCAAGTGGGCGCCAAGTACGCCCAAGAGGCGGAATACGAGCTGACATTTCGAGACTTTCCCACCGAGATTGCCCCCCGAGCCCCCAAGAGGCCCCCGAGGGCCCCTCAAGAGACCCCAAGAGGCCTCTGAGGCGCCCCCAAGACTGCCCCCAGGGGCCACCACGAGGCCCCAAGAAGCATCCCACATGCCCCCAAGATATTCCAAGAAGTCCCAGAGAGGCATCCCAAGCGACCCTCATATTCATCCAGAAGGCTCATGACCCAATATGTAACTTCCACGATCGTCTCAAACACTCACTCCTTGTGGGGGTCGGCGGAATGGCGGAATGGCGTCAAACCACTTGAATCTGTCCCCTGGACCCGTTGCATCTTGGCCAATGTTCCGAGCCCTGCCCAGCCGTGGCAAAAAGAAGGCTGCAAACTCCTGTCAAGTCGTTGTCTTCGCTTCGCCGTCGTGGGGGGACATTCGGCTACCACAAGAGTGGTCCTGGGCCAAAATGACCATTGGTGTGCGGTTTCAGGGGGGCGCGGGGGGCGGGGGGAAAACATTCAAGCGCGCTAGCCGCTAGCCGCTAGTATCGCATCACATCTTCCGATCGGGGAACCCCGATGGGCCCACATCAAAGGTCACTCTGGCAAAAGGTCACTCCAACCTCTCACGTGCAGTCGAAAAATAAAAACCCAGACCTCCGATGCCTTGATTATTTCAATGCGGAATGCCCAGACCGCGGACCTCTCGACAACCTCCCAGGAAACTGGCTCTTCGCCACCGATCGTAGTTTGGCGGCCCTGCGGAGTCCGATAAACGCCCCCCTGGACGCGGAGAACGACGACAGATCTTCGTCTCGACCTTTCAGGACGCTGGATTGGCACGCCAGCAATGGGTATGGACAACAAATGACACGATGCTCAAGAACACGTGCTGTGCAGATCCGACGGCGGCCGCTGCCGGGCAAGCGACAGTCTGCCTCAAACTGGTGCTGGTCTTCGCCTCCAGCTTTTCCATGTCCATTTCGATCGTGGAGACTGGAAATCCAGCGAGGGAGGATATGCGGCAACCGAAGGAACGAGCGCCGCTACAGCAGAAGCTGCCCCAAATACGAGGACGGGCGTGCTGCGCCCACCCCCGCCCGCGTGCCGCCAAACCGTCGCACCAACGTTTCCGCGGCCGGAACTGCCGCGTTAGAACTGGCGGCGCGCCGACGGGAGGGGAGTGAGAGAGGGAGCAGGCTGTCTCGGAAGGCGGCGGGGCTTCTCAGAGGCACCCGGAACTTTTCGGAAGCCTTCTGCGGCCTCGGGGAAGACTTCTGCGGCGGCGCAGTGTCGCCCCGACGTTGCGATGTCTTCGCAACGTCGACCCCCAGACGTCCCGACCCCTTCCCTGGGGACGGCTGCTCATCCCGAGTGGTATCCTGACGCTGCCGAAGCCCACCGAGGGGGGCCCCGAAGGTCGAAAATGATGCAAAAAACGCTCGTCGTGCTTTTGCTCGCGACGCGAGGGGGTCTGGGATGCTCCTTCCTCGGGGGTCCCAGAAACTGCGCGATCACGGGCCGCGCGGTGACCATCGAAAACCAAGAGACGTGACCGCACAGCCCGTCACCGCACGGTCTTTGACTTCGGAGGCCCCAGTCGCCCGAAACATCCTCGGAGAACGACCCGAGTCCCAAAACCTTGCGGCCACCCCGAATCCTCACCGACTCGCCCCACGGTGTGGCCACCGCACCGTTCGATGATCCTCAGCACGTGTGTCAAAGCTAACGTGTGTTTGTCCACCGAAGCTCTTCGATAAGTTGCACGTTATGTAAACGCACATCTGCGCGCGTCACAGAGCGTCTCAGCACGCTGGTGGATCGCAGGTGCCGCGCGCGAACTTGGTGCGGAATATGCGGCTGACTCAGACTAGATGGGCTGGAGAAATACGTGTCCCTCATGCGTCGAAGGAACCACAAGCCGCGCAAATAACTGACGGAACTGACGGAACCGACGGAACCGTTACGTTACCAACGGGGGGATTCCATTACGAACGGAAACGTTACTTCGGTGACGGAAAATTGCGTCGGTTTCTCTGGACGGCCGAAAGCACGATACTATTTCTACGTCAACAACCACCCTTACTGACAGAAAGGGTTACATCAGTAACGGAAAGTTGCGTCGATAGTGTGCACCAGCTGTCGGCGGAGAGGGGCGAGGGGGCAGGAGCGGGGAAGAGGAGGCAGGGGATTAAGGAGGTGGCGGGAATATGAGAATAAGGACGGGAGGAGGCGCTGAGGGTCAATTTTGAGTAAGGGCAAGGGGCGAGCCGCATCGAAATGACGACTCCTGCGGGGTTCCCGCGGACGATGTAGACTGGCTCCGAAATGAAATAGGAGAGAACTTTCTTGATCAGGCGCTTGGCGTCGCGGCCACTGACGAGCCCCCCCCCCAGGGCGCAGGATGTGAACACGGAGGCCACGGAGGTGGCCTGTGCGGCCCTCATCTCCACCGCAAGAAGGGAAGGGGGACTCATCGCGGATCACCTCGCCCCAGACAGCCCCTGTGGAGCCGCGACGCGCCTCGCCATCTCGCTCCGCGCCAGGCTTCACGGAAGGGGCGCCCCCGTCCCCAGCGCAGCCAACCAGCAAGCCGCGCGGGGCGAGCGCTTCGACAGCCGCAACATTGAGGAACGGCGATCGGGCAGGAGCGCTCAACCCTCTCTGGAGAGGTGGAGCAGCGCCCGCCGCCTGCTGCAGGAGATCGCGGCGATCCGTGCGCAGGTAGCGAACGACGGCGTACCAGCCAACATGACCTGGAGCAGGATACTGGTACCCTTTATCTGGGAATCAGTCACAGAAGAGGGAAGGGACACCCTAAGGAGAGTCTTCGAGGCTGCTGGAATATCTACCCACACAGTCACGCACGCAGCCAGTCGATGGCGCTTAGTGGGCATCTCCAACCTACAGGAAGCTCACCAGCGCCTCGCGGGAGAGGCAGCAACCATCTCACAACTCACGGGAAGAGAAGTCGAGGCCCCCCTCCCAGGAGGATACACCCATCCTGAACTCCAGGAGCGCACCATGAGCTGGCTCGACCCCCTCGGATACGTTCAGGAAGGAATATTAACCGGGGATCGGAACGCCGTAGAGGGAGGAGTGCAGGCAAGAATCGCGAGGACGAGCGCACGAAATAGCAATGGAAACGACGGAAGAGCCGGAGGTCGCCACGCCCCATCCGTCTCGGAGGGAGGCGCACAGGGCACCACAACCCCCTGGCACACAGACATCAGGCACATACTCGGCGAAGACCCCAACACCGGAAGCAGGCCCCCGGTGCAGGCAGACCCTAGGAGCGATACCCTAGACACCCTCGTCAGACCCCTGGATGCCACGCAAAGAGATGACGACATCGCGGGAAGAGCCAGGCAGCAAAACATCGACCGCAGCTCCTTCAGCGGCGCGGACGCGCAACTCGTAGCGGAAAGCCTCCTGAGGGAGCCCAGAGCGCACTTCGAACCGGGGAGCTGGATATCCAGAGCCATCTGGCTATGCCTTGCACCGCGCTATATCCCCCTCCTGCGGCCGGTGCTACAGGTGCGAGGCATGGACACCAGACCGTGCGAAGTCCTCACCAGATGGCTACAATTGGCAGGGATACACACACCGACCGACATCAGGATCACGCTGTGCGAAGGGGGGGAGCGGGCCCCCAGCGCCTACGCGCCATTTGGAATCAACCAAATACGTGTCCTCCTCCGGAGCACCGGCCTCAGGGCTTGCCATGCCGAGGAAGAAGCGATCTCGACAACCCGCCTCCTCATAGAAAGCCTGGGCACCTCAATCTCCGACGGGGCGGATCCGCCAGGGGACGCAGTAAGGGTGCTCAGAGCAGGCGAGCCGGAGCCCATGCCCGGATGGGACTCGGGCGAGGGGCCGCAAACGTGCACCATCTGTGCGGGGGATTTCGACGGGCCGGTAGAAGTCCTCATCCTCTGCGGACACAGGTTCCACAAGCACTGCTTGAATCGCTGGAGGCAAAGCCAGCCAGCCGCCCCCCCCCCCCCTCATGAAATCCCTGAGTCTCTCCATCTCAGGGGCGGGTTCCTGGCGCCGATCACGCCTCCCATCGCGTGCCGTGAACTCGCCACCGCGGCGCACGCCCTATCCAGGGACCTGGACTGTCTCAGGGCTGACCTGGTCTCCACAGGGAGACCGAACACATGCATCACAGTGCGTGACATGTCGAGGATCCACGACCTAGTCACAGCGTGGAGGCCCCCCCCCATCGCAGCCAGCAGACATGGATGTGGACCGGCCCCGTAAACACTTGCTTCTGCGCACTGATGACTGTCAAGAGCTGCGAGCTATCGGCGGCGCTGAGCGAGGATAACACACATTGGGCTAACACACGTTCGGAAGATCATCGAACCGTTGGGGGGTCCAAAATCGGAGACACTGACCCGGGTCAATCCAGACCCGGGTCAATCCAGACCCGGGTCAATCCAGACCCGGGTCAGTGCGCCCCTGGCTCTGCAGGATCCTGCAAGATCCCGCGTTCTGGCTGACCCCTGTTCGCAGTGACCCAGCGCCTCTCTCGGCTACACGCAAGAGTGACCCTGGGTAAGAGTGACCCTGGGTAAGAGTGACCTTTGGTGCGCGGCTTTTTGGGGACCGCGGGGGGGGCAAACCTGGGCGCGCAAGCCGCTGCTCCTGTTTCGTTTTCAGCCATCTGAGGGCCCATCTGTGCCCGCACCAAAGGTCACTCCGGCGAAAGGTCACTCTTACATCTAGTCGACGCTGGGATGGCTCCCTTCGCCCGCCGGTCCGCGGGAGGACCGCTGCGTAGCCGCACGGGGAGGGCGTGCGCGGCTTCGGCAGGGGCCTCCAATGGGCTCCGTGGGGTCCGAGTGGGTGGGGTCGGAGGATCGTACCGCATCGGCCACGTCGGCGATGCATCGGCGGCGTCGGCGTGGAGAACATCGGGCTCCCAATCCAGCCGCATCGCCGATGCCCATCTGGGAGGCCTGGATCTGCGGCTTCGGGGAAGGCTCAGAAAGCATCCCACACGGCTGGATGCCTCCCGAGCCTTCTGAGAGAAACCCCCGCCCCGTCTGCCTTCCCCCCACCCGTCTGACTTGCCAGACATCCGATGCCTTGATTTCTTCAATGCGCGGTCCCTGGAAGTCCCCACCCTTCGCCCGGGAACAGGTTTCTCATCCCGAGTCGTTATTTCACGATCCCCGGGCCGGCGGTGGCCCCCAGAGACCGAGAACTTGGAAAACTCGCCGTCCAGACTCTTTTCAATTCGCTGAAGGTCATGAGTTAGGTCTCTGGCGGCCGCTCGGAACGATCAGGTCACCTCTGACGACACCTGTGGGACGCTCTCGCGACGCGCAGCCGCTGGAAAGCATCCCGAGGCTGGAAAACCTCCAGGAATCAACGGACGCGTGCGGAGAATCAGGTAGAACCTGGAGAACATGTGATCCTGGAGAACCTGGAACCTCAGAACATGTGATCAATACATGTGATCCTGGAGAACCTCAGGAACCAGCGAGAGCGTGCGGTAAGACAACTCCTCCGTCTTGGTGTCTCAATGTGTTGGATCGGCGGCGAGACCAGGGGGGCAACTGAGAGGGGGCGGGCCTTCTCAAAGGGCGGCCGGGCTTCCCTCGCCCCTTCTGAGAAGTTCTCGACGTCTTCTTCGAGGACAGCGACGGCTTCACAGAAGGCTGGAGGCTTCTCAGAAGCCCCGCTGCCTTCTGAGAAGGCCTGACCCCTCTCACCCCCCCCTGGGCTCGCCGCCGATTGGAGCTCGGAGTTGAGGGGCAACGGTAGGGGGGGACCATCTCAGAGGGGGAAACATCGAGCTGGAATCGGCGACACGTCGCCGATAGGTCGGCGTTCGGCCTCCGATAGCGAGTCCAGGTCCTGGGCAGGGTGAGCTAATCGGGCCCCTATCGGCGATGAGTCGGCGATTTGGGGTCGATGCGCCCCCCCCCGAGCCTAACCCCCCTATCGTTGCCCCTGACTTCCTCTAGAAGAAGAAGAAGCAGGAGAATAATAATAAGAAGACGACGAAGAAGAAGAAGAACGGCGTCGCGGCCGTTCGGCACGATCTGAGCCCCCCAAACGCTTTCGACGAGGCGCAGCCGCTGGAACGCATCCCCAGGCTTGAGAGCCGCCGAGAAGCAACGGTAGCGTCCGAAGACCTCGAACCTCGAACCCCAAACTCCCGAGCTCCCCCCCAGGGCTCGCCGCCGATTGGAGCTCGTGCGGCGTCGCGGCGTCAGGGCGGGGCGGCCCGGTCCTCAACGCGGCACGCGAGCCGCCGCGCGCGAGCCGCTTCGCCGATGCTGCGCCGATGCATCGGCGATGCGCTGCCATCACCCCCGACCCTGGCTGCTCGGGACCCCGTCCGGGAGGCCCGGAGCGGCGCCGCGGCGCGAGGGCGGGGCGGGCCCAGGGGGTCCTCGCCGCCGCGCGCGGCCGCCAGGGCGGCCGCGCGGTACGGCAGCTGTGCGCAGCAGCCGAGCCAGGCCCACAGCAGCGGCCGCGGGGCCCTCGGGGGGGGGCACAAAAGGCACAGTGTGCTTAATGGCGGCGAGTTCTGGGGGGGGAAGGTAGGAGGGGGCGGGCCTTTACAGAGGGCTCGGAGGGCCTCGGGCCTTTTTAGAAGTAGTCTGAACCACCCCGAAGACACAGAAAACTTCTCAGAAGGCGCGAGGGCTTCTGAGAAACCCCGCCGCCTGCCCCCTCTCACTTACACCCTTGGCGCGCCGCCGATTTCAACTACCTGCCAGAACCCCCCAACCCAACCCGAAGTCCCAAAACTTCGGGTTTGGGAGCGTGCGGGTTCCATCTGTGTTTAAGTGCAAACGGAGAAGGGTAGCGGTATCGTCCATCTCCTCCTCTTATACACCTTGGCCTCGTACGCCCCCTACATTGAGGCCTCCTGGATGGGGTCCAAATGCAAGGGTCGGAAGATCTGACTGCATCGCCGATGCATCTCCAATACGTAGCCGATGCATCGGCGATGCACCGGCATCGTCGACGATGCACCAACAACATCGGGGTGGAACAAATCGTGCTCCACATCGCGAATGCATCGGCGATGAGGCGCGATCCTCCGACCCCATCTACTCCGACCCCAACTGGGATGCCTCGAATATCGGTCCCTCTCCTCCTCTGTTATACCGTGGCCAGTCAGGCCTCGCATAATCCTGCTAGATCCTGCAGGATAATGCACCGAAGCCCAGCTCAGTGCGACCCTGGCTCTGCAGGATCCTTAGAGGCCTCCCAGATGGGATCGGAGTAGATGGGGTCGGAGAATTGCGCCGCAACGCCGATACATCGGCGATGCATCGGCGATGCATCGGCGATGCACCGGCGATGCATCGTCGACGTCGGCGATGCATCGGCGACGTCGACATGAAGCAAATCGGGCTGCACATCGAGCCGCATCGGCGTTGCATTGGCGATGCGGCGCGATCCTCCGACCCCATCTGCCCCGACCCCATCTAGGAGGTCTATAATCCCGCAAGATCCGGCGCTCTGGCGGACCCTCGCCTCCCGAGCCCCGACCCTCGGGAGCGGCCAAGAGGGGGGTGTCCAAGAGGGGGGGGTGCAAATCATGACCGGCGGCATGTGCGCGGCCCAGCGGGGGGGCCCAGAACGTAATGAAATAAGAAGGGGCGCCATGAATCCTGGGGAAATATCATGGCCCACGCCATGATATCCACCCCCCCCCTAGTCATCACCCCCCTCTCTGCCGCCCCCGAGACTCGAGGCAGCGCTGCCTGCGCCGGGGACGCGTGGCCGCGCCCGGCGGCATGGGCTCCGCGCGTCGCGGGCCGCACCCGCGGCCGCCCCCCGCGGGGGCCCCTACATGCCGGTACGTCTGGTATGGAGCCCTTCGGGGGGGGGGGGCGGAGGAGGCGGATGGGGCGGGAGCAGGGGAGGGGGGCAATGAGCAATGAGCAATGCGCGGGGAGTCCAAATGAGTTGCTCAAACCTCACACCAGAAATCTGGCCAAGGACTCTGCGCGACCCGTCTTCTGGGGGAGAGCGGGTCAACCTGCAAAAGGACGGGTCCCTAGATTCGAATTCCCTCTTCATGGGTCCCTACAGGAACTTGCTTTCATAGCGGGACGTGCCGAGATCAAGTAGGGATGGAGGGAGGTGGTAAGTTAGGGATGGTGGTGCCCGCCAGCAGCCCATCTTCGCCGGTCCAGAATCCCCGCAGCGGTTCGTTCGGCCCGGCAGGGCGTCCGGGAGAGCTTCCCGAAAGCTTCCACGCGAGCCGGTACACGTGCAGGCACGCATGGAAGCGTTTCTGGCAGTGCTTCTGCAGCGCTGCACGGGGACTGTCCAGAGGGAGGAGGAGGGCGAGGAGGAGGAGGAGGCGGCGCAGATGTGCAGAGGGGTTGGAGGTGGAAGGACATTTTTTGAGGGGACTTAAGGAGGCTAAGGCGGATATGGGTAGGAGCATTGGTGAATAATCATTTCACCACCACGCGCTGCTTCTGTTACGATAAAACGATCAAGCCCCATTCGAGATGAACCGTATGCCAATTCTCCGTGGAAAGATGGGCCAGCACCGCAACATCAATAAGATAGGTCCCGCTCTCGAGCGCAATGCGTGCAGAATCTAGCTTGTGCCACTCACGTGACAATGCCGACGACGAAACGACATCGACATTGGTGAGTCGTATTTAACGTTGGCTGTATTCTGCATCGGCATGTAAAACGGATACTCGCACTTTGGGCCGCTTTTGGATAAAGAGAGAAAGAGAGAGAGCGAGAGAGAGAGAGAGAGACAGAGGGATGGAGAGAGCGTGTGTAGGCGGGAAGGAAAGAGGCAGAGGAAGTGCGGACACAGAGGACGACAGACACCCTCTCCCATTCGGCCCCCTGATGCCCAAACCAGGCGCGTGACAAGCTACGCAGTGGACAGTCAGTGTCACGACACCAGCGGCTCTCACGACCCCGTGGGCCAGTGCCCGAGTTGAGGTCGTGGGCCGCTGCGAAGCTAGAACCAGGCACGGGGGCAGCGAAACTAGAACCAGACTCGGGGGCCCCTCAGCAGTGCCCTGAGGCATGCAAAAGCGAGCGCAGTTGAACCTGTAGCCTGGACCCCACCTCTGGTGGAGGAATCCCAGATGGGGTCCGAGTAATGGGGTCGGACGATAACGCCGCTGTGACGTCGGTGATGCATCGGCGCCGTTGGAGTGGAGAGAATCGGGTTCCACATCGAGCCGCATCGCTGATGCATCGGTGATGCGGCGCGACCCTCCGACCCCATCTACTCGGACCCCTTCTGGGTGGCCTGGATCTGGCCTCCGACCTTCTCCAGGGAGGGGGCCCGGCCCGGGGCGTACGTGAGGCGAGGAGGAAGAAAAGAGAGGACGAATCGTCGGCCCGTGGGTCCCGCCACTGGCCCGCCGCAGTCCTCCTCCCTCTCCCGTGTGAGCTTCGTTTGATCGATCCCTATCCCTGCTGGTGTGGCCTTTCGTCTGAGTTTTCGTTTGATCGAGCCCCACTGACCGACCTACCCCCACAGTGGGGGTCTATGCTGCTCCCTGCGGGCTTCGCGGGGCCTATTCCCGTCAGGGCGGGTGACGTGGTGGGACCGAGATGCCATGACCCCATGGACCATGCATGAAAATGGGGATCTGCTAGACGATGCTGACAATCGTCATCCAAAAGCGGACCCCCGGCACAACTCAGCGCCGCCCCGTGCTACCCGCTCCCGGAGCGGATAGCACGGGCACATCTACTGGTCAGACCATGTCCTGGAGGGATTTAGCCGGACTCAGGGGGATTGAGTCAGATCAGGCCAGTTGTCGACCAAGGATAATCATATGAAGGGCGACTTCAAGTTGAGCCCTGGCCCCGCTGACCGACTTCCACAGTTCCGGTAGGCCTGCAGAGCAGGAGGCAGGCTCGTGCAGCGACGACCCGGGCTTTGGTGTCTGACTCAGCTTGTCGGGAGCGGCCAAGAGGGGGGTGTCCAAGAGGGGGGGGGTGCAAATCATGACCGGCGGCATGTGCGCGGCCCAGCGGGGGGGCCCGGAACGTAATGAAATAAGAAGAGGCGCCATGAAAACTGAGGAAAAATCATGGCCCGCGCCATGAAATCCACCCCCCCTAGTCATCACCCCCCTCTCTGCCGCCCCCGAGCTTGGATCGCTCAACATCGAACGGTCGGCGGGTTTCCGATCGCCAGAGCGTTCCAGATCGGCCGCTTCTGGGCCCCTGGCGGGGCCGCCGACGCGTCGACACGATATGAACCTGAGGTACGGCCGGACCCAGGACAGAATACCACCCTTCAAGCACATGAGACCCTCCGCCGGCCCAGACTGAGGAACCTTCGAGGGGGCCCTCCCCAGGGTACACACGAGAACCCAGCACACACGAAGCACACTGGGTAGCCTCCCCGCACCGACCTCGACCTTCTGCCCCGGTCCGACTGCACCCTTCCAGAACCGACCTCGATCTTGCACCTCGGTCCGGCTGTACCTGACTACCTACCACACCACCCCAACCCAACCCGAAGACCCGAAGTTGACCCGAATTTCGGGTTGGGGGGGGTACGGATACCATGTGTTTTTTCAACGTGCCCCGACCCCCCCCCCACTGGAAATGGAAGGCAAATTGAGGGCTTCGGGTTGGGTTGGGGTGGTTGGGTGGGTGGTGAGTACCCACATTCGAGAGGCCTGGAGGGCAGGAGGCGGCGGGGGGAGCGGGGGGAGCGAAGGGCGAGAGGCAGGCCCGTGCGCGCGAGCGGCGCGCTGCATTTTTTCCCTCGCGACCGCGCGCCCTGCCGTGTCTTGCCGGGGGCAGCCTGGACCGCAGGGGTGGTAGCGTCTCATGCTTTCTGGGCAGCGGAATTTCGTTGTGCCTGTGCCTGTGCCTTTCGGTAGAGCACTCCATGACGCCCGCCTGACAGAGCAGGAAAAGGCCCGGCAGGAGGGGAAGGTACAGGTCAACGCGCTTTGGTACAGCAGTGTCGAGCCAATCGCCAGCACTTGTGGCAACCCCGGGGGGCATGAAGCGGGGCCTGTTACGATGGTGCAGGGCGAAGAAGAAGGAAGAGGGGGACCTCCGGGGACAAGGAGTTCTCGAACGGTTCACGATGAGGGTCTCTGGAGGCTTCCTGACGCCCATCGGAGCCCAACGACGGCAAATCACGCCAACTATAGTCGGGCTTGATTGGAGAGGACACGCGAGAGGACACAAGACCCTTTTGAGGGCCACATCGCCACAGGAATGTAGCAAGCATGGGTCGTGAGACGCAGGACACAAAGGTACCCTTGATCTGGCAGGGTCGACCTACTAATCCGGGCCGCCTGTAAGAACGTCTTCGATGCCCGCGGACGAAAAAAAAGAAGGAGACCCACAATCCGCTGAAAACTGCTCCCCAAGACTCCTCAGGCCTGGCCCGCGTTTTCGAGCCATGGCGACGAGAACAAACGAAAAACTGAAACATCGGAAAAAAAGGACGTCGACATCGTCGTCAGGAAGGAGGGCCGTCGCGTGGCTGAAGAACGTCTGACTGGGTCACTGCTCGTTGCAAGGAGCATCAGCAGGAGGGCCAACGGGGCGGTAGGCAGCCCCTGGAGCAACGGGAAGGGCCTCGAGGAGGCCCCAGGAGGGCCCCAAAGCCGAGGCGAAACTGGGACAACATTTTCATAGATCCACCACCGATGTGTGAAGACTTTGTGTCGGCACTTGAGGCCCACACGAAAGGGTCCCAAGTTGGATGAGACGGTCATGGAGGAGGAGGAGGAGGAGGAGGAGGAGGAACAAGAACGCCAGAATAATTTGAAAACCGCTGACAAGGACCTTCGGGCCTGGTACGCTTTTCGAGCCATGACAGCGAGAACATCCCCCAATGCATGAAATTTCAAAACGAAGACGTCAACGCCGTCGCCAGTAAAGAAGGAGGAGAAGATCATGGAGGAAGAAGAAGAGGACATGGATGAAGAGCCTGCCGTGTTTACTCTGAGCCCTATCTGTCTCGTTTACTTTGCCGCCTCTCTTTGCGCCTCCCTCCCATGCGCGGATGCACGCCTTTGTTATCTACATCGCCCAACTCGGCCTCGTGCTTTTCTTCCGTTAGAAGGCTTCGATTGCAGATCGTGGGCCGTGCAGCTTAGGTACGTGGAGGAAGAGGAGGAGGAGGCGGAGGAGGAGGCGGAGGAGGAGGCGGAGGAGGAGGAGGAGGAGGAGGAGGAAGAGGCCGAACCTCACCAGCCCCCCGCGGCCGCGGCCGCCCCGGCCCTGCGTCGCCTCCCCCGCCCGTCAGCAGCTCCCCGCGCACCAGGACCTCTGCACGGCGACAATTCGTCGATCGTCGGCGGCGATCGCCGTCGCCCACCCGGGACGAAACTGCTGTCGTGCGACTGGAACAGGGTCCTTTCCAGGAATTCTGGGAGCATCTAGCGGCCTGTGTTCCCGGGACCCGTGCGGAACAGCATGAGATCTGAGACATCCTGGACGCATTGGGAAATCCTGAAACGTACCGTTATTGCGACTCCTTGCTCCCCTGACTCTCGCCGGCGTCGTCACCGTCGTCGTCTTCGGCTGGGCACTCCAAAGCCGGGGACTTCCAGAGACCCTGAAATGGGGTAGGAGGCAGTTTTCCTTTAGACTCCCGAGGGCGTAGCTGCTTGCATGGAGGGGGGAGGGGGTGGGTGGCGAGGCCCAAAAGGAAATCCATACTTCACGCAACGCCTGTTGGCTGAGCGCTGTAGACCTGTCTGGCTCTAAAATATCAGCCAGCAAACACCCTAACGGTATCAAAGATGCAGCGAGGACAGGGGTGAGAGCACGGCCATGTGCACCTGCGTACAACATTTGCAAACAAATCGTGGCCGTCTGGACAAACAATGTGGCCCGCATTCAGGCAAGAACGCGATTCCTGAACACATTGAATATGTCTCAAACGAAACGGCTCCTGATACAGGAGAAGCCTTCCCCGTCCCCCGTGTGGAACTCTTCTGCGACTCTTTCTTACCGCTGTAAGAGCCCTCCAGCGAAACGCTATTAGGGAAACAACTCGGGCGATGTTGGAACGCATCGTGATCATGACCTCTTGCTCCTCTGAATTCGCCGGCCCAACGGGCCAGAGGCGTGCTAAGATCTCCGGTAACTGCTAAATAATACGTCTAGTTCGCGCGCGCGGGGCGGCCCCTGGGGGTCCCCCGGCGAAAAGTACCCCGGGCGATCCCCGGCAGGGTCGGATCAGAGATGGTTTTGAGGGCCTTTTTTCGACACCCCTCACGAGGATCGTGGCCTCCGAGGGGGGTGCACTCGACTACCCCGCCCCAAGAGGCCCCCAAGAGCCACCCAAGAGGCCCAGGGGGGGCCCAAGACGCCGCCAAGGAGCCCCAAGAGACCCCCAAGAGGCCCCCAAGAGGCCCCTAGGAGGCCCCAAAGAGGCCCCCAAGAGGCTTCAAAGAGGCCCCATAGAGCGCTCGAGGGCCGGCGGAATGAGCGAAGCGATTAAATAACGTCGGTGTCGTCGCCGCCGTCGTTTTCGGCTCTTCTGGGGCCTCCAGAAGCCCGGGGCTCTCCAGAGGACTCTGGAGACCCCTGTTAGGGGTTGGTTGATCGGGCAATCAAGCGGGGGGGGGGCTGAAACGAGGTGCACCTTCGGGGCCCCAGGGGTCCCTTTCCTGCACCCCCCAGAGTATCGCACCCCATTGCGAAACGACCAGCCCGCCCGCCTTCGGCACGTGCACGACGGGCGCGGCGGAGTGGGGGCAGGCGTGGGGCATCAGGAGCAGCCGCCCGCGTCGCGGCGTCACCTTCAGAGGGCGCCAGCATTGAGCGGGCGAAGAACGGTATGGAACACACTATTTCCACCGTCGGGGACGCCTGCTCCCGGGGCGGCTGCAAGGTTTACACCCCTACGGTGCCACGTAGAGGTATAAACTTTTCAGCCGCCCTGGGGGCAGATGTCCCCGACGGCGGGAAAATTTATGTTATACGGTTTTTCGCCCACTAAAACACGCACCAATCGCAGCCAAGCCCACCCCCATGGGCCCAACCATATTTTGAGCAGGGACCGGCCGTCCCGGCATTTCCACAGGCATACCACAAAATCTCCGTGGAGCAAAATATGTTCTACAAGCACAAACAATGTTCTCATACCGTAGATTGCACCACGGAAACAACCAATCGATCGCTGGCTTGATAATTTGGCGGGCACCCTGCCTGGCCGCAGTTTTGCCGGAGGGCACGAACAAAAACAAAGCACTGATTCCCCGTCCGTTTGAAAGGGTTGTGGCGATCTCGCCTTCTCGGGCACCCGTCGGTTGAAACGGCACAAGACGCCTCTAAGATAGACGACCTAAGAAGGCCCGTAGACAGCCTTAGAAGGCCTCAAGATGCCGCCGCGACGACACGTAGGGACCCTTCACACGGCTGGCCGCACGATGGCCCAGGAGAGCCCCAACACTGCCTAAGAGGACCCCAAAAGAACCCTAAGAGTGTCCCAGAGGTGCGCAGCACAAGCCTGGGACGGCCCAAGTGAGATCCCAGAAATGAGGGCGACAGGTGCCACAGGTGACTGCGCTCGTCGATTCATCTATCATCATCATCATCATCATCATCATCAGCAGCAGCAGCATCATCATCACCATCATCATCATCTCCTCATCATCCTCATCATGCTCAATATCTTCATCCTCATCATCACCATCACCATCCCCTATCATCATCAACATCATCATCATTCACATACTCCTCATCATCATGGACATGACCGCTCTCATCGTCCTGCTCAGTATCGTCATCGTCGTTATGTGGTCTTCGTTGTCGTCGCGCTGACCATTCGAACAACTGCCACCGACGTGGCTGTGATGGCGCGGCGGCGGTAATTGCCGGAAGGTATCTGGATATTTGTCAAGCGGGCTCTTGCAAGGACAAAAGAAGTTCGTAAGGACAAAGGACTTGATGCTTACACGCTGCAGCGCGTGCGTCCCTACGTATCAGAAGCTCCGCGCCAATGCAAAAACGAAACCAATTCATCCGACACAACATACCGACTCGGGCGTCAATTTGTTGTGGGGCGATAGCTGGGGGGGGGAGAAACGTGCACCTTTTGAGCCCCTTTGGGCCGATTCACAACACCAGAAGTGCACATTTCTTCAACCCCCCCCCGTCATCGCACCCGTATTACTAGATGCCCGACCGACGACTATCATGAAAAGGCCGGGGGACGTGAAGCTTCGCTAATGAAACGCAACATGTCTTCTATCATGTGCCCCACCCCCTTGATCATGTGTATTGTCTGCTATATAGTCAAGATTTCTTGCATCGCAAGTGGTGGTCTGGTGAGCTCTTCCTTTCTCCTTCCAGCTCTCTTTATTCCGTTTGGGCAAGGTGTGTTTCTGCACCTCGCTGATTAACACAGTCCCTCCCATATGACGGGGGGAAAAGCCGAAACAATGAAATCCCTCCCCGTCATCAACTAACAACATGCACTGGTTATCGTTATCCTCCTTCCCTTGTTCGTCGTGCTTATGCTCCTTCATGTGCTCCTGGTCCTCGATGTCATCGTTCTCATCCTTGTCCTCGCTGCCATCATCCTTCGGGCCTTGTCTTTTTCTCAGGCATTTGGAGATAAAGAGAGAGAGAGAGAGAGAGGAGAGAGAGAACGAGAATAGGAGAATATCTCTCTCTCGTTCTCTCTTTATCTCCCTCTCTCTCTCGATCTCTCTCCATCTCGTATTCTCAGTGCAGTATGTATCTACATATACACATATGAATGGATATGCATGTCTGTATATACACTGTGCTTCTATTCTCCACTCTACCAACTCCCCCTGCTTTCTATACTCTACCCTATACTTTCCACTTCCGCTGCTCCATTGTGCGACCTTGTCTTTGATTTTCGTATTCTACTCGCTCGTCTCTACGCTATCATGTGGACAACGGTCGCAAGGACACGGGCACTTGGCCGAGCCGTCGACTCCTAGAACCCCATATGCATGGATGTCCATACATATGCACATATTTAGATATGTATGTAAATATATACACCAGATGGCTGGGCGGCTGGCTGGGATACAATGCATCAAGAGAATTCCCTGATTGGCGCCGACATCAGCCAGAACCAAAGAAGTATCAAGCCACCACCTACCTCAGCTGTCTCTCATTCTTCGCATGGGTAAAATCACACACACACAAACACACGCGCACGTCAAGTTATCATATCCGCCGGCCCCCTTGTGGGGCCACCAGGCTGCGAGGCGCGGGATTCGCAGTTTCCTGTACCAATTGTAGCTTGTAGTTTCCAGTGTTACAAATCTGCTTATTGCTGGTTACTGTAACTAGTTGATTGACCGCGCGAGGGGGGGGGCCCAAACCGGCTTTTTAGCACCCCCTGGGCGCGTTGTCTGAATTGCTCGGGGGGCTCGAAATCGACACCCCTCACGCAGATCCGCGGGGTCAGGGTCCCAAAAAACACATGGGATTTGCCACATTTCTGAAATTCGGTGCCACCCCTCACGCAGATCCGCGGGGTCAGGGTCCAAAAACACATGGGATTTGCCACATTTCTGAAATTCGGCGCCACCCCTCACGCAGATCCGCGGGGTCAGGGTCCACACACGGGAACATTTCTGAAACACCCCTCACGCAGATCCGCGGGGTCAGGGTCCAAAAACACAGGGATTTGCCACATTTCTGAAATTCGGTGCCACCCCTCACGCAGATCCGCGGGGTCAGGGTCCAAAAACACATGGGATTTGCCACATTTCTGAAATTCGGTGCCACCCCTCACGCAGATCCGCGGGGTCAGGGTCCAAAAACACATGGGATTTGCCACATTTCTGAAATTCGGTGCCACCCCTCACGCAGATCCGCGGGGTCAGGGTCCAAAAACACAGGGGATTTGCCACATTTCTGAAATTCGGTGCCACCCCTCACGCAGATCCGCGGGGTCAGGGTCCAAAAACACAGGGATTTGCCACATTTCTGAAATTGCCACCCCTCACGCAGATCCGCTGGGTCAGGGTCCAAAAACATGGGATTTGCCACATTTCTGAAATTCGGTGCCACCCCTCACGCAGATCCGCGGGGTCAGGGTCCAAAAACACAGGGGATTTGCCACATTTCTGAAATTCGGTGCCACCCCTCACGCAGATCCGCGGGGTCAGGGTCCAAAAACACAGGGGATTTGCCACATTTCTGAAATTCGGCGCCACCCCTTACGCAGATCCGCGGGGTCAGGGTCCAAAAACACAGGGGATTTGCCACATTTCTGAAATTCGGTGCCACCCTTCACGCACATCCATCGCAAGGCGTGGTAACCCAAACTGCGAGAACTCCCTCGGCCCTTTAATCGCAAGGTGTGGTAACCAAGCCCGTAAACCATACACGTCTTACCAATCGCCAGGTGTGGTAACCCCTCTTGTGATCAGTTGGTTTTGCTGATTGCGAATCGGCTTCGCATGAAGTTTCGATACTGCTTCACGACAGCGCCAAGGCCTCATGACTTAGCTCTTCCATGGCCCATTCTCCGAGAGAGGAGGCCGGCGGCAGGGGGCGAAGCCCTTACGGATATATTACTGCATCCACTCCGTCGTCATAGCTCTCTCTCCCCAGTATTTCTGTTTCTTATACAAATGCATATGAATGCAAACAATGGCCTGCACATATACATATAACGATGTATACATACGACCACACATATAGACACACGTATATCAACTCCGTATACATCTCTCTCTCTCTCTCTCCCTCCTTCTCTCTTCATATTGATATATATATATATATATATTTATGATTATATATATATGAACATACAATATACATACAATATACGCGTGGGAAAGTGAATGCATTTCTCTTCGGCGGCACTCTAGCAAGACCCCGGAACCTAAAACTAAGAACCCCAAAACCAAACCACCGTTACACTGGTAGTAACCCTGTAACCGGAAACGGGGAATAATGGAACCCAGCGGCACACCGAAACCAATCCGGAGCCCTGAAACAGGAACCTGGAAATCCCGCCGCCCACCGAAATCAGCCCGAAACCCAGAACTGGGAACCTGGGAACCACCCAGCCTACCAAAATCGGCCCGGAACCGGCAACCGGGAACCTAGGACCCCGGGAACTCAGCGGCCCCCCGAAATCGGCCGCCAACCTTCGCCAAATTCTTCAAGATCCACTATAGGACCCCTTCAGCGCAAGCACTGATATGAGCAGGGACCGACCGTCCCGGCATTCCTATAGTCCTACCACGACATGTTCTGAGAACCAGAAAATGTTCTCAGAACGCAAACAATGTTCTTAGAACATACACCCGATGTGATAACCACCAGGCAGTCCCAACCAGAAATATTATAAGAACATTTCGTGGGAACCACAAAAGGTTCTTAGAACATTGTTTGGTAGGACTATAGGTACGCCAGGATGCTTCGCCACTGCTTGACTGATTGAGAAACCAGAGAAACGATGTATTAAAGTACGTCTGTCTGAACGAAACGAAACATCTCCTAAGAACACTTCGTGCAGACCAGAACATGTTCTTAGAATTTTTTTCGATGGCACTGTTGGAGGGTCAGGACGCTTCGTCGCTGCTTGACTCGTGGTTCGGCCGCCTGGGGAGGGCGAGCATCGAGGCCGGCCAGGCCCCTCCCTCGGCCCAGGACTGGCGTGCACGCCCATCCCACCCCGGAGCCTTTCCCCCCCGAACGTTGCCTCTGACCCCTGGGGGAGGACGGGGAGGAGACGTAATGAGGAGAAGGAGGAGGATGGGGCACGAGGGGGAGTAGGAGGAGGCGCACGCGCCGATCCCCAGTCCAGGGCGGGCCTGGCCAGGAGCATGTCTGTGCACCGCGGGCGCCCTCCGGTGTCGCCTTCGCCACTGTGGCGCGCGGGCCCGGTGCGACGCCGCCACTGTGGGCCAGCGCGGCGTCGCCGTCGAGGCACTCGAGGAACGTGGTCTCGCCGCCCTCCGAGCAATCCTGGGGGAAGGAAACCAGCATAAACAACACATATGTCCCTGGTCCGCGCATAATCGTTTGGCCGGTACTGACTGGACCTCTCCTCCCTCGAGCGAGCAGCGCGCCAGGGGCGGCGCCGGAGGCACCGCCAGAGGGCTCCAGCGCAGATCCAGCGGATTCGGGCGGGCTTCTTAGAGTTCTCTGGCGGAGATCGTTCGGAGCGAGAATTTTTCCTTGAAAAAACACCACGTAAGCATAAACTTTTGGCGCTCCGCGCGGATTTCTTGGATCTGCGCTGGACCTCCCTCCCTGGCGCGCGGAGCGCTCCAGGGGCGGCGCCGCAGGCGCCGCTGGAGGGGTCCTAGCGCGGATCCAAGAAATCCGCGCGGAGCGCCACAAGTTTATGGCGCTTTCTCCTCTTCGATCGGAGCGAGAGAATGATTATGCAATTTGTTCTTCTTCTGAGTCCGTCAGGTAGAGCAGGAACGTGTGCGTCGAGCGCAGCCCGCGCTCTGTGCGCGCGAGGTCCACGTGCGCTGGCAACGACCCCCCAGGCTCGGTGTAGCACCTGCGCGCGGCGGGATCTGGCCCCAAGGCCCTCCTCCTCCTCCTCCTCCTCGTCCTCCTCCTCCTCCTCCTCCCTCTCCTCCTCCTCCTCCTCACCCCTCTCTGTCCTGTCTCTGTCCTCTGTGTCCTCTGTGTCCTCCCTCCCCTGCGTAGGCCCCCGGGCGGAGTGCGCACGTGACGGGATGATTCCTCGGCCCGAAGGCCAACCCCGCTATCACACAGCCTAGCAGCATCACTGCCGCCCTCCCTTCTCTCCGTCCCTCACGCAGTGCCTCCCCAGCGCCCCTCCTTTGAGCAGGGACCGACCGTCCCTGCATTCCTATAGGCCTGCCACGAGATGCTCGTAGAACCTAAAGAACGTTCAAAGAAAAAAGACAACAGTTCTGAGAACGTCACGCCGATGTGTTACAACAAAACGGTCTCAACCAAACATGTTCCAAGAACATTTCGCGCAAATTCCGAAGGGTTCTGAGAGCAGTCTTTGGTGGAGCTATCGGAAAGCCAAGGCGCCTGGTCACTGTTTGACTCCTGGGCGAACGGCGTGCGCCGCGACCAAGCTGCACAACACGCGCGAGCCGCAGACCATGCGAGCTCGGAGCGGCGAGGCCCCGCACGACGCGGAATCGAGCGCTCGCGACTCAGAACGTCGGGCGCCAGGCGCGGAGTCGATGGGCGTTGAGCCGGATGAGGACCACGTCGTTTCGACTGCGCTCGCTTCTGCAAGCTCTCGCTTCTGCAAGCTCTCGCCGCCCCCAGTCTCCAGACGTCGCCCTCGGCGGCGGCAGGCGACGGCAGCAGCGGCGCTCGCCCGCGCAGAGCCTCGCGGCGGCAGCACACCCAGACGCTGCGCTCTGCGCCGTCCGCCTCGCGCTGGTGGAGCAGGCGCTGCCTCTGCTCCCAGGGCTGGGGGCGCGGCTCGACGACCGGGCCAGGCTGGCCCCCGCCCGGGAGGGGTTCCGGGGGGCTCGTGGGTGTTGCGCGTTGTCGGGGCCGGCGGAGCGAGCGGCACGGGAGCGAGCGCAAGAAGTAGAGCCGACCGCCCAGCAAGGCGAGAAAGGCAGAGAGGACTCTCGCCTCCTCACCCATCGGCCTCCTCCTCCTCCTCCTCCTCCTCCTCCTCCTGCTCCTCTCCCGATCCGCCTTCCCCTTACTGTTCTCAGTTATCGCAAAGTAAACCAACCAACAGCCAGTGCAGAAGACGCTTTGAGTTCGGCGCCCATTCGACAGATCGCGCAGATTCGCCTCCTGGTCTTGGCGCCACACGACTGGCTTAGCATGTCGAATTGCCTTTTGATTGCCCCAGGACCCGAGAAGGGGCCGGGGAGGCCAAACAATGTGTCAAATTTGAAAACCCCTTTTCATCAACACCCACTTTCAAGGAACCCACAAACTGGGTCGGTCCCAGGACCCGTTCAGGTCCAGGGATCCACCCTGCCCAAGTTCTCGGTCCAGCGGTGGCGACGACAGCCTCCAGAAGCGCCAGAAGCTGAGAGACGACTTTTGCTAGAATCCTCCCTGTGACTCATCGAGCCTTAAAATAAGGCTCGAATTTATATGTCTTAGAAAAAAGCTTTTTTTACCAGTCGTACGTTTGATAGGGCATCTTAGATACTTCAGAAAAATATGGAGGATATTATGTAGATGGCAATGGAAACTTTAGTGTTCTCGGTCGGGATCGCGCGTTCACTACTCGGTCGTTACCATCGTTCGCCCCTGAACATTTTAGGTTGAGTGCCCCCCGAAAACCCGCCTTTTCTCTTACTGGGTCCCTCTGAACCCGCAATGCACTGAAATTCAGTTTGGGCCGTAGGCGCCGTGCCGTGCCGTGCCGTGCCGTGGCATGTGATGCCGTGCCGTGTTGCTTGCATTTACTATGTCGCGCCGTGCTCTGCCTGGGTGAAGAATCATTCTGGTTTCGGCAATGCATTGTGGTGCCGTGCCGTGAACTTCATTACAACGGCGTGCTCTTATCGCCGTGCCGTGCCGTGTTTGCCGTAGCCGATTGGGCTCAGCAATTGTTTGGCCGGGCATGGTTCATACCTTCCACATCTGGGTGACGACGCGGCGATAGACGCCGCCATCACGCGACGACAACGTTGTGACGCAAATGTTTTGGATGGAATCTTGAGGCATCAGTGCAATGAATATGGAAAGAGTTTTGTCAGGTACTCCGAGACACTGAAAGTGACCCAGGCAGAATTCGACAAAGAGAAGATCAAGAAGCACGCCTCGTTCCTGCGTAGCATCAAGGAGGCCCACCCAAACCTTGCCCTGAGGAAGTCTGATGTCATAAAGTCGCTCACAAGGGTAGTTGGCACGATGATCAAGCAGAACAAATGGATGATGACCGATGCAGAGAAAAAAGATTGGGTGGCGTCAATGTCCAACAGAGTGTTCAACCTTGTCGGTCACACGGCCAAAGCAGTAAGGGCGAAACGTGCGTGGACCGCCAAGCTCTTCGACCTGCAGAGCGAGGAAATGGAACCAGGCGGCGACGACGAACTCGACGAGTACGACTGCGACGAGGAGGACGCTGAGGAGGAGGACCCCAGAGAGGTCGACGAGTGCGTCGACGACGGAGCTCCCGCCGCCGACGAGGCCAAGACCGACGATGCCAAGACTGAGTGGAAGTTCGAGTGGTCGACCGAGCTCATGGCTGGCACCAGGGTGGGTTGTGGCCAGAACAAAGGCAAGGTCGAGATGCCGCTCCCGATCAACATAGCTGACGACGCCGATCCATCGGACCACGTTCAGGCAATTTGGAGAGATGGCACGACGCACACGTTTGCGATCACCGTGGCGGAGTTCGTCGCCCAAGGCGGCGGGAAGCGGAGAGGATGTAGCAGCAAGCCACGTTGGACTGGCCAGCGCTCAGCCACTCACAACAACTTGGAACTCCAGCAGCGCACCGCCCGCATGCTGCTCCTATCCCTGTATGACCAAGGAGCCCAGATCTTGCAAGTTGCTGTCTACAAGTTCGGGGAGTTGCCGATGCCGCAGCCCGCAGCCGTGCCCGACGACGATCCCACCCTGGCGAAGGCGATGGAGTTCATGATGCCGTTCTGTCATATGTGGCAGCCAGACCAGGTGAAGGACAAGGCCGAGCTCAGGAAGCTCAAGACTCAAGCCGAGAAGGATCAGGGCCCACCGACTGTGTGCCCTCCAGGGTACAAGAGCGTCGACGGGAAGAGTGTGCAGAAACGCCCAGCAGCCGCAACTTCGGCAGCACCGCCGATGGAGCGACCAGCTGCTGCTACCCAGGCGCCACGTGGCGCTGCTGATAAGACCTCCATGGCGAAGATCGACAAGAACATCGAGAACGGCAAGGACGTTGGTCACGTCGGCGGCGGCGGCGCCGCCGCCAGCAGACCCGTCGGGCGGGTGCTCGGCGCGGGCCCCCACGGGGACGAGGCTCGACAGGGCGGCGAGCCGCAGGGAGCCCCTCCAGAGCCAGAGCTCGGCGCCCGGGCGCCTTGTTGCGGCCCTTTTCAGAAGAAGAAAGAACCACAGGAGGAGGCGGAGGAGGAGGAGGAGGAGGAGGAGGAGGAGAACGGGGCCACGGGCTGGCGTGCAACACCACTGTGCCTGCACGCGCTGCGACGACGGGCTCCTCGGCTTCGGGTAGTGCCGATCCGCGGCCGCAGGCCGAGGCCAACCAGCAGGACATGAGCGCAGCATGCGCGAAGGCAAAATGGTGCGCATCGATGCTTTCGTTTGCGCCGGTCCCCGACCTTGCGGAGGATGAGGCTGAGCAGGCGCTACGGAGCTTGCCGCCTGGTAGAGAGATTTCGGAGTCAGGTTGACTTCTGGTTTAAGCTGGCCGACAGTGCACCTAGTCTCGAGATGCCCGTGCGACCGAGACAGCATAGTTATATCAAACGTGCACTCCCATGCGTCACGAGAGTGCGAAAGGGGGTAGACTCGTAGCACAGCGCATTGTCAGAGTGAGGGTGTGTGCGTTTTTCATTGTCCCTGGGTGCGTGGCTGATGTGAGAATATGTGGTGAGGATTAGGCTTGTTGCGTCGTTGTTGGTGCTGTCGTTGTTGTTGTCGTTGCTGGTGGTGGCGGTGTTGTTGATGTTGTTGTTGATGGTGTTGTTGTTGGTGTTTTTGCTGTTGCCGTTGGTGGTGTTGTTGTCGATGGTGTTGGTGTTGTTGTTGTTGTTGTTGGTGGTGCTGTTCTGGTTATTGTGGTTATTGTGGTTGTTGTTGTTGTGGTTGTTGTGGTTATTGTTGTTGTTGATGTGGTTGTTGTTGTTGTTGCTGCTGTTGCTGTTGCTGTTGTTGTTGTCGTTGTCGTTGTCGTTGTCGTTGTCGTTGTCGTTGTCGTTGTTGTTGTTGTTGTTGTCGTTGTCGTTGTCGTTGTCGTTGTCGTTGTCGTTGTTGTTGTTGTTGTTGTTTGTTGTCGTCGCCCTTCCGCGACCCACCCCGCGACCTGCCCCGCGACCCACCCCACGACCCGCCCGCGACCCATCCCGCGACCCACCCCGCGACCCACCCCGCGACCCACCCCACGACCCACCCCGCGACCCACCCGCGACCAACCCCGCGACCCATCCGCGACCCACCCGCGACCCACTTGCGACCACCCCGCGACCGATCCACATTAGTTTGAAGAACAAATCGGCGACTGCGGGGGGCTCGTTATATACGTTGTGAAACTTTGGCGCCTGCGGCGGGCTTCTCCAGAGTCTCGCGAACTGCCGACGTCCCCGCCGCCCCCCCACTCGTATCCTCATCTGCGGGGTGCTACGTTAATCATCCACCCTCCCCGCATCGTCCACCCCCTACCACCGTCGTCAGAAGCTGGATTGCGCCACATAGGGGCGGCCCGTCATCATCTCACTCCGCAGCCGTTTTGGCTCAATCACGAGCGGCTGGCAGCGATCGGGCATCCGATTTCGGAGGTGTTGCCTCACTGAGACGTGACACCATCGACCATGGAGCCAATCGTCAAGGGCGAACCTTGTGAAGGCGGAGGCAACGGCCGCCGATGCCCATGGCACCTCGCCCCCAGCAGCCAACGTCGTCGGCGCCGAGTGCCCGCGCCATCTGAGCCCGCCTGCGGCCGAGGATGCAGCGGGGCAGCTGCTGGACGTCGGACTGCCAAACCACGACAATTCAGAGCTGCCTCGAAAGGCGTTCGACGTCAACGGCCCGTCAGACATCCGCGGGTACATGGCCGAGGTCCAGCAATTCAATGTCAACTCGGGCAACTTCCACGAGCTCGAGTCGGTGTTCGATCGCTGCCTCGCCTAAGCTGGCCCTGCTGACAAGGAGTGCGCGCCCCCCCAGCGACAAGGAGAAACGCCTGCAAGAAGTCATCGCAGCTGGGCACGTCGCACCGAGAACAGCCCTCGCCAGCGCGTTTCGCAAAGCTCATCCCACTGGGAGCCCGCAGCACGCCGAGCACGCCAAGGGAACCCCGACACAGAAGAAGGCTTTCAGGACCAACTGGGCCAAGCTGGAGCTGGCGAGGATCCAACATCGAAATCGCACACTCAAGAGCTGAGCAAGATCGACCGCAACACGGCCAAGATGGAGACGTTCGGATCATTGGTCGTCGCCTACGGCGGCTGGGAATGGCATGCGGCCGTGGAGGGCGCCAGGAGGACGGCGGCCAAGTGCGCCAGGTTGGGGGGCAAGTGGTGCTATCGCGACGAATGCTCGGAGCTCATGATGTACCGCAAGATTGACCACGAGGACGAAGAGGAGTTCCGCAGAGCGTGGAGCGAGATCACTCGCTCGACCCGTGAATCCGATGCCCAGGGGTCCGCCAGCGTGGCGGCACTGCCCGCCAGCGAGGCGGTCGACACCGACGCGGCCCACGCCCCTGCGAACGTGGTCGCTGAGACTGCTGCCGCTGGCAGTGGCGCGGCAACGTCAAAGAATGTTGGTGGGCCGATGGCGAAGCCGAAACGCGTGCCGAAGCGGAAGGCGGAGGCTGACGTCATTGCGGCAGAGGACACTACCAAGGCGCAGATGACGACCACGCTGCTGCCGAGCGCCAGCAAGCTCAAGCCTGTCTACCTCAAGGCGGTGCAGAGCGCCGAACTCCTCATCAAGCAGATCGAGACCTCGGACGTGCATCGGTGGGCTCGGGGCAGCGAGCTCGAGGAGCTCAAACAGGCGCTCGACAGCATCACTGATGGCAAGACTGAGTGCGTCGGTGAGTTTTTCGTCACGAAGGACCCGAAGGTTTTCGCGAAGAGCGTCCCCGAAGCCATGATGGAAACCGACTTGGGCGCGCTCGTCAGCAAGAAAGACGCGGTCAAGAAGCTCGAGGGCAAGCAGCAGGAGATTGGATCCATGGCTCGGGCCAAGCGCGGGAAGCAATCGTGAGTTGCACTTCCGCCTTGGGTCCGAGTCATCATGCGCCCTCGTCCTCTTTCCTCTTCCACCGCCGACGTTTGTTAGTAACCGACGCCTGCCAGGGCACCGTGCTTCAGTTTTGCATGGAGATTTGCGTTCGACTCGCGTGGTCGCAACGTTTCTCAACAGCTTGACTTGCTTTTGGAACGTGGAGCCTGGATTGTTCAAAAAATCGGCCCCGACCCCGGTGTCAACTTGGTTTTTTGTTTTTTTTGTGCCGGCCGCCTGAGGTGACTTTCAAGGTGACTTTGGGTGACTTCGGAGGGGACTTTCGCCCAAAAGTGCGACATGTATCAGGGTTTGGGGCCCATCCCAAAAGTCACCTCAAAAGTCACCTGTGTGACTTTTCAAGTGACTTTGGGTGACTTTCAAAATGGGGAGTCGAACAGCCGAAATCTTGTTGCACACGCAAATCGCACGACGATCGACTTCGTTTTTGCTTGATGCGCTCCGACGTGGCTACTGGCACGGTGGGCGTTGCCCAAACCTTAGAGAAGATTTCAGTGCCAGCACAGGTAGGCACAGTTGAGTGGCCTCTCAATCTGGATTGTGAGTTCCGTGACGCTCGATGCATCTGAAGTTATGTTTGTCGAGTTTCCAAGCAATGGTCTAGCTTCCTGAGGAGTGTTCTGAACGGTGATTGGTCCGGGCGACGCTGGCTGAATCACCTGCGGTCAAGTCGATAGCAGCGCAAACCTGAACATTGACTGAAGACACGACACCACGTCTCCTCGTAGTCTTCCCTCCTCCCTTCTCCTCCGTTTATCCTTTCCTTCTCCTCCGTCTATCCCCCCTCCCCATAACAACTGAGAATCTCCTGAGCAGCACTGGCCCCCGCGCCCAGGGTAGAGAGGACGACGACCAGGGGGGTTCGAGGCAAGGGCGAGGGGGCCCTGAACAGCGCAGCTGTTTCTCTCTTACCCCGTGGGCTCCGCTGTGCTCTCCTCGCCCCCCCCTCTCGCGTTTGCTGTTTTGGGTATCTATGGTCGCAGGGGAGGGGGAGCGGTGGGCGCGCGCGCGCCCGTTCGACAAGTTCGGCGCCCTGCAGGGCCCCCGCAGCCCGTGAATACTTGGCGAGAGGATGGGCCGAGGGGGGATTGGGTGGTGGAGCGGGGGGCGCAGCTCGGATGACCGCTGCGCAGGGCGCCCCGAGGAGGGTAGAGGCACGCATTTGTTTCGCGGCCCTAAGCCCCCTTAGGGCCAAGCGTGAGAGTAGCAGGACGAGTGCGAGTAAGAGTAAGCGTACGAGTACGAGTAATGCGTATCATCCCGCAGATGCGGATGCGGTGGGGACGTCGGCAGTCTGCGAGGCTCCGGAGAAGCCCGCCGCAGGCGCCAACGGTTCAGACATCATACAGCGAGCCCGCCGCAAATGGGTCGCGAGCGGGTTGCGGGTCATTCGCGGATGGGTCGCGGGGTGGGTCGCGGGAGGGTCGCGGAGTCGGTCGCGGGGTCGGTCGCGGGCGGGTCGCGGGGCGGGCGGTCCAAGGCGCGCGAGGTGTCGCAAAGTCTGTGCCCAGGGGGCCCCGACGTCACCATTTTGGGAAGGGCTGCAGCGGCCGCGCGGCGATAGACCACTACGGTGGCGAATGTACACGATACCGTCGGCATGGTGAAACTATAGACCCTTCCACACTGGCACACAGCACTCGGTACCTCCTGCAAAGGCGGGGCAACATCTGATTTTACACGCCCCCTCTGCCGTCGGTTTTACGGCAGGCCCACATCCCCCCACCAATCCGGACGCGCAAGCATTGAATGCCAACCAGGAACGATTAGTGAACGTCGGGGGTCTGAAATCTGAATGCCGAACGGATTCTATCTGGCCCACGCGGCCCACTCGATGCTGACTTGCGGGCGCAATCCTGGGGCTCTTACTCTTAATCGGAGTGAGGGGGCCGGGCGGTCATTCATTTTCCCTGGGTGCGCGGCTGAAGTGAGGACCTGTGGTGAGGATTATGCCTGTTGCGTCGTTGTCGTTGCTGCTGTCGTTGTTGTTGGTGATGGTGCTGTTGTTGTTGTTGCTCCTGTTGCTGCGGTCGTTGGTGTTGGTACTGTTGTTGTTGGTGTTGTTGGTGGTGTTTTGGTTGGTGTTGGTGTTATCGTTGTTGTCGTTATTCTTGTTGTTGTTGCTGTTGTTGTTGTTGTTGTTGATTATTTGTCGCTCGCCCGCGAACCACTCGCGACCCGCCACGAGACCCACCCCGCGACCCACCACGCGGCCCCGCTCTCTGGGGTGCCTACGGAGTCCTGTCGGGGCCGCATGGTGACAACCACGCATTCTTCTCGGGGTCATTTCGGGGAACCTGTGCAACCCGTGTGGGCCGCCCAATGTCGTTGCGATCTCAATGGCCCCGCCCATCCGTAATCGCGTTGGCTCAAGCCGATCTTTGCTCGCAAGTTTGCTCGCCAGCCCTCGCTCCGTACGCGTGGCAGCTCATGCATGGGAGGCCCCCGAAGGAGCTCCCGCGGCGCCGAGAGCGCATTCGTGGGGGGATCTGTTGGACGGAGCGGACGCCGATGCCAACCCATTCGATTCCGATGAGCAGTTGGACTCCGATTACGAGTCCGGTGGCGACGCTGCCGATGATGTCATAGAGTTCTGCGCCGAACTGTTGCTTGCTCGCGATATGAATGTAATCCATTTTTGCGGCCCGATTTATCACGCGGGGAGGGCCGGAATCTCAATGGCCGCGAAGCTAGGCATGAGACCAGGCGGCCATAGCGGCAACCAGCAACGAACCATCGACGCCCACATCGGCAAGAATGAAGACCGACAACAACTGTATATGTGGTCAGCATGCCGTGTTTTGATAAAATGTTCATTGTCGAGCACCGTTCGGCAAGTGCCAATGTTTGCGCCGCACGAACAGCTTGACGTCGGCGCAGCTTCAGGGTCCAGGACGTCTCTACGAGAGGCAATTGACAATCGTGAGCTGCCGCCCAGCTATTTCCAGAATCCCATCGTGCAACGGCGCGGCACTCGCGACGACCCCGTTCGGCCTTTGTGTTTATACCTTGATGGCGTTCCCTACTCGCACACTGACAGCGTCCTCGGTGCGTGGATTGGGAGTTTCGTGGACGGGGCCAGGTACCTCGTGACCGTCCTTCGCAAAAAGTCTCTCTGCCGACGCGGCTGCAGAAACTGATGCTGGCTGTCGGCCGTGTGTGTTTTTTCCTGCGGTGGACGTTCGAGGCCATGGCGGAGAAGCTGATCACCGCCGGCGGGAGAGGGCGGGCGATGAGCTCTCGATGCGATCGCGTGTCCTCTTCATCAGGGGCGGCTGGGCCGAACGCGCAAGTTCGATGGGCCTGCCGACATGGGGGGATGCTGTCCGCCCGTGCTATAGTTGCAATGCGTGCGGCGCTGGGATGTAGCGCTTTGCTGGCGCATCTAGGACACACTTCCCTCGCAGAAACTCAGCTGGGGTTTCTACGGGACGACCGACTTGAGCCTTGCCCTGACTTGTCAGGCGTAGGTAAATTCGAAGAGCTCGACTTGTCCACTCCCAAGCAAATTATTTTTTGGCGCGCTTCCAGGGGGACTCTAACGCCCCACAGGAATCCGATTTCCAGCGAAGAGCTCGGGATAACTGTATGGCGAACCTTGACGCCTGACTCTCTCCACACATTATATCTCGGAGTGTTTCACTCGCTGTGCAAGTTCATTGTCTGGAAGCTCATCCTCAGCGGCGCGTGGGGTGGCCATGGCACCCGAGATGAAGTTGTTGAGATTGCGCTTTTGTCGTTTCGTAACGCACTGACGATGTGGTACAGGCAGCGGTCAAAAGATTATCCCACCGAGAACTTGAGTCGGATTTCTGGCATTACCAAAAAATGGTGGGTGATCCGACCGACCAGCGGCTCAAAACCAAAGGGGCTGAAACATGAGGTTTGTTGTTTTCTTGTAGACGAGCTGCCGCATCACATTTGGAAGATCGGTCCCGAGGGGGCTCGGCTTTTAGATGCAGCGACTGCCCTGAAAAAGGATGGCTGATGTGTTCGACGCCAAGGGCACTCAAATGTCGGATGCTGCTCAGGATGCGTGTTGGTGTCACTACATGCGTTTTCTTATGTTGACGGAAGATTACACCGAGCTGCTGCTGC
Organism: Prorocentrum cordatum; assembly: GCA_963575745.1. Taxonomy (NCBI): domain Eukaryota; class Dinophyceae; order Prorocentrales; family Prorocentraceae; genus Prorocentrum; species Prorocentrum cordatum. The sequence goes on along the minus strand of CAUYUJ010005645.1, from coordinate 16,306 downwards.
CCAAGAGGCATTTTACTTTACACATGCTTCGCAAGATGTCATTTTTCGACAACGCACGTTTCTACGCAGCGTGGAAGGACGAAACCCTCAACAAGACTTTCAAGGGGTGCGGTCATCACGTTTTCCAATCAACCTTTGAACTCAGTGTACTGTCGAGCATGAAGAGACTGCTCAACATCCGATCTTATGATCGGAGAAGGTCGCGCGATTAGCGTGCCCCATAAGACGTTGCCCCGCTGGCACGCTTTGGACCTCAATCGACACATTGAGTTGCATGCTCTGTCGGAATAGCTTCCAAAACACATGCAACGCTTTTCGGAGCTTTCCGCTGGCCGCCCCATGCGTTGTACGCGTGAGTTTTAAACATCTGTCGTTTGCGCGTTTCCAAGGGAGGGTTAGCCAAGGCAGCAAGCACTTTCTCCTCGTCGTTCCCCTTCCCCCTGCTCAGTCTCCTCCTGCTACTCCTCTTATCATCATTATCTCCTCCTACCTTTACAGTTTCTGGGAAACGCGAGTTCGCTCCATGCAACTTTCAGTGCGGGCGATTAGCGCACGCGCGCAAAAGAACAACCTTGAAAAACTCTGTGCAAAAGCATGTGCAGATAAAAAGAACGCACATTATCTTTTACTATAAAATGAAGCCTTTGGGGTCTTGAAATAAAGCCCCCTAAGTCACAGGGTTCCGAAACCCTCTCAGTGGCGAAATCGTTCCACATCATTCGCGAGAGCGGTTCTGCGGCACGTGCCGCCAGAGACCGTGGTTGCACCGATTCTCCTCGTGCGAGGGACGCCACTCTCGCAAGGGGCCGTGACGACAACGCGGTGCCGCGACATCCACCGTCTCTGCACGGTGCATTTCGGCCGGCGTCGCGCCAGCGTGCTCAAACAATCGCACGTCTGCGATCATAAGGGAACGCGCGGAAACATGCCCACGATGAACGCCAGCATGCTCCAAACATGTTGCACCACTACTGTCGCCAAGGATGCTTTGCCGACGCATGCAGAAACGTGTCGTGACCCTGGGCGGCTCACCGAGATGGAACATGAGAGGGGGCAGGCCATCTTGGAAGGCGGCGGGGCTTCTCAGAAGCCCTCTGGCCTTCTGAGACGCCGTCTGTGGCTTCGCAAAGGCTTAGAAAACTTCTCAGCAGCTCCGGGGCCTTCTGAACCTTCTGACAAGGTCCGCCTCGTCTTCCTTCCCAACTGGGCGCGCCGCCAAACTGTCGTACGATGCCCAGCTGCAATTGTTGCCCAACTCCGGCAGCGACGTTTCGTCTCAAACGGACAACGCCCGCGGCGACACCGTCAGCGAGCCCAACTCAGATTGGACAGGAACTGGTGCCGGTCCTCGTCCCCACTCTCTCCGTACCCATGCCGATCGAACCAATCCTAGAGGCCTCCCCAATGGGCTCCGAGACGACGGGGTCCGAGGATCGCGCCGCAACGCCCATGCACCTGCGATGCATCAGCGCCGTCGGCGATAAAAAGCTGCTACCGACGTGGAGAACATCGAGCTCCACATCGAGCCGCATCGGCGATGCGGCGCGATCCTCCGACCCCATCTACTTAGAAAGGAACACACTGCAAGAATCTACCCTAACCTGTCGACGGCCCGCGCGGATCCGAACATTTTGTTCAAGCCAATTGCTTTTCTTCGACATCTAATCAGACTCCATCTGGGAGGCCGAGACCTTCGTCGCCAGTCTTTCCGTACTCGTGTCGATCGCACCCATCGACGCGGGCGAAACTGAGGCAGGGGTAGCGGTAACGGCAATCTTTCCTCCTCTGATCTACTCTCACCCCCTCCGGGAGGCCTAGATCTTCGTCGCCAGCCGTTCCGCGCCTCATCTACTTCGATCCCATCTGAAGTCCTAGACTGTCGTAGGGCTCGGACTTCGCCACGTGCTCGACGAATTCCGAAGCCTGCCTCCGCCGCCCATCGAAGTGCCTGAATCACTGATCGGCGAGGGTAGGCTTTGGACTTCGCCACCGACCTTCGTCGCCAATCGTTCCGTACCCGTGTCGATCGTGAGAACACGTCAGGACGAGGATAACATCGGGTGAGGGTAGATCGAGAATCTGAGACCTGGCGGCTCTGGAGGATGTCTCGGGCGCCGCGCCCTTCTCAGAAAGGCGCTCTGGAACGCTCTGGAACGGCTTTGCCCTCGCATCCCAGCACCGCCCGAGATCGTTAGGGAGCCCACAAAGGACGTACGCGCCCAGCAGTGTACATGAACACGGCCCTTCGATCCGCGAGACTGGCCGCGTTTTACGAACATCTGCGCACTGCGTACCCTCGAAACCAGCGTGGATTCATGTACGTGTACGTCCTTCTGCCGCTCCTGAATCGTACCGATCCACCGTCGCGCTCGCGGGAGCCCGATGGGGGGCGACCGCACTCCCCGCCCCACCTCCCGCGTGGGCCGCTCTCCGGCGCGCCGCCCCTGGCGCGGCGCGGGGCGGGGCACAGGAAGCGGACCCGGTGCAGCGTCTCGGCCGGGCCTGCGGCTTCGGCGGGCGAGGCGGGGAGGCAGGAGCGAGCAGCACGCGCCAACTGGCCATCGCTCGGACGTCCATTCCCTGTGTTTCTTTTCGGTTTCGTGCGTGGTTTTTTCGCCTAACGATCAAGGATGCTCCTCGACGGTCCTCGCCGAAAAAAATGCACGGGAATCGGAGGGGACTTCTTCGGGGATCTACTGGCCCGGGTCCGTACAACCCCCCATCCGCCGGGCCTTGCGGGATTCTGCGCAAAATCCTGCAGGATCCTGCACGCAAGCGCAGGTTTAGTGCACCCCTGGCTCTGCAGGGCCATGCAATCTACGGCGCTCTGGCTGACCCCCGTTTGCATTGACCCCCGTCTCCAGGCCCTCGGGAGGTGCGCGTGTTGCCGGATGGGGGTCCCCGCTCGAACGGGAGCCTCCCCGGGGTCCGACGGCCCGCACCCATAGCCATAGCCAGTCCTCCTCCCTCCGATCCCCCCCCATTGGTATGGGTGTGCGTGTGTGCGTGTGTGCGTGTGTGCGCGTGTGTGTGGGTGTGTGTGTGTGTGTGTTGTTTCCTCGTGAGGGAAGGGTCCCAAGGGGGCGGGCAAGAAGGAACTGAGCAGAGCGCCGAATACGGCCTGGAGGACGGCCCCACAGGAGCGCGGCGGTAGGGCCGCAGCCCTCACAAGGGTGATTAGGAAGTTAGGTGATGGAACTGGTCAGGCAACATACCCAGACCCCCGACGCCATGATTTTTTCATGACGCCACCTCCAGAGGTCCAGACCCATTCCCCGAGACCGTCGCGAAGCGTTGTTTGACGGTCCCGAGGCCCGGTAGGGGGCCCCCAACAGTAGAACAACCAGCGAAAAACCTCCCGTCGTGATTTTGTTCACGCCCGGAGGGGGTCTGGGCACGATTGGGCTACAAGGGGGGCGAAGCGAGAATCTGGGGAGGACGCCATCGACACGCCCACGTCGATCATGGCCGGGGCCAAGCCTGGGCCCAGGATTTTGGTGCGTGTGAAAGGGGCCCAGGGACACACCCAGGAATGCACACACAACCCCCAAGATTCCCGAACATTTTCCAATGTTGTCTGGGTTTTCGTCTCCCCCCCACTGTCCATCAGCGCCCCTCAAACGGGGACTCCACTAACGGGTACTTTGGCCAGTGACCCAGCGAACCCAACCCTTCCCAATGTGGGCAAAGCTGCAATGCAAGAAAAAGGCCCTAAAGTGGCAACTTTCGGCAAACATTCAAAGTACCCGTTAGTAAGTACCCGTTACGGTGCCGTTGAGTCCACACCTTCCAACATGTTCTGGGGAGTCAGCGATGAACTGTGTCCGTGTGCTTGTGCAAAAGACCATCCGGGGCCCAGGATCGACCTGGCCAGGGTCGGTGCTGGTGTACAGCCGACGCCCTTCGGGTAATCTGGTTGTCCGAAGACGAGGAGCACAAAACATCGATTGGGACGCCCGCGCATAGACATACCAGTACTGCAAGTCCTCCTTGGAGGCGCGCGTCCGACCCGAACATGTAGTACACATAGTACACCCATCTTGTAGTAAGGCGTTTCCCGAACGGTGTGGCCCGAGAGCGCCCGCCACGACGCACATACTAGACGCTTTCTCGGTGCGCGCGTCGCCCCTGGGGGTTGGAGCGACGCACACATTGTGATCGTATGTTTGGGTGACGGCGAGTGATCTCGGGCACCCTTCGTCTTCGGTTGGCCTCTGGAAAGCAGCCGCGTGGTGCTGAGATCGAACTCAACGCTGCGGATCGTGGCCGGAAAAACTGACAATGACCGACACGCCTGGAGGATGGAACATGGCCACGATGACGCAGGTTAAGAACACGAGCCCCTTCCCCGAAGCCGCAACGCCGCATGGCGATGACACGAACGAAGAGCATCCCATGGAGTTCCGTAACACGAGAATATGAGGGTACCCTTCCCAAGCCAGGCCTGGAAGTGACCCTCGTGCCAGCTGTACTGCCCCCTAGAATCTGCGGACAATCCATTCCTTCAAAGACAGCGCTGCTGAAGGCGTGCCGACGGGGCACCGCACAACTGGAAAGGTGGCTCCAAGAGGTCGAACAGGCCTAACTGAGTCGAAGATGGTGGCCCCAGAAGCTCTTGGCGACAGACTCTGGCGCGGGCATTGGCTTCGGGGGCAGTGACAAGGATCTCGGATTGGGTGGCGCGGAATCACCACCAAACGAGATCGATGACTACCAATGAAAACTGCGAGTCCCGAGTGGTCCACGACGCCAGCTCAAGATGCCAACGATTATACCTCCAACGAAAACACTTTTTTTGATCTGCGGGGCGAGAACGACCCTCTGCCGCTGAAAGCTAAGCGGGACGCGCACAGCTTTAATTAGCAGAGAAAGTGCGGAAGAAGGCGGGGCCTCACGCGGCCAACCCCCAACGAAAACGCACGCCCCTACACAGTAGAGACGGCGGAACCGAGGCACGGGCATCGACCGTTGCAGTCTTACGGCAGGTTCGTGTCGTGCCGACCCCAGCGTTGGTTTTTGCTACCGCAGGGATCGTTCAACCTTGAACGATCGGCCGCTGCCGCAACGTCCGATCGTTCAACATCGATCGATTCTGGGTCGCTGGCGGCGTTCAACCTTGAACGCCCGCGCTGGGGTGGCCGCTGGTCGACACGACGCAAACCTACCGTACTTCTCCGCGTCGAGACCGCGCCAGCTCGCGTCCTGCGCACGTCGCCCGCGGCACGGGCGGCGGCCCCTCGACCGCTGGGCGCTGCGCCCACCGCCGCGCCCTCTGAGGTGCACAGCCCCCATCGATCCCACCAAACTCCAGCGGCGGAGGATCGCCCAATACCTATTGCAAATCCGAGGCCTCCTGGGTCAAAACTCGGTTGACGGCACCTCGCGCGCTTTCGCGCACGCGCGGGAGCGGGGCGGATGAGGGCGGGGGCAGGAGCAGGCATCATGGGGCAGGGCGGCAGGAGCGAGGAGGCAGACAAGAAGTGCAGCCTTGTCAGTGGGAAAGAAAAAGTGTGCCGAAGCGGCAAGGATGTTTGGTGAAACGCTACGCCCATACGGCAGAGTTCGGCAACACCTCCTCCGTGTTGCGCACACTGGTGCTCTCTGGCTTGACATGCTGCCGGGCCACGCCCCGGCCCTCGGCAGCGCCGGCCCGGCGGGGCATGCGCCGAGCCTCGGGGGCTGGCGCGTCCGTCGCTGGAGGCTCGCCTCCGGTGCTCCCCTGGGCCCGTGTCTCTGGCCAGGGTGCAAGCGACCCTCCTTGCCCTCCTCCCTCCCTCCCTCCCTCCGCCCCTCCCCCGTCTCACGCTCCCCCCCTGGGCCACAGCATGTGGCGTGGCGACCGCGGCATGCAGGTCCAGAAGCAAATGCTCTCTTGCATGGCCCGTGCCAAGCGAGGGAGGTACAGGCAAACTAGATGCCCGCCAAGAAAACATCCATAACTATATATATATATATATATATATATATGATCCTCTCCGGCTGGAGGGCTGCAGCCTCCGCGCTGCATGCGAGCGACTGCGAGCAACTGCGATCCTGTAGTCCCGCGCACACTCCCGCGCGCGCCCACCTGCTGCACTCCTCCCGCCTCCCACCCCCCGACGCGCGCGCTCTGGCGCGCGCGCGGTTCCAGCCGCAGGTCACGGCCGTGCCATCGCTCCTGAGCAGAACTGCGTCCAATTGTGTGGCGCCCTCCAGGCGGCGATCGTCCGGGAGAGTGCTGGCCATTCACGTGTTGGACGCGAAACAAAAAATAGACCAGCTTGCGTGTCAGCCCGCACGGCCGTCAACTTGGAAACTCTGGACAGCGCGCCTCGATCTTTCCGAATCAGCTTGTCTGTGAAAGTTCAACATAGGATTCAAAAGTCTGCTAAATGGATCGCCAAATCTGGAATCGGTGGGGCGTCGCTGTCTCCCGATGTCTCCATCCTGTGGTCTCCTCCTGTCCAGTTCCGCCCCCTCCCCCCCCCGCGGCCCGCCCGGAGTTCTGGGCGCGCCCCGCGCGGGATGCCCCCAACTGGCCGTGGCACCGCCGCCGCCGAAGTTTGAAGGCCCCCGCGTGCGTCGCGTGCGCGGCCGTGCATCCTCCGGGCGCCGCCCAACTGCTGGGCGGCGTTCCAGGCGGGCGGGGCCGCCGCCCGCGCGGGGGCCCTGGCTCAGCCCTCTCGGACTGCGGCCCGCTGACCTGCGCTGCCAGCGCCAGCAGGAGATGCCAACCAACGTGCTGGTCTGAAATGTGTTGCCAAGCGTCTCGAGGTACTGTCTGCACCGACTCGAGGTCCCAGCGAAACTGTCACTGCCGTAAGACGCCCTCTTCTAGTAGCGCCGCCACTGCAGGTCGGCCGGAAGAGGTAGGTAAAAACATGAAGTAGGAAGACGGATATAGTGGATCGGGTCCAGGCCCTCCCAGAGAACAACAAAACACAGTAGAAGCATGCCGATTCTTGAAGTAGGAAGGCGCTTGAAGTAGATCGGGATCTGGGAATCCAAAAATACCTACTTTCAACGACCGGCGTGTAACCATCCTGGAGCGCGGGCTTCTCGCTCCACCCACCCTGGGACGTGCCGCTCCGGCCCTCGCGCTCGCCCTGGGCCTTCTCGCACGCGCTCCACGCGGCCTTCTCGCGCCGGTCGTCCTGGGCCTTCTGGCCGCCGTCCCAGCGCCTCTCCCGCCACCCCTCGCGCCAGGCCGGCCACGCGGTCTGTCTCCACTCGCGCCCGCCAGAGCTGGTCTCGTTGGAGCCGCGAGTCCACCAGTCCGTGTCGCGCCACTCGCCCCCGCTGTGCGCAGCCAGCTCCTTCCTCGCCGTCGCCGCCTGTAAAAGAGCGCCCGCCTCCACCAGGTCTGCCTCGGCCGGCAGCGCCGCCGCCTCCAGGGCGGCCCAATGCTCGCGCCGCTCGGCTGCAGGGACTCCAGCGCCAGCACGGCCGCCTCCTCTGCGTCCCTCGCGCTCCCCGCCCTGCAGCCGTCCGGCCGCAGGTCCGCGCCCGCGGCGCCGGGGCCGCCCTTCGAAGAGGTCGCGCACGCCCGCGCACCGGAACAGCAGGCGCCTCTTCTCCTCCCAGTCTGGGCCCTCGCTCTGCTGCAGCCAGCTCGCGAGGGCGTCCACCGAGGCCGACAGCGCCACGCCCGCGGGGGCGCTCGGCGGCGTTGCAGTCGCTGGGCACGAGGACGGCGGCGGCCCGTATCTCGCAGGCGCGAGGGGCCCCCGCGGCCCCGAGGCGCCGCCCGGAGCCGTGGCGCCTCGCCGCTGCCAGGCCTCGCCCGGAGCCGCGGCGGGGTGCGTGCCGTCGGCCGCTGGCGGGGCCGGCGCCTCTCGCTCGGGCGGCCGCGGCGGGCTCGGTCCACGGCCACCCCTGGACGGACAGTACGCCGACTCCGCGCAGGCGGCCCCCTCCTCGCCGTTGACAGGCACCTGCGAGACCACGAACCAGCTGGCCACGGCCCGGGGAGCCTTGCTTCACTCCAGCCGGAGGCGCACGCCGCCCAAGTGGCAGCCCAGTCCCAAGTGCCGGCTGGCGCGCTCCGACTCCAGGATCCCCTGGATGCGCCCGCTCCCGCAGGGCTCCGTGCAGCTGAAGGTCCCCTGCGCCGCTGGAGAGATGCTGAACGAGCGCCCCTCGGCGCTGCACCACGTCCCCACCAGGGGCGGCGGCCTAAGCTCCAGGGGCCGCGGCGCCGCCACGGCCCGGCACGCGCCGACGCGTGCGCCAGCGTCGCGCTGCAAGGAGCTCGGGGCTGCCATCGCCCCATGCCTTCGGCGGCGGGCATCCACTCGCCCTGAACCAACATGGCTACGGAGGGGTATCGACCGTTTCGTTGAATCAACAGTCGCTTCGTTGATACAGGTCAGAGAGCTGGGAGCCGTGGGTTGACCATCAACTGCTTGTGGAAACTGTTGCAATGCCCAGATAACACTGCGGTTCTCAACTTTTGATCACCATATCCTCGCAGGTCGGCCCGTTCTGCCAGGAGTCGCCAAGGAGTATGATAGGAGGTGGAGGCGAAGGAGGAGGGATGTCAGGAGGTAGCGAGGAGCCTGAGCGAAACGACGGTCGATAGATGAGGGTAATAGAGATGACTGTCACGACACGCAATGCGACGAGGATTCTCAGCTCGATCCCGTCAACTTTCTCTCATGCCTGGGTCCTCTCTCCCCCCTTGGACGGAACACAACAATCAAGCATAAACTTTCAGAGGTCCGCGCGGACATCTTGGGTCGCCGCTGGCCGCCCTCACATTCGCGCGCGAAGCGCGCCAGGGGCGGTGCCGGAGCCAGAGCAGGGCGGGTCCAGCGCAGACCCATGAGATCTGCGCGAACCTCCGAACGATTACGCGTATGTCCTCCTCAGGGCTCGAGTAGGGGGTGAAACATCGACCTCTTGACCCGTCCAAAGATACGCTCTGGTCAGAATTCCAGGGGCTCTCCAGGCGCAGGTGATCGCACGTTGTTTGGCGACGATGCTCTTCGGAGGGAGGCTCATCCCTCTCCACGGCCCCCCCCCTTCCCCTTTGGGGTAAGTCGGGCATGTCTCCTACAGGGGGATTGTGGACGAAAAATAAAAAGTAGTCAAACAATACCCCAAACTGGCCAAACAATGCTAACAAAAATCGTCCCCAGATTATTTTTGGACTGCTTCTGAATACTCCTCCTGTAGAGGACAGGCCCGACTTAACCTTTGGCCTCGAGGGGAGGGGGCGCGAGCGGTCACAGCGTCCGCGGAGGCCCTGAGCTCCGGCAGGGGCCTACGAGGGCCCCCGGATCGCCCGAGGGGGAGCACGGGCCGGGCGGGGCGCGCCGGTCAGGCCCGCCGCGGCGGCCGCGGCGTCGATGCGGCGCGTGAGCCAGCCCTGGGGCCGCGCGTCGTCCGCGGCGGCGGCGGCGGTGGATCGGGGGGCGCGGAACGTCGCTGCAGGCTTTGGGACAAGGTGCCTGGTCCTCCAAGGAGGCCTCCTGGGGGCCTCCAGCGGCCAGCCCTGCGCAGTGGGCGCCTCCTCCTCCTCCTCCTCCTACTCCTCCTCCTACTCCTCCTCCTCCTCCTCCTCCTCCTCCTCCTCCTCCTCCTCCTCCTCCTCCTCTCCTCCCTCCCACTCCTCCTGTACATGATCATCCTCCTCCTCCTCTATCTCCTCCTCTAGCCTCCTCCTCCTCCTCCTCCTCCTCCTCCTCCTCCTCCTTTTCCTCTCTTCGCGTAAATGCCCCTCGCCTTAATTACTCCTCCTCTGCCCCCTCCTCCACATTCCGCTCCTCGTCCTCTTCCTGCTGCTGCTGCCGCTGCTCCTCCGAGGGGAGCGTTGTTCTTGTCGTCGTCGCCGCCGCCGTCGTCGTGGTCGCGGCGGTGGTGGTGGTGGTGGTGGTGGTCGTGGTTCGAGTATCGAGAGTCGATTGTTTTGCCTTCTGGGGCCCGCCAAAGCCTCGGGGGCCTCTGGAGGCCTACATAGAAGCATCGTCTGCTGGTGCACCTACGATGAGAGCATCGTCGTCGCCGCAGTCGCCGCCGCCGTTGTTGTTGTCCTACTCCTTCTCCTCCTTTCTCCTCCTCAGCCACTTCATCCTCTTGCCGCTGCTCATCCTCTGAGGAACTTCGTCGTCGTCGTGGTTGTCCTCGTCGGCGTCGGCGCCGGCATCGGCGTGAATAAGGAGGGAACACCAGTAAAAGAAGAGCACGCGCGTGAGCGGGGAAAGGGAGAGGAGGGATGAGGAAGAGGAGGAGGAGGAGGACGAGGAGGGGGAGGAGGAAGAGGAGGCCTGTGAGCATGATGGCTCTTCTGCTGCAAGGGAGCATGATGGGCAACTTTCCACCACCACTACTACATGTAGGACGGGGGAGAAGGGAGGATGAGGAGGTCCTCCGCCTCCTCCCACTTCCTCCTCCTCCTCCTCCTCCTCCTCCTCCCTCTCCTACCTGTGGTAGTGGAACACCCATGATTGACCCGGCTGCCAGCCGATCGATCGAACACCGATCCCATGATAGAGGTCACCCTGACTGAGATGGGGCACGTAGAACCCCAGGCATGCGACGTCCAGATTTTCTGAATACGCCCCCCCCGGAAGTCCCGAACCTTTCCCGGGCACCGATTTTCATACCGAGTCGTTTTTGACGGTCCTGGGGTCCCGCACGGGGTAAGGGCTCCCAGGGGCCCAAAACAGCAACAAAAACGCCTGTCCTGAGTTTTTCAGGACGCGAGCATGTCTGGGACCAGAGGATCCCGCTGCATCGCCGACGCATCGTTCGCTGATGCACCAGCGGCGTCGGGATGGAGAAGACCAGACTCCGCATCGCGCGCAGGAGGCCGTGGCTGCTGCCCGTGCCGTCGACGGCGACGCCGCCGCCGCCGCCGTCGTGATCGCCATCGTCGCTGTGGTCGATGTCCTCGCTGCCGTCCCTTCGGTGGCAACTCATGAGAGCCTCCCATACCATCTTGTCGGCTCTTGCGAATCCACGATAATCGACGCTAGTCGACGCCAGTCGACGCAATTCGACGCTACGATGCTAAATCGGCGCTATCTCATCGACATCCCAGACGCTAATCGACGCTAAAAACGGAATTCAAAAGGTATACCAAACTCCCGTGATTTGCTACCGAACGTCCCTCGACATCCGATGCCATTTTTTCAATGCGCGCTCCCTGGTAGTCCCGACCCTTCCCGGGGGGCCAGCCTTTCTTCCCGAGCCGTTTTTCTCCACGATCCCGCGGCCCAGCAAGGGCCCCCACATCCCGAAACGCGCGAAAAACATCCGTCTTGCTTTCGCCCTGTACGCTGGAGACCTGGACCGTGGCGGTTCGGGGAATGAGATACGGTTGAAGGAAAACTTTGCATCAAGAACTGAAGGACCCCTTCGAATACACAGCCCGCACCCCTCTGGCCTTCATATTGAGCAGTTGGTCTCGGAGATGAGCGGCCGGAAAAAATCTGAAACCAAGATCTCGATCGCAACGCATTCAATTATTAAGGCCAGGGGGTGGACGAGGGGAATTCGGTTCTTTGTCGTCGGAGCGTTGTTGATGCAAAGGTTCTCCCTTCAACCGTAGTGAACGTTTTCTTTTCGGCGTTTCGACATTGGGCGGGAGGTGGGGGGAGGGCGGGGTGTCTGCCCCGGGGCCTTCTGCTCAATGCGACTGTTTGCAACAATGCGCCCCATGGGATAGACTCCACCTGCTTGAAGCAGGCGCCAAGAACAGCGAAGATCTGCTCCATGGATTGGGGGGGGGCAGAGGGTGCGAGGGCCAGCGCCGATCGGCAAAACGATGACTAAGAGAGCTGTCATATAATGGCACGAACATCTGATGGGCCTGTTGTCCACCACCACCACCACCATAAGTTGGAGGGAGAGGGGGTCCTCCTCCTCCTCCACCTCCTCCTCCTCCTCCTCCTCCTCCTCCTTCTCCTTCTCCTTCTCCTTCTCCTTCTCCTCCTCGTCCTCCACCTCCTTCCCCCCTTTAACTCATGGTGGTGATGGAAAACAGGCCCATCAACATCAACTCTCGGAGCTCCGCGCGGATTTCTTGGATCGGCGCTGGATCCCCCTCGCTGGCGCGCGGAGCGTGCCAGGGGCGGCGCGTCTGGCGCCGCCCTCGGGGGGCCCAGCGCTGGTCCAGGAAATCCGCGCGGACCACCGGACGTTCCTGCTCATGCCCCCCGCATGCGATTGCTCTCTGTCTCCTGAGCGATCGTCGTCGCCGCCGCCGCCGCCGTCGCCGCCGTCCTCGTCGCCGCCGCCGCCGTCGTCGCCGTCGTCCTCGTCGCCGTCGTCGTCGTCGTCGCCGCCGCCGCCGCCGCCGTCGTCGCCGTTGCCGTCGTCGTCGTCGCCGTCGTTGTCGCCGCCTCCACGTCGGCGAAGTACGACCTCTCCGTCGGGGAGGCCTTCTCCTGCACTCGCCGGGCGCCGCGGCGCGAGCGCGGCTCCCGCTCTTCTGGCAACTGGGGGGTGACCAGCCACGAGCTCACTCTTGCCATCGCTTGGACGTCCATATCCCTCGTGGGATCTTCAACTCCGCGCTTTCGCTTCGCAAGAAGCTCTAAGGTGCTCCCGGGATGGTCCAAATGTTATGGCGCTAGCCTCGCCGAGAAAAAGGCACCCTTCCGAGTGATGCCAAATCATCCCTGAAGGCTGTTTCTTGTTTTCCGGAGATGCCCCAAGATATCTGAAGGGGGGGGGTCGGGGTGGAGGTGACGGCCGATTACCAAACCCTTAACGCGATGAGCAGCCCCACGCATGCCCGCGCGCACCAGTACTGCGTACTCCTTCGCACCTTCGCACCCGACAAGGTCGGATTTAGCTGGGGGGAGGGCCGGGGCAGGCGGGCCCAAGAATCCAGATGATCACTGGACCCTGAAACAAAAAGTCTCCCATCCCCCAGCTCGTCAAGCCCACGGCGACGTTCATCTCAGGGGCGGTCCTCAGAAACTTGGCGGATCATCGAGATCGGTACCGAGGTCAGGTGAGGCCAATCTCAGGGACAAGCACCCGTTTCGGGCTGAAGGGGGAAGGGGGATCGAGAAGGGAGGAGATACAAAACATCCGTGGTTCTACTTCTTTAAATTCGCCGGCGAAGAACGGTATAAAATGATCGGTTCCGCTGTCGGAGACGCCTGCCCCATGGCGGCTGCAAGGATTATTCCCCGACGTGCCACTGTAGAGGTCCCCGACAGGCGCCCCTACAGTGGCACGTCGGGACAGGCCCCCTGTAAACTTCCCAGCCGCCTTGAGACAAGCGTCCCCGACGGCGAGAAAACTTATTCTATACCGCTCCTCGCCGGCAAATCCGCAGGCCCCCTTGTGGGGCCACCAGGCTGTAAGGCGAAGGTTTGTTGCTCCCTGCGCCAGTTGCAGTTTCCAGTTTCCAATGTGATGGCTCTACTTTCTGCTTCCTACTGATAATTGTTACTGAACGCGCGAGGGGGGGGAGCCGAAAAGTCGCACTTTACCGCGCCTCTCTGGGATTCGCAGACTTCCTGGGCGGCCGTGGGACACGCGCAAATACTTGAAACTCGCGCCCCTGAAGCCATAAACCCTGGTAAAGTATACAGATTCGCGTGCCCGAAACCAGAAATCTTTCTAAATCACTAACTATTCGCGTCCTCGAGGCTATAAGCCTTCGTAACTTCCACAATATTCGCGTCCCCGAAGTCATACACCTCAGAATTTACACAATGCTGGCGTTCCCGAAACCATGAACCCATGTACATTACAGAATCTTCGCATCCCCGAGGCCATAAACCGCAATCAATTACGCGATGCTCGCGCGTATCCAAAGCCACAACCCTTCGTAGATTACGGAATGCTCGCGTCCACGAAGCGATACAACTTCGTAAATTACGCAATAGTCGCGCTCTCGAAGCCATACATCTTCGCGCCCCCTTAGCCATACGACCTCGCAAAGTATGCAAGATTCGCGTCCTCGAGGCTATAAACCAATGTAACTTACTCAAGATTCGCGTCTCCGAAGCCATACACCCTCGTAAATTACACGATAGTCGCGCTCGCGAAACCGTAAATCATTGACAATTATATCAAATTCGCGTCCCCGGGACCATACACCCTCGAAAATTACACCGCAGTCTCGCCTTCGAAACTACGATCCCTCGTGCATTACCGCAGGCTCCTGCCGTCGAAGCCATGGTCTGTAGTAAATTACACGGTATCCGCGCCGTCGAGGCCAAGACCGCCCCAAGACGGCCCAAGAAGCCTCCAGGAGAGCCCCAAGACGGCCCCAGAGGGCACCAGGACAGCTCAGGAGGCACCCAAGACAGCCCAAGAACTCCTGAAGATGGCACTTATATAGAGGTCCAACGCGGGATCACGAACCAAAGATTTGAGCGTTCAGCCCCGCGAGGGCGAAAGAAGGCTCTAAGTGGCTGCCAAGTCGCCCCAAGAGGCTTTCAAGAGGGCAGCCGAAGCTACGCGATGTTACCCAACGTAGCCTCAAGCAGCCCTGAATCGCTGCTCCAATACATGGCACGACTAAGAACTCGAGAATAACAATACGGACTTCAACAGTACGTTCTGAACCTGAATCTGCCGCTTACGAATCGCCCTCGCAGGAGGTTCCGACATTGTTGCGCAACGGCGTAGAGGACTTCCAGCACAGCCCTGACATAGCCCATCATGGTAGAGAGGGGGCCTGCGGCAGGGGGCGAAGCCCTTACGGACTAAAGGCTTCACGACTCCTGCCGTCCCTCGACTCGCGCTGGAGCGTCCGCGACCAGCTGCAGAATTCCTCGATAGACCCGCATGCAGGCCGACCTCTGTGGCCTGATCCCCGCAGATGGCACGGCAAACGCGCCCTCCCTCCCCCATCCTCTTCTCATTCTTCTTCTTCTTCTTCTTCTTTCTCCTCCTCCTCCTCCTCATGCTCCTCCGTTTTCTCCTCTTCCTCCTCCTCCTCCTCCTCCTCCTCCTCCTTCTCCTTCTAAGCTTCCTCCTTTTCCTCCATCCTCCTCCTCCTCCTCCTCCTCCTCCTCCTCCTCCTCCTCCTTCTGCTCCTCCTCCTCCTCCTCCTTCTCCTCCTCTTCCTCCTTTCCCTCCTTCTCCTCCTTTTCCTCCTCCTCCTCTCCTCCTCGTGCTCCTCCTCCTCCTCCTCCTCCTCCTCCTCCTCTCCCTCCTCCTACTCCCCCTTCCTCTTTCTCCCATCCTATTCCTTCTCCTCCTCCTCCTCCACCTCCTCCTCCTCTTCCTTCTCCTCATCATCCTCCTCTTCCTCTTCCTCCTCCTCACACCTCCTCCTCCTCCTCCTCCTCCTCCTCCTCCTCAATCGTGTCCTTCTTCTTCTTCGTCTTCTTGTTGTTCTTCTTCCTCCATTCCTTTCCTTTGTGAATACCTTCTCCCTGTCGCACCCCGAGGCCAGCTTTTAGAGCGGGCCGGGCATTTGGCCTGAGACGTCCTTACCATTGATGACCCTGAAGCTTAACACACGACAACAGTCTCACACATGGAGGGCGGGTGGTTTTTGCAATGTGGCTCTCGCCTCAGCGCCGCACACACTCATCTTAAACATGCAAGAGTTTCACGGATTGAGGGCGAGTGGTCGTCAACTTGTAGCTCTCGCCTTAGCGCCGCGCGCAGCCGTTTTCAAAATTGACAAGAGTTTTACGGATTGAGGGCGAGTCGTTTTCAAAATGTGGCTCCCCGTAGCGCCGCGCACATTCGTTTTAACATAGGAAAGAGTTTGACGGTTCTGAGGGCGGTTCCTTTTCAACATGTTGCTCTCGCTATAGCTCCGCGCAAACTTGCTTTCAACATTTGCCAGCCTTTCACGGCTTCCACTGGTCAGCATACAACAGTTGTGTTTTGTGGGAAAGGTTCAGGATTATGATGGCGCAACAGTTACGTTGACCCGCTGTGCTGAAATCTCAGGAATGGTGCTCTGGCACGATTCAAGATCGTCAAGACGCAACGGTCAAATTGATCCGTGGCGGCGGAATCCCGACAACAATGTTTTGGCATGCTACAGGGTCTGCCAACGGTTGTCTTCCAACGAAGAAGTTCCATCAGAGGAAGTAAACCGTTATGGGGCCTATGAAGGAGCTTGAAGGGAGGGTTTATTCCAACATCGTTGATGACTCTTGGGGATCCACTGGTCCTCCTCCTCCTCCTCCTCCTTCTGCTTTTCCTCCTCCGCCTCCTCCTCCTCCTAGTCCTTCTCCTCATTCTCCTTCTCCTCCCCTCCTCATCCTCCTCCTTCTGCTCCTCCTCCTCCTCCTCCTCCTTTCCCTCCCTTTCCTCCTCCTACTCCACTTCCTTGTTCTCCCCTTCTCCTCCTCCTCCTCCTTCTCCTCCTCCTCCTCCTCCTCCTCCTCCTGCG